>JAREIK010001563.1:4061594-4661594 GCA_029783825.1 Sapria himalayana | reverse complement strand
TTACTCTTAATATTTAATTGAAATAATATTCATCTTTGAAAAATTATTAGTGATATAAGCATAGATATTGATACAAAATAGGCACTAGAAAAATAAAATCTAATTATTCACTTAAAATATCTAAATAAATGATCTTACAACAAGTTTTAATTTCAAGTAATCAACTTTCTATCTAAACAAGTTTTCACAATGAATATATATATACAATTTGTTGTCATTTATAATCTTTATTATTTTTTTTCCTTTTTTTTATTATTGATGAGAGCACAATAAACTTGATTATATTTCTTGTTGTGATTCACAATAAACATGAGACATTCACTTTCTTATCTCACTGCTATTCATTATAATAATGAATTAGTCAAATATATAATCTTCAATTTAATATTTTATGAACAAACAAAACCTCTAAAATTTAATTATATTTTTTCTGATAGAAGGTTTAGAATAAAATAATTGTTACTTCTTAAAGAAACAAATAGATTAGCCATTATTTTTTTTGATAAAGACTAGACAAATCTTAACTTTTCTTTCTTTATATCATAATATTCAGGATATTTAGATATCACATTGAGAATGATATTATAATTTTTTAGTTTCTAATTTGTTTTTAGTTTACTTTTTATTTTTTTTGCTACATTCTTTATAGGAATTCAACATGTGGATTACCTCAATTGAATAACCTATTATGGAGCACCACTTGTATGCTAATTTTTGTATTGAAATTTATTGGATGTTTAAATATTTTTTAACTTAATTATTCAACAACATTTAGGGAATAGAGAAAATAAATAGTAAACAACAAATAATTATATATGATGTCATTGTTGGCCCCCTGAGTCAATAATATAAATGTCTAAAACAAAAAATGAGTCACACGAAATATATTACCTAAATGATATAAAAGTATTTTTATTATCTTGCTAACTAGAAATTTTATATATTCCTCTCTAGTAAAAATTATGATTATAAAACTTTGTTAAGACCAATGTATGATTGAGATAGTTAGCATATCTCCCTAAAAAACTTGTAGTACCCTTAGTCTCCTCTAAAAATAACTACTAACATCTCTCTTTATTATATCTTTTTTTTCTTATAATATATACATTGTAAAAATATCTATTGTATGGGGGCTGCACCCAACACTTCTCCACTTCATGGACACTTCACACTTGGTTGATGCCAATAGTGATTTGATATATTTACCAATTAAACCCCACATAATAAAGAAGAGAAAAGAAAATAAAAAATACAATGCACTTCTTTGATTCACTATGGCACACACCTTCAATGTGAAACAAATTTCTTCACATTACACCACTACGTGGCACGCATTGTCACTACACTATCACATATGCACTCATTGTTTAATATGATGTACACCTTCACTGTGCACCAATATGTTCGCGAATCGACACATCATGCATGCCAATCCACAAACAGATCACGCCACCTCCCCAATAGAATTAACATACCACAAACAAGCACCACTGCTACATAATTACATTTTGTTCCACAACATCTTCCTGTGAAAATAACACATGAAGTAGACAAGAAAAAAAAATTGTGTTTCCTCAAAACCTATTGCATGTATTACTGCCATGTTCACCACTACCAACATCGATGTCTAGTCGGCACAAGGTGGTCAGGGTTGTCAAGGGCCTGTCAAGGGCACCTATGAAACCTAATTTTGCTGAGAAACCCCAACCCTAGAAAAATCTTGCTTTGATACTATATAAAATTGAATGTGATATTCAATACACAAAACTCTCACTTAATGTGAGATCTAAGAAAGATTAATATTTTTTAGAGACTATGTCTAATTAGTCTTGAACCAAATACCTACCATCCTTAGATAAAGATACTTATCATCGTATTAAATAATGAACTCTAATACACTCATAAATACAATAAAAACTTAAGTTCATATATAAAAAAGAAAAACACTACTAACAATCCATAGGTTTGGTAATCCTATCAAATATATAAAACTAATAAAAAAAGAAAAATAAAACAATTTGTCACATATTCATATAGACACACACATATGACATACTCACACAATATTGCTAATACTTCCAAATTCTAATGAGCATTCTTGTGAAGTTGAAAAAAAAACATGAAAATACATAACAGAAGCAATGCAATGCAGAAGGATGCATATCATATTATCACATATAATCAAATATGCTTTAAATTTAAAGGAATTTTTGAAACAATGACAAACCCAAAATGATAATATGTATTCGTTTCTTACATCTGGATTAATTCTACAGACGGAAATACCGTTTTCTTTATGTCCATGCTACAACGACCCATAATTGAGGCATTCAGAATGAATACACGCATATTCATGCCGTCCAACCATTAATGCATACCAAGTTCATGGTCAAAGATTATAAATGACGGGTTCGGGTGACGAGGCGGCGTACCTGAAATGAGAAGCAATTCAACCATATTTGCAGCAGTTTATGATGTATTTAACATCAATCTAATTGCAATCGCTCGTTTTTTAGTTCTTGACGTGAATAGTCATTTTAAAATAAAAAATCTAAAATTTAAGTATTTTTTCAAAAATATGCCCAAACTAGTGCGTGGTAATATCCGTCATTGTGAACGATGGTCATTGCCACGCTATTGAATTTTAAAAATCAAATGTCGGAATTGTGATTGCAGCCTATTGAAAATACTATGGAGATCCCATTATCGTTATCTCAGCTCGCCCCTCGCATCTCTACCCTCACCCGTCTCCTCTCGCCCCTTTCTTCCAATCCCTCTTCCTCTCGCCCGTTTCCAAGAGCTCCTTCGTAGAGTTCCGTCAAGCTCCATCAAGTTTGAAGTGGAGCTTATTGGAGCTCCATCATGGAGTTCGATGGAGCTCCTCGAGCTCCACAAACTTATTAAAGCTTGACGATCACTTTCGTAGATCTCATTCGAGCTCTTACGAGCTCGACCTGGAGCTCCAATTAGCTCGATCGTGGAGCTCACTGAAGCTCGACGAGCTCTTTTGTGGATCTCCAACGAGCTCGATGTGGAGTTTGCCGGAGCTCAACGAGTTCCATGAAAGTGCTCGTCGAGCTCCGGTGAGCTCCATGATCGAGCTCTCTAAAGCCCCTTAGTGGAGCTCCTCGAGCTCCACGTTGAGCTAAATGGAGTTCCTTGAAATGGGCAGGGAGAGAGGGGTGGGAAAAGGGGGGTGAAATGTTAAGACAGACGAATAAGGGGAGATGGGTGAGGAAAGACGAGTGAGGGTAAAGGGGCGAGGGACCAGCTGATATAACGATAATGAGATCTCCATAGTGTTTTTAATAGCCGACATTCACAAAGCCAGCCTTTGATTTTTAAAATTCAATAACATGGCAATGACCGTCATTCACAACAACAGCCATTATTCTACTGTTTCCATACGCACTTGTTTAGACATATTTTTGAAACCAACTTTAAAATTTGGATTTTTTATTTTAAAAGTAATATTCACGTCCAAAACTCCTTTTTTCATTCTAACTGAAATATACGAGTGAGTGCACAATACTAACAATGGGAACACCAACATTTGATTCCTTTTTTTTTTTGAAAGTTTGTTTTATTATTATAATAACTCTTTCTTTTGGTGAAGGAATACCATTTTTACAAACTATATTCTACCATTTATCCGGTTACACCCCTTACTTGAAAATAAAAACAAAATAAAATAGAAAAGCAATTCTAGGGATTCCTTTTTTATCCAGCTCTCTATGATGGCCCATAGAGCCTCTTATTGTTTCTAGAATTTGAATTATCTAATGAGTCTTAACTAGTTATGCAGTCATGTCATTGGTCATCTTAAGTTTCAGTTACTGCTTTCCCCTCAAATTGTCTGTTTGTTGTTGTCCACCTAGTTCCTTGTAAACCATCTTCCTACTTTTCAATCTATGTGCACGTGCTGAGATGCTTTGTTCAAGGGCACATTCTGTCCCTCCTCGGATAATTTCCCTTGTTGACCCAAAACAAACCCCATTACAGACCCTACCTCTACCAAACTTACAGATAGTATTGACACCTTAACAGACCCTCAGCTACTGAAAATAAAACAGACCCTTAATCATTACAGACTCAAGCATTCTGACACTATACGCTGTACTTAACCATTTAGACCACAAAAAACACATGCAAAAAACATGTCCACCATATTCGATCTATCATCTTTCTTCTCTTCCCTTCTCGGTTTTATGTAGCCTGTGAACTACATTTGTAATTCTTTCCCCTGCAAAACAGCAAACCGACCATGCCACATAAATATAAATTTTATAATTCTACTTTGTGTTTGCTGTCCCTTATATTTTGCTGATTTGCCATGAGCCTTTGTGATTTATCCTTGTAATGTGACTGCCCATAAACGGCAGGTTGGAGCTCCCCGAGTTTCTGTTTCTACTTTTTATACTTCTCATTCTTTGAACATCCAGCAAAAAATACTAAGCCAAACCCCTACCTACACTCTTCTTCTTTATCCTTTTAAAACTCTTACCAACATGGAACTTCTGCCCTGTTAACTTCCTTTCCTTAATCTGCTGACTTATCTAACTTCTACCCTGCAATACAGATAATTAACCATATAGTTTGGCAGGGTGATTCAAATAAGTCACCCCTTAGGACTAGGTGACTCTTGAATCACCAAAACCTTTATTTGACTTTTCCATAATACCCAATGCTCTAGATTTTTCCTAGGAGTAAACTTTGCTTCTTGGCTCACCTTGTGATCTGGCAGCTTATATATGAACTTATACCTGTAAGAAACACTTAGAATGTTTCTAAACTTATCTTATTGATTTACTATAGATTACCTTATTACTATAATTTTATTTTTCTAATAAAAGGATACTCCTTCCTATCCATTTCTACAATACCTGTATATTTATTCGGAAGGTTCTCTTTCTTATATTCTTGTTATCCTCTTATTCTTCCTTCTTTGGCTAGCTTATCTGCAAGGGAATTAGCCTCTCCGAATATGTGTTTAATATAGAAATCTAATGTTTTCATTACTTGTAGAATTTCTTCCATTTCTTCCTCGTATTTCCATCTCACTATGTATTTGTTAATTAGGTTTACCACTATGTCAGAGTCTATTTGAATGTCTATGAGGTTGATTTCTAATTTTTTTGCAAAGTCTCACTCCTTCTCTTAGAGCTAAAATTTTTGCATGTAGAGCTGATGATGCTTTGAATTTCCTTGTGAAAGCTAATATTAGCCCTCCTTCAAAATTCCTTATAGCACCACTACCTCCTGCTGCTCTAATATCTCTATCAAAGCTATTGTCCGTGTTCAATACAAACCTGTCTTTCTCGAGTTTTTCCCATTTTATACCAATCGGCTTAAACTGTTTTATTTGATTTACTTTTTATTTCCAAAAATTCAATGTATCTTTTTCTAAGTTTGTTCTGTGAATTTTTAAGGGGTATGCTTCAGATATTTTTTTGGTTTCATCTTTTATGTCCCTCCAAATATGTTTGATTGTCATTCTCTGACCCTCGAACCTACTCTTATTTCTAGCCTTCCATATGCACCAGATGGCTATGAGGGGGACATTTTTTTAATCCATTTTTGAGAAGTGCTAGAGGTGTGAGCTTTGTTCCATTTTTGAAGCCTCATTTTTAATGGTAGTTGTGTATGTTTTAAGTGCAGTTCTGAATCTAATCTATTCTCTATTTCAGCTGCCACCCTACCTAAAGATAGAATATGATCTAGGGATTCAGTTTCACTTAAACAGCATTCACATTTGGAGGCCATTTGTGTACCTTTTTTCTTAATGTTAGTATCTATGAGTAAAATATTTGAAAGCACTTTCCGCAAATACTTTTATTTTTTGAGGGTTATCATTATTCCAAGTCCAGGTAAATAAGGCTTGTTCTTCTTTCTTTTTTCTTATTATATTTTTCATTGATTTGAGAGAGAATTTTCCGTATGGATTTAGCATCCATAAATAGCCATGTCTCGTAAATTTAGAATGTTGTCCCACTAAATCTCTTTTTTTGAGCATTTGCGCTAAAACCTAGGATTTTTTGCTTCTGTTATTTTCTGTACAAGGATTGTCATTTAGGCATTATTTAGCTCTCATAAATCAATAAGCTGACATTTTCTTTGAGCTTCCACCACCTTTTACAATCCCATGCCTTGGCTAATTCACTAATCTTAGTAAATCCCAGTCCAGTCTCCTATACAAAAAAACATAGATCATTCCATTTTTTCTAGTGCAACTTATATTTGCCCTCTTTTTTTTCCCATAAAAAGTTAGTAAATTCTTTTTCTATGTTCTTATTGAATTTATTTGGGGGTAGAGTTATCATTATATTATGCATTAGTGTGCTTTGCAGCACATGAGCAATCAATGAAATTCTTCCTCCCATGTTTAGGGAATCCTCCTTCCATCATGATATTTTCTTTTTTAGTTTTGCCATTAAAAAATCTAAATATTCTATCTTTAATCTATCTTCGTAAACTGGGCAGCCTAAGTAAATTATTTCTCCTTTATTTGTGGGAGAAATTTGTTATATTTTTTATTTTGTGAATTAGTGTAGGAGGGGCTTTTGAGACCACCATATATTGACATTTCCTTTTAATTAGTTTTTGACCAATTTCCTCTTCCATACACCTTAATAAATGCATCAGATTATGCAGACATTTGCTGTATCTATTCGTGAAAATCATTATATCATCTGCATATGCTAAGCAGCCTACTATTGGCATGTTTTTAGGTTGCCTGAACATACCTATCTTCTCTTTTCTCATATTATCTTCAAGGTTCACTATCAACATTTCTATATAAATGTTAAATAGAAGAGGAGATAATGGACCTCCTTGCCTTAGTCCTCTAACTAGAATAAAATTTCCTCCTAAGACTCCATTTACGAGGATTCTCACTCATGTGTTTGAGATACATCTATATATTAGGTCTATCCAGGTTTCCAAGAAACCCATTTTTCTCATGGTGAAACACAGGGTGTCCCATTCCACCATTTTAAAAGCTTTCGATAGATCTAATTTTATCATAACATTATGACCTCTTGTTTTGTTCCCATTTCTTTCATCTTTTCTTTAGCCAGACATATATTCTCCATGATTAATTTGTTTTTTCATAAATCCTAATTGCTCTTTTGAGATAATTTTTGGGAGGATGTGTGATAATCTATTTTGCAATGTTTTGGCTAGGATTTTATAAATGGCGTTACAAAGGTTGATTGGCCTAATCTTCTCCTTTCTTGGGGTTCATCACTTTTGGAATCAAAACTATATGGAAGCTTCCCCATTTCTTACCTATGTCCATTCCACCAAATATGCAAAGCATAACTTTTAGTAGGTCTTGTTTTATTATGGGTCATTTTCTTGGAAAAATTTGATGTTTCATCTATCTGGGCTTGCTGCTCTTTCCTTATTCATGCTAATTTATTTCATCTTCTTCAGATAGTTTGGAGAGCATAATGTTATCTTCAGGAGTAACTTTCTTTTCTATTTTTAGTAAAAGAGTATCTCCTTTGTGATTGTTAAATTCACCCAACTATTTTTCAAAAAAATTTGAGAAATATCTTTGTACGTTTGATACTTGATCTAGCCATTCTATATATCATTTTTAATGCCGTTTATTCTGTGTTTTAGTTCTTTAATCTTTGTTACTTTCTAAAAGAATTTGGTATTTTTTTATCATTCTTTTAACCATTTTATTTTGGCTTTCTGTCTCCAAAAAGCTTCTTCCATTGAGAGCTTTAAGTTTAATAGAGCTTGAGCTTGGCAGAGGGCATTTTAGGTATTACTGTTTTGATCTCTTTCAAATTCTTGTTCTCTCTTTGTAACTAAATCCTTAGCTTCTCTTATATTTTTATTTGTCTCCAAATGTCTCTTTATTCCATCTTTTTAACTCAATTTTTAAGTTTCGAGTTTATTCGTTGGATGGGATTTCTTGATGTATCGTTGTTCCATGATTCGCTTACTAATGCCAAGAGGGCATGGTGTAAACACCATGATTTCTTTATTAGTAAGTATTGTATTTTTAATCATGATTAAGAGTGGAGAGTGGTCTGAGCATGTTCTATTTAGGTGCTTCACCTCAGTCAAACCAAATCTTTTTAACCATTGAAAGTTATAAAGAACTCTATCTAATCTAACCCACATAATGCCCTTTTTATAACGGTTATTACACCATGTGAATTTCACGCCTAATTAACCTCTATCAAGTTTGTTCTATTTATGGTTTTTTAAACTGGAAGGTAGCTTTTGGATTAGGAGGCTTACCTCCTTTCTTTTCTTTAGCAAATCTTACAATATTAAGGTCCCCCCCCATCATCCAAGGGAGGTCTTTAATTGAAATGTTTTCTATTTCATCTCATAAATATTTTTCTTTCGTTGATTTTATTATTAGCATATACCACTATTATTAGCTCTTTTACCTCTTGGCTTAGACTAAAGTTTATAAGTTGATCTGTTTCTTTTACTATGTGAATATCCAAGTTACTTTTCCACAATATCCACATCTTTCCGTTATCATTAACAAATGCATGTTCAAAACCTAGCATCTTTTTATATGTTTCTAAATAGTTTTTAAGAACCATTGGTTCCCTTAAAATTATTAGTGAACTATTATACATATATATCAATTTTTTTAATCTATTCCTCGAGGGAAGATTTGCAACTCTCCTTATGTTCCAGATAATATAATTATACATTGCTAGTTGATTTTGACTATGCTCTAGTTGTTCGTTTAGAATCATATATTCTGTTTAGGTATTTTTTTGAATTACTTGATTTTTTTTATGGAGCTTGAGAATACTTCTGTCTCACTTTTCCATTCCTTTCTTAATTGTGCTGACATTCACTTGATTTCCTCTAATGCCCACTCTCTATTTCCCATACCTCATCTAAATTTATCTATATTTGTATCATCATTGAAGGACCACTTATTAAGTCCTTTTTCTTCCACGTTTCTATTAAGGGTTATGGAGCTTCTCACCTCCATTTCCTCTTCTGAAAAGTCCTCTATAGCAATTACCCATCTTTTAAATATTTCTTTCTTGTTTTTCTTTTTTGCCTTGGTTTTCTTGTTGAGCTCTTCAATTTTCCTAATCATTTCTGTTCTTTTATTTTGCTCTAATTTGTCTACTGCCCTAACTTCTTCTTTACTACTGACATTTACAGTTCTAGTTATTTTATCCCCTATCTCTATATTATGAGTTACTAATTTATTTCTAGTTATATTTACTCCTATTTCATTGTTCTGAGTTACAGATTGAAGGGTTAGGGAGGGTTTTTTTTATATCTCACAATTTCCTTGCTCATTCCAGCCTCCATTTTCCTCTCCTCCATTTTCTGTGTAGTTTCCTCCTTTCTTTTATGCATTATGCAGTTATTCATGTCATGTCCCATTTTCCTACAAAAAGAACAAAACGAGGGGAGGTTTTCTGGAATTACCTGTTGCCAGAAGCCTCTTCCTTCAATGTCTCCAATTCATATTCGATTAGGTGGCTGTTTATGTAGGTCTGTTTCAATATAGACCCTCACCACACTAGGTCTGGAGAGTGTGGCAGCAGCTCCATCGAGTAGAAGAGGGGTTACCGGTGTGCTTGCGATGTAATAGAAAGCAAGCTTGTCATAAAAATGAATCGGCAACATAGGAAATAGAAATCATACCGAGGCTAAAGCTGATTCCTCTCTCGTGTTGAAGTTGGGAGTCCATTTAAATGTTCTCATTGGATAATCCATGATGTACCAGACGTCCTTCAACCATAAGTGATGGAAGTCTTCCTCTGTATGGAGTTGTAACAGAATATGTTTAGAATCAATGACTCCCTATTTTTATTCGCGCCTTGAGTTTCAGAGAGTCGAAAAAATGCTCGAATATCATCAATGTGTGGTCGACCATGAGAAAACTTCTCCACTAGCATGTGTTTATGGGACACCGCAAGCTTCTGAATGTCTTCGGCAGAGAAGTGTATCGAGTGTTTCTCAAAATTTTCTGCATGTGTATCCGAAGGAGAAGAGATAGCGAGTGGATTATTTTTAATAAACGAAGAAAATGATTCCTTATTATCTAAGAAATCCATTTTTTTCAAGATGCGATTGCAAATGGCTTCTTCTTCCTCAAGATTTACAGATTCTCTCTCTAGAAAGTTCACTTTTTCTTTGTCGACATTTGATTCCTACTTAATCCAGCAATGAGTATGGCAGCAATTGAACTAAATCAATTGTCATCGACCACAACCGTGACATTTTAATAAAGTCATGTTTCTCATAACATTTGTAACAAGTAGAATAAATAAATACATCTTATTCTTACAAGTTTATTTTGGGAAAAAACATGTTCCTAAACCAATTTCAAATAAAATAAAATAAATTATCAATAAAGAATTTTTTCAATTGTGTCCTCAGATAATCTAGTTTAAGTTAGGTTGCATGAAAGATGAACCTCTCTTCTCATTTAAGGTTGATTTCATACTTGAACAATTTGAACTTATTTTAAACTTTATAGATTATGTCAGTTCCTAAAGGAAAAGATTAAAATAATTTCATACACTTTTGGATACACACTATAAGAAGAGGTATGGAAAAACATTATAAAATAAAAGATGAGAAAAAAGCTTGAAAAATTTTTCTCCTGTTTTTTCCGAGAGTTTATAGGAAAGTGCATTCTTTCAATTTTTTATTTTATTTCAATCTAATTTTTCATTCATGGCCAAGGAAGAGTGCTTCCATGACCTTATTTAAGGCTAATATTGGAATTAAATTAACGCATAAATCCATAGTATCGACTTAAAATAACCATCACTCATCTCTATAATCTTGGAGTAATAGAGTTTTTCATATTGAGTGTGCCAAAGTCTTTAACTTTATATTTAGAAAATAACTCCAAGTGAGAGGTTACAGAGGTAACATTGTAGAAGGTTGCAAAGCCTACAATTCATTGATTCCGTGATAAATTATATGCAACCATTCATATTAAAACACCGACACTTCATAATTTTCATCGTATTCTTGTCATCTTAATATTCTAATTATGGAAACACTTGATTTTTTTTATGGAGCAAAACCTTCCTTAATCATCCTCTATTCATGTTTCTTCTTCAACTTTTTTATGATAAGGACTTGTGCATATTTTGTCTCATGAACCATTTCTAGTCTCTTAATTAATCAAGTTTTTTTTACAACCTCCATAGATAATCCACCATTTGTAGCAAAGCTGCTAATAGTGACAACAAAAATTTTCCAAAATATTGAAAAATTTTCATTAAGTTAAATCTATCATTATTAAAACCTATACCTACTTGATATTAAAACCTTAAACCCTAAAACCGCACAAAACCTCAAATGTTGCCATTCTCATTGCCAGCTCTAGTAGGAATCAAATATCTTTGTTGACAACAATAATTTCTCCAGTGAACTGATTTTATTTTTTTTTTAATTTCAAACACCCTTATCCGTACAAAACTCTAATTGATTGTGTATGCTATATACATTTTTTTATAATGGTAAAACAAAATTCTATATGTTGATATCTTCACGATTTTATAATCTATATAGTTTGTGTGCATAAGTGCATATTTACACCCAAAATTAATTCAATTGTGTAATTGATAAATTTTCAAAAAAAATTTAAAGATTTTCTTGGAATCGATAATCATTGATTAACTAGTTATTGTAGGAATGAGAAAGATTATGATACTAGATTTTTTGGTATTTAAGTTATGATTTTCTCCCATAAATAGTATTAGAGAAAAACTTGATACCAATAAGTAATATTTGAGCAAAATTGATTAAATTGTGGGTGACTGAAATTTTAATTGTTCATAAACTAATTATTTGATTTTAGAGTTTTAAAAAAAATATTTGATCTAAATGATTAAATTGAAACTATTCAAATATATGATTTGGAAAACAAAATATTAAATCTTTTAATGATTAAAGATATGTTGAAAAAAAAAAGATATGTTGATCTAGCTATTGATAAATCAAAATTAGACTAAATAAATGATGTTGGTCTAACCAGCAAAGTGAGACATGAGAGTGATTGAGTAGCTAACTAGGCAACTACTTTTTTATCACTCTAAATCTTAATTGGTTTATATTGTATATGCCTAATGACTATGACATAACTAATATGGGCAATGATACCATATCAAGTGTACGTGTCTTTGTGATGGGCAACAAATACAGACATGTATATGTCACTGTGATGGGCAACAAAGACATGGACATGCATGTGTTTTTGTGATGGCAACAAAGACATGGACATGCAAGTGTCTTTGTGATGGCAACAAAGACAAGGACATGCATGTGTCTTTGTGGTGGGCAACAAAGGCATGAACATGTATGTGGCTTTGTGATGGGCAACAAAGACATAGACATGTGTGTGTGTGTGAAGTGCGATCAACTTTATGGATTTGCAAAAAAGAAATCAACATATACTATCCCAATGACTTCTAGTTGTGGGGGACAACTCATATAATTAAGAAAAATTATAGTTGCATGTCATTTTCACCCAAATTTTAATATTTTAAAAAATTTATTATCAAACTCTTAATTAATTGTTTTTTTGGTGTACTCATTTATAGGAATACAAAAATATTATTCCTTTTAAACAAAATAAACTAACTTAAACTTCTATATCACAGTAAGTCCGTATAACTAGAAGCTCAATGAGCTCCATCAAGTTTGCTGGAAGCTCGTGCATAGCTTCTTGGAGCTCCATCGACCTCCATCGAGGAGTTCCAATGAGCTCCATCGAGCTCTTATGTGAAGCTCTGCATGAGCTTCCAGCAAGTTCAAGTGAACTAGATGGAGCTCATTGAGCTCCAACTCCATTAAGCTTGTGGTTACGTGGAGTTACAATGATATATAAATAAAGTTAGTTTGTTTTATTTAAAAGTAACTATATTTTCATATCACTATAAATGAGTACTCCAAAAATCAATTACTTAAAAGTATGGAACTATTTTTGAAATATTAAGGGTTACTTTTTCAATTATCTTATGAATGGTGCACCAAAACAAAATTATTCCAAAAAAATAAAATAAAGCTAAAAAAACTAAAAAGAAGAGGCATGTTCCTTGATCTAGATAGAGAATAGTAGAGATAAAAAATAAAGCAAAAGAAGAAAAAAAGAGAGAGAGTGGTGTTTTAGCATATCAAACATTAATTAATTAAAAAAAAATCTTTTACTTTAAAATTTTTAAAAAATGCATTAAAATATAAAATAATTATGTTTTGATGTATTGAGAATCGAAAACTCAAATTTTGCCCCCAACAATAATTAATTGTTTTTTAAATACATATCACAATTGGAATTTGTTAGATGCAATAAGAATCGAACCCACGACTTGTACATACAAAACCACAACAAACCCAATTCAACCATATGCATCATATCAAATTGTTAGCGAATATAAACATATAAAGATATAAACATATAAATGTCTAAACATACACACACACACACACACACACACACACACACACACACATAAACATACATACATAAACAATATATATATATATATATATATATATATATGTTTATACATATATGGAGATATATATGTGTGTGTTTATATATATATATATATATATATATATATATATATTTGTTTATACATATATGGAGATATATATGCGTGTGTGTTTATATATATTTGTTTATACATATATGGAGATATATATGTGTGTGTGTTTATATATATATATATATATTAACACACACACACACATATATATATATGTTAATATATATATATATATATGTTAATATATTTATTTGTTAATATATTTATATGTTTATATATTTAAATTATACATTAATTATTTGATATGATGCAAGTAGATGGATTGATTTTTGTGTGAATTTGTACATAGAGGTTGTGGGTTCGAATCTTATAGCATCTTGTAGATGACAATCATGATATTTACAATTTTTTAATTTTTTTAAAAATATTTGTTGTGGTTTCTGATTTTTGGTGCACCAAAACACATATTTTTTTTAGATTCTAGTGTGCTTTTATAAATTTTGAAAAAAAATAATTATTTTGTACTTGGTACAACAAAACTCAAATCTCCATTTTTTTAATGTACAAAAATTATCTCATTAATTTTTCTTCTCTCATAATGCACATATATATGGTGATGTGGATGTGTGTCATGGTGTGCCAATTCATGAAGTACAAAAAATATATATAAAGTGCTCATAATTGATTCACTAGAATATATTGAGGAGCATTGAAAGCACTTATATTAGATCCAATATAGATTTCCATAGAAATACTGCAAGGATTTTAGTTATTACGTGCATGTCCTACCAAAATGTATGGGACAATATATGTTTCTTGGGGGTAGATTAATTTTAAAAATAATTTTCGGACATATTTTTTTAGAATTTTAAAATATATTCTGGATAGAAAAGAAAATAAAATTTTGATAGAACAGTTAAATTTTCAACAAAATTAAATGTTCCTAGTGATTGATATTGATTTATTTTTTGTTAGTATGATATAAGTCCTAAAAAGTCCAGTTAAATGTTCCTAAAATTATCAGTCCAGTTATTATAAAGGTCACTCATTGGTTAATTATTTATAATTCTCGTCAAGCTAGTCTTAAATAATCATAATTAAGGTTTTGATCCTTAGCCAATATATCAAGTGGTTAAATAATCATGTTCATCATTTTAAAATTTATTTACCATAATAATTTTACCATAAACTTATGAATTTTAAAAACATGAGCTATTGGGATAAGGGTCAACATACTATTTTCCACTAGCTATATATGTTCTTATTCTAGGAAGTAAATTTTTACATTCCAAGTATAGAATTAAAATATATGGTATAGAGACTTCACTCTTGTATTATCATGTCAAAACAATTATAGATAAATAAGTTATGAACTTTCCAAAGTATATCATTCATAAAAAAGGACATATGAGTGGTTATCTTCCATAGTTCTGCCAATCTATATGATTACCACGTCAAGCTTTTTAATATGAAGTTTGGGAAATGCTTTCATCTTTCCATGTTTTATTTATGTGGAGATGTTAATTATGTGTCTTATGCTAATGATATAATTATTATCATTTCAACAATTTACTAACAAAGAATGCTTTCATTATCATTTTATCTTCTTAATTTGATAATTGATTTCAAAAATAATTGATTTAGTTTATGATCATCAAGTATGTGACTTGATAGTAAAATGCTAAATCCAAATAGAGTGCTATAAATTGTCCCAAGTTACTCATTATGGAATGATAATGAACTAAAATTAGTATGGAGTATGACATATAATTATATTTTATTAATCATGAATATATAATATTAAGTTAGCTCATAAGTACATATTAGAGAATAATATATCAGACCACTACAAGAATACTATATTGAGTAAATATCAAAAGTGATTCTCATCATATTGATGTTTTTAGTCACTATGCTTGAAGTCATCATAAATCTAGACATAAGAAACTATTTATTGACATGGTTCAACATCATATGTAACAAGGTGGTAATACAATTTGTAATTCAATATTAAATAAATTATGCAAAGGGATTTTATTAAAAGAAAGATATTTATCTCTGTCATTTTGAGAGAGATATTTATGGGCCAAAAGGTGTCAAACACCTGTGTTGGGTCGCCCCGGTCCAGTTTTAGGTCACCCAACTGGGTTAATGTGCTGGATCAGGCACGACACGGTTACTATACCATGTCGTGCCTGGCCCAACATTGTTTCTTCAGGTCAGGCCTAGCATGGCCCGTAGGCTCGGGCCATTTTTAACCATGCAGGGTCATGCTCGTACGGGCCAGTTTTTACAATTTATTAATTTAATAGTTTTTTTTAATTATATTATTTTTTATGTAATAATTAATTAGTTAATGTTTTAAATTATTAAATTATAAATTGTTACTTTTTTAATACTTTAAAATTTTTTTAATGTTTATTGTTTGTACTTTTTATTAATTAGAATTAGAATTTAAATATGAATTAATAAAATATTCAAATTTTAATATGAATTAAATTTTAAATCGAATACACAATGAAAAAAAAATAAATATTCAAGTTTCAACTTTTAAGCATAATTCATATTTCACAACCATAAATTAAATAAACACAATATGTCTGAAAAACTAAATCACAAATGACAAACCCAAACCAAACCAAATATAATGTAAATAAAAATAAGTATATCGAAATCAAAAATCAGAATTAGATACAAGCGTAACATAAGTGTCGCAAATTGCAATCCTGCAATCATCAACCATCAGGCATCAGTGGCAATGTCATTAATCGTCAATATCAATATACTATCATCATCATCAATCAACTACTTTGCTTTTGTAGCAGTCCTAGCATGATCTTGGATGCCCAAGCTTGAATCCTACCAATCCATAGTGCATGCCAATGCCTCAAAAATATTTGGACATAATCTCGATCTTCTATCCAAGATCAAATTCACTACAATAGAAAAAGTAGACTCCGATGCTACGCTCGACACTAGAGGAGTTAGTAGATCACATGTCATCTTAGATAGCATGAGGAAAGGTGGACTCATATGATTTCTACCACCCTAATATATCAAGATTCTTAATATTTGAATGTGATAGGAGTGAGCAGTAATCGGTATCTAAGTACTGAGAAATCTCGCTCCTATTTGATGGTCCACCCCATTGTTTCCCCCTCGCAAACAAAATGGAAAAGTCATCATCTTTGAATATGGTATCAATGTCCGTACTCGGAGCCTCACTACTTCCACCACCATACCTAGAATTCATCAAGACTTCACAAAACAATTTAAGTAGGATGTTGTGGCACAACTAGAATTCATGACTATCTTTTCTTGGGATCTCCTTGAGAGCACTAACATTGCGGCACTAGGATTGACCTTGAATAATGTCTCTAATTTCTATAACATAAAGTTGCAGTATTGGGAAATTAGCTATGGATTTGGTCGTGTCGTTGTTAGCAAAGTGTCATGGTTCTAGGATTACTATAATTTAGATAAATTATCTATAACCCAAAATTATATCATTAAGAATTGATCATTGCTTTGGTCTTAACTTTGTTAGCAAAGTATCGTAGAGTTGAGATTGCTGTGAATGAGTAGATGCTCTCTACAATGAAAAGTTATGTTAAAAATAATATTGTGATCACATCTCTTAATAATTTGCCTTTATTTTAAATAAGTTTCAACTCAAGAATGTGTCATGACTAGAGGTGTCAACTCGACTGGGTGGCCTAGGTATGACACAAGTGATAACATGACTTAGTTATTCCATGCATGGCATGACTCAACCATGCCAAGTATGATATATCCTAGTTTAAATTTATGCCTAGACGGGTCATGGGCCAGCCCATGGCATGACTCTGGTTGTGCTAGGCTAAAGATCCTAGCATGGGAGGTGCGTCACAACAAGATAGGTATAACAGCTTTTTTGGGCTAGTTTTAGCCTAGTTGACCAAATAGGCTAGCATGAACCTAACCCTAGCTAGTCTGGAACAAACTGGGCTAGCCTAAATTGAACCTAGTCTAGTCTAGTATGCACCAAGTTAGTATAGCTAGGCCTGACCTAGCTTGGCATGACTAGACATGACCTAGCACAACCTAATCAAAAGGCATGCCAATGGGCCATACTGGGCAGTCCCTTTTTAGAACTATGCATGCATGACATGACCCATGATAAATATGACATGGTGGCATAAACATTCCTAAAAAAATAGGTCATGCTACCATGACATGGTTTGTTCGATACCTCTAGCCATAGTTTCTTGTACTAGTAGGGTACTCAATTGCTATGACATAAAAATAATGTCATGACCATTACATTTGTTTAGAGATAATGTTGCCACAACTCTAGAAAAATTTCACAATCACAATGATCATGCTATATATAAAATAATTGTGTCAACTCAATTGTAGATTTGAGGTGTACAAATAAGGTCACGACTATTTTAGCAGAGTTACAGCTAAGAAAGGACACCACAACTATCTAAAATGAATTTGAAAGATGTATATAAGTCACTAAGAGAGAATTGTCATGATTCTCCATAGCTTCTCTCCTCTACAAGCCATTGTTTTATAAAGTTGACTATTTTCATCAAATTTCTATATAATTTTAATAATATTCATTTAATCCTCTCAAAATAAGAATTGAGTGAAATCTTATTAATATTCAATCTAATATAGGCAAACATGCCTATTTTTACTTCCCAAAAGTCATAATTTATTATATATTTCGAGTACTAAATAAACTCACATACTAAATGTATTGCCCAACCCCAAGCAAAGAGTTCCATTCTATACAACCATACCAAAAGAAGAAATACATGTTATGATGACCATGACTTAGTTTGAGTATTGTTGTAGACTTTTTTGTTTTGGAAATGAGGTCTAGACTTGGATTTGTTAGAAAATGTATGGTCAAGTTGTGAAGTATTTATTCATCACACAATAAATAAAATATTCTTGGGTTGTCTCCTAAATAGATCTACATTTAACATTTATAACTAGACCTTTTTAAAGCTAACTACCTCATCATTGATCTTTGCTATCCATGCTATTTTTTCAGTATATATTTTTCTCTTTTCACCTTGTATTTTCTATGGCAATCAATAGTGTTGAATAGTAGATATCCAAACTTCTTTTACTTATTATTTGGGTGGCAATATAAAAGAATTTTAGAGCTCCTTCAAGCTTTGTCATGGCCTTGCTCCTCATAGGTTCAGTGCTTATGGTTGAGACTATATCAATTGTCATAACTTTTTGTTGCACTTCACTTTCAACATTTTTATTGTAATTTTTCATCTTCCATTCTACCCTTGTCATCCTTCATGTTTTCCGCACAAAACATTTCAATTTTAGGTGGAATGATTTCCAAAATCACGTCCAATTTTTTTTCTTTTGTTCCCATATGTATTAATCATTCTTCTTTCATGTCATTACTTTTCCTTGTTTCCATTAGCAATTCTAGGAATATGGTCCTAAATTGATAGTTTGTTTGTCCAAGATGAATATCCATGTCTATGTTCGAGTGATATGATGGTTGATCTATCTAACTTGACTTTATAATGTAAGGAATATAGTAGATATCAAATTCATGTAAAGGTCTATTGTACCACCCACTGCCTTGCAATAAATTCATCTAAATAATTTATCAACTTATAGGTCTTGAGAATTTAATAATTTAACTCATCTTAGAGCTATGCCCATTAATTATTTGAATGGTTCCTTCAAAATAAACAACATAAAATGTGGCTCACAAGAACAATTATATCAACTCAAGTTGAAAAATCAATATATTCTAATATAATTCATGATAATGGTACCAATATTTATTGACTTTGTGAGTTTGCCAAAATACATAGTTAATTGACACATCTCTAAAACCTAGTTGGCAATGATCTATCATCTAAAATAGCTTTACAAGTATATGAGTCATATAAGTAATAAAGTAGACATAAGTTTAGATATCAATCTTATAGGGATTATTTTGATAATTCAATTAATTAATGCTAAACTAATGATTATTCAAGTTGAATAGATATACATAGTCTTTAAGAGTATTACTTAGACTCTAGGTTGTTGACATTCTTGTGCATGAAGGTGTTTCTCTTTATTTGGATATTATAGCATTTAGTTATTGGATAAAAGATATATTAGTATAAAAAATACTCATGTTCTCTCATGGTATATAATGTGGCCATCATCCACTGGACCATCACTATCAAGGATGATCCCCATGTAGTTATCCTCTTGACATTTCAACATTGAAGCAACACATCATTTATGTAATGATCATTCATACATCTATTCCTTATAAACAATATATCAAATGCTCTTGACAACTGTTTCTAGTACATACACAAATAGTATCTAGCCTCTAATTATCTCGAAGATATGACATAATGTGGTACCAATTGCATTTATTCTTTTAGTTTGATAAGTACCATACTCATGATAATTAATATACATCTTCACATGAATCTCACAAATAGAATCCATAATAATAATTTGGAAATTATTCATAGGGCTATTACCACCAAATGAATCTCACCCACTTGCATGTATCATGTTCCATACATATCACCATTTATTATGGCCAAATTATGACTTTCAGTCTCATATAACTGTAAAACTCATAGGTAAGATGTTCTACTTAACCACTATATTATTCTAAGGATAGTTTTTCAAAATAGTACATAATAGATAAATTTTTAATACATTCATGATTTTGGCTTTGTAAGCATTGCACTCATAATGATTAACATACCATAATTTTAGGTTATCACATATTGGTTTATTTTACATATTAAGATTAGAATGGTTGTTACTTTCTTTTATTCAAATCACATGAGTGTGTCCCGTTACTTATCTATCACCATTCGCCATGGCTGATACACATAAAATGATAAATTCATGAAAATCATAATTTTGATTCTAAATAAAATTAATACACATCAATATCTAAACACCACATTAACCAAACATAAACTCATAATTTTATTCATTCGTCACAACAAAATTACATTACCAATACTAAAATTCAATTTAGCTAGACATTGGGGAATAAATTGTAAGAGATGAATTAAAAGACATCATATGTGATTAAAGGGTTTCCAATGAATGACCAACCAATTTCTAAATGATAAATCCTAATTCCAATTAATATTGCTTCTTATTCTCTTTAAATTTGCATGAATAATAGTTGAATTTTGTATTGTCTAGAATTTGGCATGTGCGTCGTGTTCCCATTTCTTTCTAAGCATAACTTTATTGCTTTAGGACTTAGCAAGAGAATTTAAGTAGAACGTCACGATGCCAAATGAAATTTATAACTTAATCTTCTTTTTGGATCTCCTCTACAACACTAATGTCATGATGCTAGGAATGCTCATGATTAATTCTTCATCTCTTTATAAATAAAGTTGTGATGTTGGGAATTACCTACGCTTTTGTTTTTTACTTTGTTAGAAATGTATCACAGAGCTGGGATTGTAGCGAGTGACAAAATATTTTGTAACACAAAGTCACGACACTAGAAATTAGCTTTGGATTTAGTTTTGTCTTTGTTAGTAATGTGTCATATCAATGTGTTCATCATGGTTGAGTAATTACTCTATTGAATGAAAAGTTGAGGTAGAAAATAATACTGACTCACATCTCTTGATACTTTAGTTCTACTTTGAATATGTCATGGTTCAAAATGTGCCATGACTACTTATATGCTGCCATGATGTAAAAATAATATTACAATCATTAAATTTGTTTATAGTTACTTTGAATGTGACTCTAGGGAAATATTATGACTATGATGATTATCTTATATAATAAAATAATTATGTCAACTTGATGATAGATTTGAGACATACAAAGAATGATATGATAATTTTGGTAGAGTTATAGCCAATTAAGGATGCCACAACTATCTAAAGCTAATGTGAAAGATATATATAAGTCATGATAAAAGAATTATCACAACTATCCAAAGCTTCTCTCTCCTATAAGGCCTCATTCCATCATGTCGACTATTTTTACACAATTTCTATACAATTTTATGAACATTCATTAATTTTTCTTGAAATAGGTATTTAGTAAAATTTCATTGATATTCACTCAAATAGGCAAACATGCTTAATTTTATTCTCCAAAAATCACAATTATTTTATATTTTGAGTACCAAATAGGCACATCCACGAAATCATTTTGAATTGGTATCAAGCATCATATAATGTTTATTATTCATCCTGGAAAAATTGACTTATCTCTCTCCTTAGTTGAGATGTGATTTGAGATGGAACAAACTTGGTAAGAAAAACTTATATAAGTTTATCACAACTCTCAATCAAAACTCGAGATAAGACCTAGAACTAACACTAGACACTGTCTCTCAAATAAAAAAAATCAAAAGAGTCATAACCTTATAGCATTTGACCAAACTCCAAGCATCTTCACCATGTCGCATATCTTTAAAAAATTATGATGTGACTATTTAGATCTTTAAAAATTCTTCCATTATATTGATGTTTTACCATAGCTAGTAAACTCGACTTTAACTCAAGGTGATTTATTTGTACTGGTTATATTGGAATGCTAGAATAGCTATCATTCATAGTAGGTCTCCAATAATCTTCCAAGATATAATGAGAATTATGTTGTTGGACAACTTATTCTTTATCGGCTTAGTGGTTTTTGTTAATTCCATATATTTCCATAATTTATCTCTTAGTTCTCTGTCTCAGTGACACTCTCATTATTCTCTCAATTATTGGATCCAAAGGGTTTAACTCAATCCCATAAGCTATGATCATATAAGTGATAGTAACTATAAAATAGACAAAAAAGAATTACAAAACAAAATATAAATACAATGTAAAATCTAAGCAATAATAATATCTACATAACTAGAAATGAAACTGTTCTTCCATAAGGAAAATTAATCTAAGCTCATATAAGTAACAATGTCATCTCAAGTTGACTAATCAAACTATAATAAAATAATTCCTAGTAATAGCAGAAAAAACTTTATTACAACTTTGTGTTAGTGCCAAAACTATAATAATTGACAATCCCAAAATATTATTAGGAGCGGATCTCTCATCTAACATAACTCTATAAGTATATGGATCATATATTCAATAAAGTAGAAATATGTTTAGAAATCAATCTCATAGAGATTATGTAGTCAATTTGAACAATCAATGGTAAACTAATTACTATTCAAGTTAAATTAAAGGTATCAAAAGGATCATGCCATACTAATATTACCCATTTTTTTGGCCCATCTAGGCTATCATGTCATGCATGGCACAACATAATATTTATCATAGGTTATGTCATGCCAGCACAGTTTAAAAAAAGGGTAGCCTAGCATGACCCATTGGTATGAATTTTGGGCGGGTCTTTCTGGGCCATGCCAAGTTGGGCAGGCCAAGCCAAGCTAACTTGGGTCAGACTAGGCTAGGTTGGGTTTAGTCATTACTAGCTTGGGTTAGGACCAAGCTAGTTAGTTTGACCTACCAAGTCAAAATTATCTTGCATGGGCCATCATGTTGGGTCATACCATGTAAAGCCTCCCATGCTAAAAAGATTGGCTCGGCATGGCCCAAGCCATGTTGTGGGCTAGCCCTCAATACTTCTAGGCATGGTTTTGAATCATGTTGTGCATGTGCCACTTGGGCCACATGTCCTAGTTGACATCATTAAGTTAAATAGATATATTTAATCTTTACAAAGTTACTAAGACTCTAGGGTTAGCTCACATCCTTGTGTATGTTTAATTTATGTTTGGTTAATACCAAATTTGGTTGTTGGACAAAGGGTAAATTAGTGTTAAAATGCCCATGTGACTTCTTGGCATGCAAGGTGGCCTAAATGTATTTATTTATATGATAATGTGAATGACTTACTGCTCTTGATGATTTGCTTGAAGTATTTATTTATATTCTTTAACCTCTAATTATATTAAAGACATAAGATAATGTGGTACTAAATATAGTTATGCTTTAGATTTTAAAAGTATCATTCATATGATAAGTAATATATGTCTTCTCATAAATCTCACATATCAAAGTTATACAAAAAAGAATGACTTACTGGGCTATCATACAAGTCTCCTCCACTTGTGTGTTTCTCATGATATACCCTATCACCATCTACTATAGGTGACGCATGACTCACACACAATGGTAAAACTTTTAGGTTAGACATTTAATGATACCCCCACATTACTTGAAGGTTAGTTATTGTTGATAGTATATAATGAATTGGTTTTAAATATATTCGTACTTTTGGATTCATATGTATCATACTCATATCAATTAAAGTACCTCAAATTTATGTCTTCCCATATTGGTTTATCTCACACATTAAGGTTATAAAGATTGTTACTTCTTTTTTTAAACTATGTGAGTATATCCCATGACTTACTTTTCACCTTCCACCAACTTTGACATGCACAACCCAATGTATTCATGAAAACCTTAAGTTTTGATTCTAGTTTTGATCCATATATATCAATATCCAAACAAAAAATTAAACAGAAATATAAACTCATATAATCATTAATTGATCACAATATAAGTATATTCACTGACTATAGATTTTAATTTTTTGAAGGTTATTTGAAAAACTTAATAAGTAGTATTGAAATAATATTAAAAAAAATTTGGTGCTTAATTGTGAGAAATACCATTTCATGATAAAAGAAGGGATTTTACCGTGACATTGAGTCTCTACTAGAGAACTTGAGGTAGGTAATCCAGATATTTCAGCAATAAAAATGTTACCTCACCCTTTAATTGTCAAGGGGTGCACAATTTTTTTGATCATGTCAGAATCTACTAGAGATTTATCAATAACTTTTCAAAGATGACTGCACCATTGTGCAAACTATTAGAGAATGAAGATGTTTTCAATTTTAATAAAAAATCTATTGGTACTTTTGAAGAGTTGAAGAGAAAGTTGATAGAAAGCATGATCTTAATGATATTGAATGAAGTGACACCATTAATGATTATGTATGATGCCAACATGTACACACTTGGGGATATATTAGGATAGACAAGAAAGAATGAACTACACAGCCACTAGAAAAAAAGTTAGCCATGGTGTTTTCTTATAAAATATTTTGACTACCAGGGTCAAAGGGAGTGATTAATATGGATCATGCTACAATGTGGTTTTTAATGGTGAACAAAAAAAGCTGAGATCGATATGATAGATTTTGTTGCTCTAAAAATTTGATTTAGAAATATGAGACAAGGAGGTGAGTAACAAATGTGATAGTTGATTATTTATCTCACTTGGAATCTGATGGAAATGATGGAGGAGTTTAAGTTTCAAAGAACTTATTAAATGAGCATATTTGATGTGGAAACTCACTTGACATGGTATGCTAATTTAATTAAATATCTAGCATGTGATGTCTTTCCACCATATCTCATTTCATACTAAAAAAGAAAGTTTCTTCTTGATGTGAGAAACCACCTATGGGATGATTCACCTCTATTCAAAAGATGTGCAAATCAAGTCATTATGAGATGTGTATCAAATGAGGAACAAATAGAGATTATCTTGAAATATCATTCTTCACCTTATGGAGGGTATTTTAGAGGTAATAAGTCTACCCAAAAGATTTTTCAATTTGATTTTTTTTGGCCATCATTGTTTAGAGATTATTAGAATATGGTGCAATAATGTGATAACTACCAAAGATTGGGTAACACATATAGGCAAAATGAGGTGCCACTCAACAACATCTTTTAAGTACAAATTCTTGATATATGGGAGATAAATTTTATGAGATCATTTTTCATTTTCTTTTGAAAGGATCACATACACTTAGTAGTGGATTATATATTTAAATGGATAAAAGCAATAGCCACACATAAGAATGATGTAGAGACAATTGTGAATTTCTTATGTAGTAAATTATGGAAGAGGAGGCATTTAAAGAAAAATATAAGGCTAAGACAATTCATGGAAGGGCAAATCAAAACCAAATCCGTGACTATACCAAATTCCACAATGTTGGTGATATATAATAAAATTGGTCAAGGAAAGATAAAAAAATATGTGCCATGACTATGCTTAGTGTCACATCATTGGTGATATAGAATGAATCCATCCATGAGAAGCATAAAGATAGCCAAGACTATGAATAATATCACAACTTAGGAGTTACAAAAAAGAAATGCAAGGAGAAGGTGAAAGACAAAGTTATGGCTATGTACAATATCACAACTTTGGAACTATAGAAAGTAAATAAAAAGACAATCTCAAAGACAAAGCCATGATAATATTCAGTACTACCATTGTTGGGATCTAGATTGAAAAGGAACACTGGAGCAAAGAAGAAAGGGATACGACATTCACTAAAGTCACCACATCAATGGAAGAAATAGTCTTAGAGACAAGGGTAGTTATATATTTGTTAAATGAAAAGACCAATAAGAAAGAAGTGAAAAGATATACTAAAAAGATCACATCCATATACAAGTGTCAAGATTGGCGATGTCCGTATGGGCACACGTGCCGTGCCAGACACTACACACTGCAGTAATTGTGCCATGCCTAGCACGACATGGTTCACTGGAGGGCTGGCTCAGCACAGCCCACGACCCGAAATTAGCCTATTTTGGGCTGGTTCTAGGTTAAGATAATTCTAAATTTAGAATTGGTAAATTGGGATGGTGTGTCGTCGTTGCCAGTTGGGGGTTGTTGGGCCATCGCCCATCGGGGGTCACTGGGCCGTTGCCTGTCGGGGGTCGCCGAGCCATCACCCATTGGGCATCATTGCGTCACCCATCGTGTATCACACATCACATCGTCATTCATGCTGTGCTCATGTGCTAGGCACCCGAGTCATGCTTGGCATGGCATGTGAGCCGAATTTTCTCGGCAAGGCATGACACGAGTTGTGCCAAGGGTTCGCTCGGCATAGTCTTGGACCATGCCATGCCGAGCCAGGCACGGATGTACCAGTTCAGGCATGGCTATACCGGGCTAGGCTTAAAGCTGGGCTCAGCTCGCCTGGCCTATTTGACACCCCTACATCCATATCAAAGATCTCTCATAAAGTTAAATATACTTTGATGATCTAACTATGAATGTTAAACATAATAATGCTTATAAGCACTTCCATGATTTTTTTTGCATGTATGATGTAATAAACATGTAAATATACCCCATAAACAAATTAAAGGTGTCAACTGGATCGAGTGGCCATGGCCATGGCACAACATGAGACATGATACAACTCAGTCATGGTCAGCATGACACTACTTAGTTGAAAACCAAGCCTAAATGTGTCATGGACTAACATGCAACATGGCCCGGGCTATGCCAAGCTAAAGATCCTATCATGGGAGGTACAACATGACACGATATGAAATGGCATGAAGGCTCGCATTGGTCAATTTCGATCCAGTTGGCCAAATAGGCTAGCCCATACTTGACTCATGCTAGCTTGGTGCTGACCTAGGCTAACTTGGAATGAACCAAACTTAGCTTGAAATGAACTAGGCTAGCTTGAAATAAATCAAGTTAGCTTGGCTAAGCCCGACCTAGCTTGACACAACCAGGCACAATCCAGCATGACATGGTTGGGGGGTATACCAAAGGGCTATGCTATGCTACCCTTTTTTAGAACCATGCTAGCATGACATAGCCCATGATGAATACCATATTGTGCTTGACACAACATGGTGGCCTGCATGGACTTAAAAAATTGGGTCATGCTAGTACTACCCATTTGACACCTTTAAAATAAGTATATTACACAATGACCCATAAAAAGTAGTGGTAGAACTCAAACCCTGCCATGAATAATATTATGTCTGCTTGAAGTTACTCTACAATTTAAAGACCCTATGATACTCAAACTTAGTTAAGCAATTTATTGTGACGATACATATTTATTTTGGAGAGTAAAGTTATTACTCGGTGATAAACAATTATTTTAGTGAGGTGTAGTTTTTTTGGTGTTAGAGAAAGATATTAGGCTCAAGTTGTTGTCATTATTATGGGTTGTGACTTTGTGTTAGAGAAAGATCAAGATATTTTATAGAGTCACAATCATTTTATATAGTCATGACCACAAGGTCAATGAGATGAAGGCCAAAATAGTGACTTTCTTCTGAAAGTCATAACTTCTATACTTAATGTAATATAAAGTTGCCCGAGTATAAAAAAGAAAGTTAGAAAATTTTTTTTAGTGATCTCTTCATTTTTTTATCCTCCCTCATACAACAAAAAAAGCCATGATAACTAAAACCATTGGGGTGAATTTCACACTCCTTTGGGGTTCCACAAGCAACCAAGGGATGCATGACTTATGTCAATCTCTAGAGTTGGGGGGTGTGGCTCTCAAACCCTTCTCCTCTAGGGATTGATTTATGAATTTATATAAAATTAGTGTGGTCTATAATTTGTGTGATTTGAATTATGTGATATAATTGGTTTGGATTATTAATGCATTAGTGATTTGATTTATTTTATATTTTGGATATTGATAGATGGTGACTAAATAGATCTTGAATTCATGTTTTAACTATTGGTATATTTGTGTGAGGTTGTCCTAATAGATGGTGATAGGTAAACCATGAGGCTCCCTTGTGCATATAATATGAAGGTGGTGATAACCATTCTAATTATAATGCATGAGATAAACCTACACATTAAAACCTAGGTCCCGGGTATATTATTCATCATGAGTATGGTGCTTACAAAGTCAAAAAGTATGAATACTTTTATATCAATATCCATGAGGTCATTGATCTTTTAGTATGTGAGTCTCATTATTTTCATGGCATGTGCATGTGTGTGGGCACTCGCAAGGTTGTGATAACTCTTGTGAGTTCTTTTTACTCATTTAGTTCCCATTGGTAAAACTAAAAGAAGCTATATATTAATTGTGCTAGTATGATGCTTATAAAGCCAAATTACAAATACTTACAGACTATATCAATCATCGATCTTTATGATAATTGAGGCTAGTAAATAATTAGTATGCATATGAAGTAATCATCAAGTATAGTTGACGAAGTTGCATAAAAGGTATGAGATTATAAAGAACCCTCATATAGGGATGAATTGTTGTCTTAGTAGTGACATACTGAGTGGAAAACTATGAGGGGATAAATATTAGGAATGTTCGATAATGATGATCACCTCGTATGCTATTAGGGAAAGGAATTATTACATAATACCCCTACTTTGTTCTATGTCCAACATAATATATATCAAACAATTTAATGATGTCCCATATATTAAATAAATGAACCTTGGACCTAAGATTTTTTTAATAATACGTGTATTTATTTTTCTAAAAATGGGTTATCTTTTATTGAATAGCTGAACTACGATACAATTTCTATGAGATCAATATTTGTACAAAAGTTCATTATACTACTTATACGAACTATGCACTTATAGATCTTAGTTGATAAGATATACTTTTTAATGAGCATTTAGGATGTGCCTAACTAATTAAATTAAGCAGAGTGACAAAGTCACAATAGGCTATCATAGTATAACTTCCTTCTTACAACATCATGTGAGTGTGTACCATGATTTACTCATTGTCATCTATCATTGATCGATAGACATAAACTTAAGATATAGTGCAAACCCTAAATTTTAGTTCTAATTTACATTTATATCTATTAATATCTAGATTATAATATTAACACAAACATAAACCATATGAATTCATATATCTATCACACACAAATATGTTATACCATCTCTATATCTAAATTTAGACTAATATTAAATAAGATTTTGTGTGAGATATTTTGAGAAACTTTTTGTGGAATTGATGGTTCCCAATGATAGCCCAAGTGTTGATCTAAGTTTTGAAACCTAAACCCAATTAAATATTACTCTTTTTTGCTTTGGATTTACACTTAATTGAAAGTTGGAATTGTGTTATCTGGGGTTTGTTATTTCTCTTAGCTCAAAATCTAATTCTTCTCTTCCTTTCATCATAAAATCTGAAGTATTGATTATATACTTCATGGATCTATGTGACACTTTAAGATAGAATTCATGACAGTTAATTGAGGTCACAACTTTCTCTTCATGTTTGATCTTCTCTAAAGTACCAAAGTCATGATAGTAATAAATTCTATGACTCAAGTAATTTATCTTCGCAATACAATCTTATGGCACTGAAAATATCATGATAGAGACAAATTCTCTCTAGATCAAAGTGTCATAGTACTAATAATGGCTACGAATATCACAACATTGAAAATACCATGATTGACTCAAGTAACTTCTGTTGTGATATTTTTTCTTTATAATAAAATATCACAACATTGGGAATGGTTGGGACTAATATTTTCTCTCTGTAAAAAATATTGTGGTTTTAAAAAATAGCCACTCACAACTGATGTATTTATTATTTGTAACAAAATAATTATAGTATTGGGAATAACATGTCTTTAGTACTTTCTATCTGGAGAACAAAGTCATGGCAATGGAAATACTATGACTAAAGTAAATGCTCTCTGAAACAAATTATCATTGGGAAAAATAAACTCAATACTCAAAACACTTGGGTTTTTTTCTTTGTATTACATAATTCATGGCTCTAAAAATTACCATGACTAATTATATTAGTGGGGTACTTGGCTACAATGATTTAAAAATAATATCATGGTCATTGTGTATGTTATTAGATAATATATTCATGACTCCAAGAATGTGTCACTGTCATGAAGACTATATTGTACAATGAAAAAATTATGATAACTTGGTGAGATAGTTATGATGTACAAAAATTTATTTGACTAGATATATGGTAGTAGTTATGATTAAAAAAAATCCTACAACTACTTAGTAAGACCCAAGTCATATTATTAAAATTGTCATGGCTTTCCATTGCTTCTTTTATTCCAAGCCTTTATTCTACAAAATCTATTAAATTCACCCAAAATAGCTATAATTTCACCGATATTCATTAAATTCTTTAAAATAGTTATTTAATAAAATCTCTCTAATAAACACTCAAATACATGCAATCAAAATAATAAATATAATCAAATCACTCAAACTATTATATACCCAAGTTCTAACATGAGAAATATCATGACTCTCCATTGTTTCTCTCTTTCCAAGCTTTTGTTGTACCAAGTTTATCAATTTTACTCAATATTGATATGATTTTACTAATATTCATCTAATTGTTTCAAAATAAATATTTAATGAAATATTCCTAATAACCACTCATATAAGTACAATCACGATAATAAATACATGTCAAATCACTCAAGATATTTGATATATAGATTATTGAATAAACTAAAAATATTACTCAACTTCGAGCAATGAATCTCCCTTTATCTTCCAAATAAATTACATGCATCAATACAATAAGAAGAAATATAGTGCAACTTCATTAATTAGTCAATGATCTTAATTAATCATATAGGCGAGTTTTTTTGAAGTCTTTTTTCTACTTCTCTTCTTGATTTTTCCTCCAACATCAAGTTATCCTTCAAAATATCTCATTTAGTGAATTCTTCCAGGAATGCTATAACTTTGCAAAAAATCATTACTTTTATCATTGTTTACTCATGGAAAGTCATGACTTCTAATTTTTTTCACCATTCCAACCTTGGGTTGTTCTCCCTTATAATGCTTTAATCTTTGCTCATCTACTTACGATTCAATACATCTTCTGATTTTACTATAATTGTCTTATATGGTGTAATAATGGTGATTATAAATGATCCATACCACCAAGACTTTAAATTTTCTACAAACAACTTCAGATGTGAGTTGAACACAAATACCTTTTCTCTTATTATGAACTCCATTTGCAAGTTATTATCATGCCATTTTTATTATCTTTGTAAATCCAATAGTTATCATAAGCTGTATTCTTTAATTCTTTTAGTTCATCTAAAAAATTCTTTTTTCATTTACATCCTTCACTTTATAATTTATTTGTTTTATTTTCTATCATGCTAAATGTTCATTTTGATTTTTAACTAGCAAATGAAAAGTCTTTCCAAAAAAAAAAAATTCTATAGGAAGACATCCCTAGGGGTATCTTGAATACCATTTTATATGCACACAATGCTTCTTCTAACCATTGGGACTGTTTTTTTTTGATGGATTAACTATCTTTTCCAATATATTATTGATCTTTCTATTTGATATTTCACTTGTCCAATTGTTTGTGGAAAATATGAATGTCCTTTTTCATGCCTAGTCTCATGCTTAGCCAAATAAGTTTCAAATAATTTATTATAAAATAACTTTCTTTATCACTTATAATACATAGCAATGTGCCAAACCATATGAAAATATTAATATGCAAGAAACTCAAAACTATCCTGACATCATTCTTTTGTGTAGCTATTGTTTTAACACATTTAGATAGATAATATACTACAAATAGTATGTACTCCTAACCAAAGAATATTGAAAACAGTTGTAGAAAATATATTCATCATACATCAAAAATTTTTATTTCAAGTTTGTTGTTGAATCACATGTCATTTCTCCTAGATATGTTACCAAATCATTGGCATATATCATACCATCGCATCATATCATACCATCGCATCATATTCTCCTACAAATAGTATGTCATTTCTCCTAGATATTTAACACATGTCATTTCTCCTAACCAAAGAATAATGTCTAAATAATGATGGCCAAAAACATTTAGATCATAATATCATTTGTATAGTTTTGTTACATTTTAAAATGCCATTTCTAAGGTGAATATTGGTATTTGAGTATAATCTCCACCAATTTATCTTTTGGTACACATCTCATGATGGCTTAATCTACATATTTTCTGAATAGTAGTGGATCATCCCATAAGTAGTAGTCATGTCATATAAAAACTTTTTCTTTTGGTATGATGTGATATAAGATGTAAGGGATTCAAATGCTAGATAATTAACCAAATTGACATACCAAAAGAAGTAAGTTTTCAACATCAAAATCTACTCATCTAAGAAGTTCCTTAAAATTTTAACTTCTCCTCCATGGTTCGCATTGGATTCCAAGCAGGACAAATGGCCAGCTATCGAATAATTTCTCTCATTTTTTTATTTTACATTCCAACATCAAAATCTATTTTATCTCTCTCAATTTTACTTTTTTATTTGTCATTAAGTATCACACTACTACATGATCTATATAAATTACTACTTTTTTCCTAAGGATATATGATTGAAAGTTGTTGCAAGAAAACACCTTGACTATTATCTCTTTCTTAGTAGTTGTACAGATTTCTTGGGCTTCATTCAATGTCTGACTAGAATATGAAATAATCCTAAAGGCCTTGTCTCATATTAATATTAGTACATTTCTAATTGCATATGTGCGTGCGTTGCACATAATCACTAATGGCTCAACCCACTTTGCTGTTGTAAAAATCAGACTCTCTTTCAACTTTTTCTTCTATTCTTAAAAAGTAACAAAACACCTTGAAAATCATTTCTTTCTTTAATAGTATGCATAATGGTTCAGCCATATTTGAAAAGTTATTGATAAATATACAATAAAACATAATATGCCCAAAGAAATTATGCACCCCTTGATTGTTGTATGGTGAGGAAAAGTTTTTTAAATTGAAATCTTTGAGTTATCCACCTCCCATCCTCTCGAGAAGATTGAATGTCCTAATACAATCTTTTCTTTTACCATGAAATGGTATTTCTCCTAGTTAAGAATAAAATATCTTTTTACATCTATTCAGTATCACTTCCAAGTTTTTCAAACAATCTTCAAATGCATCTCCATACATAAAAAAGTCATCCAAATATACCTCTATGATTTCTTTCTTGAGGTTGAAAAAAACACATTCGTGTAATTCTAAAAAATAGTTGGAGCATTGCAATGATCAAATGACCTTCTCTAAAATGCAAATGTTTGATTTTGGCAAGCAAAATTGTATTTTCAAAAGCTAATTGTATCTCAAATATCCATTAAAATAGCAATAAAATGTATTTAGTCTATGAAAGATAGTGGGTAGTAATATTTCTTTGTTTCTTTGTTAAATTTATGGTAATCCACACATATGTGCCATCTAGTAGTTACACATATTGAAATTTCTTCATCATTTGAGATTTTTACTATGATCAAACCTTCCTTTTTTGGCATTATGTGGATCATACTAACTCGTGGACTATCTGATATGATATACATGATTTTGCATTGTGCTATTTTATGATCACATTTTTTACCACATATTTTATTATTGGATTCAGTCTTCATTTGTATTCAATTATTGAGAATGCACCATCTTTCATAAGTATCTTGTACATGCATATTGAGGGATTGATTTCTTTAAAATCTTCAAGTGATAGGCTATAGTCTCAACATTTTCTTATCATCTTAACCATAGTCTTCTCCATGTCTTTAGTCATAGTAGTCGAAATGATGATTGACCTTGTCTTCTCTTCCCACAAGAAAGCTTAATGAAAGTGATTAGGCAGTGCCTTCAAGATTAATCCATTCAAAGATGACCATATTTTGAGGCATCCTTTTTTCATGAATGTGACTTTGGTAAAATTCATTACGTGATTAGATATGTCTTCCATTATGATTTTCATTGTTTTGATATCATTTGTGGTTTTTTCTTCTAGCATTGTGACTTATTATAAAGTCATGCTATTGACATTTTCACCTTGGAACTCTATAGTCATGACATTGGAATAAGTCATGGTTTCTCCATTATTAGGTTTAATCAATGTCATGGCTTCTTTTTCTACCACTTATAAAGTCCCATTTCTTCTCGTCTAACTTCTTCTTTGGTTATATTTTTGGTTTTTTGCCCTTATAGTTCTATACTATTTCCAAGTTTTATGAATATGCATCTTCATGGATATTCCTTGGTATTTCCTAGGGAATCAGTGATATTCTTCACCTTTTGTGTTAGTGCTATTTTTTCAAATTGATTCTCACTAAGACTATTTTAATCTTATTCTACATTATTACTCCCTTTTGTTATCATTAATAATGCCAAAATACTTTCTTTAAAAGATGCATTGACTATTGAATTTAAATAATACTAGTTCAATGGTTGTTCTAGACTTTCGTATGATATACCTTCATGCCTTTTAATGAAAGGATAATAATATACATGCATGTCACCATTTAGTCTGGAATAATACATACTTCAGTGTAGTGAATTGGTTTCTTCAACTTGATAGATTGGATTGGAACAAATCATCTACCTGGTCTTTGTAAACTTTCTATATAAAAATTGCTCTCATTGTTCTCTCAATTTTTTGAGTCTAAAAATGTTAATTCAATCCTATAATTTCTGCTCGTGTATGTACAATTGCTAAAAAAATAAATAAAAGACAAAGAAAACAAAATACAAATCCAATACAAATACTATTAAAAATAGTATTAGTAACCATTAGATATGAAATAAAAATAGCCATAGGGGTATGAATGTGCTTCATCATAATGAAAATTTGAGACACACATAATCATCTTCTTTCTCTCGGTCCCAAAATGTTAACTTAGTCCCAAAGTTTTGCTCATGTAAGAGCGGCCACTAAAAAAAAGAAAAAAAGAAAAAAAAGAATGAAAGTAAAATTATCTTGATTTTATCTTCATTTTCAAGGATAGTTATGTCGACTAAAGCTGATCAACCAAACTTGAAAAGGCAATTCTATGCAAATTATGTCAAAAACTTGTTTTGACTTTATTATAATACCTAACTTTATGGTTAAGGTCATCCCAAAAGATATTTGATTGAGAGTCTATCATCAAGTATCATCTAGCAAGTATACATGTCATACAAATAATAAAATAGACCTTTAGTCCATATATAGATCTCATAAAAATCATAGACACATGCTATATTAATCGATGATAATTAATGGTTACTCTAATAGGCACCATAAATAAGAATCAAGTATTAAATCCTAAATTTAATAAATGATTCAAATTGTATTTGTGGTGTAATTCATAAAAAGTCTTGTTATGATTATGATTAATCATAGAATGAATAATAAATAAGCATGGAATGACATCTTGCCCTACTAACATACAAGATAGTTATCAACTATTCAGTCCTTTTTTATAATAATCTCTTCCTAGCCATCTCCTTGGTATCTTATCACCGAGATAACACATCATTCCTTCTTAGAGGTTATTCACAACTCTTAACCTTTAAGCAGCTTGTTAACTATCATTGATAGTTTATTCAAATATGCATTCATATTCTTTGACCTCTAGTATCTTTCTCGATGATAATTGATATGGTAATAAAATCTTTTGCATTCTCAGTTTAGTTAGTGTCATAATCATATAATTAACATATACTTTACTTCATGTTTCATTAGAAAAAATCATATGACTAAATGTAACTTGTATGACTATCACCACCATATGTATCATATTCATTCGTGCAAATATTGTGGCTTGCTTATCACCATCTCCATATATGATAGGAAACTGTTATGCTAAAGGTAAAATCCTTAGAAAAATATTTTATTTAGTACCTAATATCAATTGATGCTTAGTTCATCTGAGATATACATAATTGAGTAGCCTATAAAATATTCATGCTTTCAACTTAATAAGTACTATACTTATACTCATTAAACATACCTTAATTTTAGGTTCTAGTATGTGGGTTTTTCTTGTGCATCAAATTGAAAGGGATGTCATTTCATTCCCACTATATGTGTTAGTGTGTTTCATGGTTAAAATATTACCATCCATCACTCCAATCATACATGAACCTGCCAATAGCTAAAACCATAATCTTAGTTCTATTTATATTCTAAATTATCTATAACCAAATAATATCACAATAAACCATCACATTAAAATATAAAATAAAACATTCATTATAATAAACATATTATACCATTTCTAGGTTCTCCTTTTAGCCTAAAATTTGAAAGAATAATATTGAGACAAGTAGAAATTCATATCATATGAATTCATATGCCTAATTTAATCCATTAGGAAAATCTAAGCTTCATAACCTAAATCCCTCAAAACTTACTTAATTTTACTTTTATTTTTCCTTAAAAGGGGGTTAGAATGCATGCCCACCACCCAGGGTTTGTTATCACCCTTTTTTCTCATAGATCTTTTAGTCATCTTCCTCATATTTATCATAGATCTTTCTTGGATTCTTAGGATTTTCCTTACATTCTTAAGTATTTGGTGTACGTTTTTTTAATTGGAAGTTATGACACTTAATAAAAGTTATGGATTTAATCTTTTAGTAATATAACACAATATCACAATGTTGGGTATGAGCCATAGGCTTTGATCTTTCAGCTATGTAACACAATATCACAATGTTGGGTATGAACCATAGGCTTTGGTCTCTTTCCTATGCTTGATGATCATGATAATGGAAAAAATTATGATAGATCATTTAGCCTCTATAATATAAAGTCATGATACTAGAATGTTATTGCAGCTTGTGCATTTAGTCTCTATAATTCATTATTGAAGTGTGAAGTGTGGTTGCAGCTTGTGCATTTCACTTCTATAACTTAAATTTGTTCCTTTGAAGAATGTCCAGGGCTTTGATTTCTTTCTAAAGCCAAGAGTCATGATGCTTGTATTGGTCATGACTGGAGTTTGGCTCTCTATAATATTTTGTAGTCAAAAGGCATGATGCTAGATCAACATAATGGATTTTGTTTGCATATTCTATGGTTTGGTAAAGTAAAATATATGACATCTAGAGGTTGTTGTAGCTTTTAGCACTAGTAGAGTACTTGGTTGTCATGATGTAAAATTAATATCATAGTCATGAAGATATCAAGAGTGAGTTTAGCTGCAATACCATGAAATATTGTAGCAAAAAAATGTTTAGTACAATGAAAGAATTGTGTCAACAAGGTGATTTAGTTTTGAAGTATAAAGATTGTCATGACAATGTGTATAGAGTTTTGGCAAAGAGTAAATACTAAAACAAATTTATAAGTACTTAATGGTATAATTAAGTCATAGCATGTCAAATGTTATAACTTGAATGACCTTTTGCTATCCTTTTGGTCACTAACTTTACCAAGCCACATATTTCAAACAAACTCTTGATTTCATAACTATTTTTCAAAAATATTCAAAAATTTTCAAAACTAAGTTTTGTGAAATTATTTCAAACAAATTTGATTTCTAGCAAAATACATCATAAAAAGAATATCAAACGATTAGTATTATTTAGTATTTTGTATACCGAACATCTTTCAAAGAATATAATAAATAAATTCATGCCAGTCGGATGTGCACATACATGAGCATGCAGAGAAATATGCTTATACTCAAATATGTACACAAACATAAACTTCACCAAATGTATGAACATTGAAACATCTCCATATTCACATACATATCCAACATTCTTTCAAATACATCTAAAGGTGTCAACCGGGTAGGGCCGGCCCAGCCCGACACGAGGCATGGCACTGTTCGGTCGTGCCTGGGCCGGCCCGGCACTGGAATATCACGTGCTTGGGCCCGTGCTCAGGCTCGAGTAAGACACAAACCATGTCGTGCCTGACCCGGCATGGTTCGGTGGCTTGTGGCATGGCCCGTAGGCACGATCGGGGTCACCTTTCACACCAAGCTCGGTGTCCCACACCCGCAGTCCAGCACCCTCACGAGTCACGGGTCACGGCGGGTTCACCGTGACCCGGGACACTTGGGCAAATGGCAAGCCCTAAGCGTCCTGTTCCCCTTCCCACAAAAAAGACCGCGGGTCGGGTCCAATTAGACCCGACCCTCGGTCCCCTGACCCGACCTGATCCCCCCCCGCCTAACAAGCAAAAAAAAATAAAAATAAATTGTAGCCGTTGGATCTCGCCTCCAACAGATAGGGGGCAGAATCCAACGGCCCTCATGATTCTGCCCCCTAAAAAATTAAAAAAAATTTAAAAAAAATGACTTTTTAATAAAAAAAAATTATTTTCTTTAATCTATAAATTCCACCCCCCCCTCTCTATAATATATATGTTTTTCATAAATATTTTTTCTCTCAAATCTTACATTTTCTTTCTCAAAAATCTTGCTCTTCTCTCTCGGGACTTGGGAAGTTTGGATTTCGTCATTTGGCTTGGCTTTTCGGGAATCTCAACTTGAGTTTTGAATTTTGAGCTTGAATGTGTTACACCGTGCATGTGATCGACCTGGCTGCATTACCGGATAATTTATTTTAAGTTTTTTTTTTACTCTCTCTCTCTCTCTCTCTCTCTCTCTAGTCTCTCTCTAGACCTGAAATAGATAAATTTAAAATATATCATCTAGTCTCTAAATAAGTGTCTTGATTAACAAAAATTTTTAAAAATGACAAATACTAATGAAACATATTTAAATTTAAAAAATGAAAATATTACATAGAGGTTTGAGGCTGCTGAAACTTTGGTTTCTTCAGTCGTCTCAACGCAAACTTTTAAAAAACAAAAAACTAGGACTTCTGTAGTTTGGACTCATTTTAATATAATAATAAAAAAAATATTAGGGGTGAGGAAGAAGAAATGACACAGTGCAAATATTGTATGAGACTTTTAACATGTAAGAGTTCGTTTGGGACTGGGCACCTTAAGAGGCATGTCGAATTATGCACCAAAAAACATGGTCCATTAGATCCTAGGCAAACCCAACTTGGCACTGTATTTTTTGAGATTGGATCGAGTTCAGTCTCAAAGTTTACTCCCTTCATATACTTCAGCGAGTTGGGTAGGGGCGGAATGACCAGACTTATTACATTGATGGGTATTCCGATTAGATTTTCGGAAGATCCAAGGGTAGTGCACATAATACAGACATATTTTCAGCCTGCTTATCGTAGGATTCCTTTGTCCACATCTAGGAATGACATACTAAAATTGAATAAGTTAGAAAAACAAAAAATAATTAATGAATTTATGGCATATAGTTGAGTGGTGTTCGTGACATCCGATATCTAGATAAGTCATGATGAATCATTTTATGCATATCTCACCATCCACTATGTAGATTCTAACTGGACAATGAATAAAAAAATTTTAGGATTATCTGAGATTCTTCATCATCATGATGGCCCGGCCATTTTTGAGTGTATGATGAAAATCTTTAGAAAATATACAATTCAAAATAAAATTTTTAGTGTCACATTCGATAATGCATCTAATAATGAAGTAGTGATTAACATATTTGTTAGGAATATTAGAGATGCATCATTAGGAGAGATTTTTCATGTCAGATGCATGTGTCACGTGATTAACCTGATTGTTCAAGTGGGTATGAAGGTGTGTTCCCCCGCGTTGGATAATATACACAATGTACTAAAATATATTCGCACTCCTCGCAAACAACAAGAGTTTGGTAGTCTCTGTTTGTCTGCGAATCTTAAGAAGAAGAAATTCCAATCGGATGTGAGACATCGTTGGAATTACACGTACCTGATATTGGAATCATGTGTTGGATACGAACAAGTGATATCCGACTATGTCAATAGTAAGAGTGACGAACTTATTATTGACGATACTAACTGGGCTTCAAAATTTTCATTTATGAAATTCCTGAAAATTTTTTATGACACGACGAACATGTGTTCGTTGGTTTATATGCTCACGATTTGCATTACACTCCGGTGCATATGTAACATTAGTAGCATGTTTAGGAAGTATCGAGCTGACCCGACGCTTAGCCATATGGTTGCAGAGATGGAGACCGAGTACTTGAAGTACTGGTCTACCGTTCCATCTCTTTATTGCCTCGCTGCATGCATAGACCCTAGGGTTAATGTGGAAGGGGTATAAAATACCCCGACTTACATTTCCTTGTGCATGAACCTGGAAGAGCCACCTGAAGGGTTCATTCATGAGAAGTTGACTGACCTGTTCACATACTACGATACTAGGTATGGTGATGGTAGTAGTGAGACTGTGATTACGGACATGGATAACTTGTTCGGATATGATGATTTTTCCATTCAGCTAGCGTGAGGGAAACGTATGGGTGGACCATCACATAGGAGCGAGCTTTCTCGGTACTTAGATACCGATTACTACTCAATCCTATCACATCCTGATACTAAAAATCTTGATATATTACAGTTGTGGAAATTATATGAGTCCACCTTTCCCGTGATATCTAGGATGACACGGGATCTACTGACTCCTCCGGTGTCGAGCCTAGCATCGGAGTCTGCTTTTTCTATTACGGTGAACGTGATTTCGGATAGGAGATCGAGATTACGTCCAGATATTATTGAGGCATTGGCTTGTTTGAAGGATTGGGATGATTTGAGGTTTAACATCCATGATCGTACTGGAGCTGTGACTGGGATAGGGACTACAGCCTCATCCACTACGAAAGCGGATGAGTTGATTGCTGATGATGATGATCTATATGATATTGATCTTGATGTTGCGGCTGATGATGTTCATGATATGCCGATTGATGATTGATGATGATCTACTACTTTTTGATTTCGATGTTTTATTTTTTATTAATTGTACGCTTTATTTATACGTTACGTTGAAACTTTAATTTGTTTGGTTCGGACCTTCGGTATCTAATGGCCGATTGGTCATTTTTTATTTGGCTTGCTTATGTTTTTTTTTTACTTTTTAATTTTTTTTAACAAAATTTATTGATTTATTTATTTTTTTGTTATATTTTTTCATTTAAAAAACTATAACTTTATTATTTAATTCTAATAAATTATAAACTAATTTTATTTTACATTATAAAAAAAATTTAAACTTTGTAAATTTAATAAAATTTAAACAATTTTCATTATATAAATTTATTATATTATACATTATCTATAATTTTATATATAATTTAATATTTTATATAATTAAACTAAAATTTAAAACTATAAATTTTTTTTTAAAAAATTTTTTACCTGGCCCGGCTCGCCGTGCTAGCGGGCCGGGCAGGACCTGGCTTTTATAAACCGTGCGGGGTCAGGCACGGCATGGTACAGTAACCATGCCGTGCCTGGCCCGGCACGAAAGCACGGCCATGCTCTAAAAAAATGGGCTTGGCCTGCCCGGCACAGCCCATTTGACACCTCTAAATACATCTAAATATATCCACGTGCATGTATACATACACTGACACAAAGTTCCCCTATGCACACAAATATACCATTTATACATTTGCACACAAATATGCACCTACCTAAACAAGCAAACAAATCATCCAATAAATTTATCTTTTCCCCAAATTGCTTCATAAACTTTAGAGGTGTAATTTTGAAAGAGTCCTTGACTCATGCTAAAAACTTCAAGAGTTCCCCTTCTTATTGTGATACCTTTTTTGTCGATCAATTGGGTGATTTTTTTCACCAACATTTCTCCCAAAAACATTTTTTCCCTTGAACTCATCGTAATACTCTAGGAGTTGCGTGTTGAGTGTTGGCTTAGGCTGCCCTAATACGTGGCTAATATCACATTTTTTTTAATATATATATTTTTTGCAATTAATACCTCTAGTGTAATAAAAAATGAAAGGAAAATGAAAACATGTGCTAATGATTATTTTGGGTGCAAGCTGTTTTTGCTTAAAAAAGAGCAGTTTTAAACAAAAGATAGGATTGGCACTATTGGCAAAAATATGATAGCTTTTCCTCTGATCAATTTTTGATTCACTTGAAAATTTTTTATTGAAGCTATTCCCAAAGGTGTAAGGCAAAATGTACACTTTGAAGCTATATATATAAAAGAAGAGAAATTTGTGCTCACTTTGGCTTTTCTTTTGATCATTTTTTTATGATAAGGAGTCTATCTTGAGTTGGGTTTTTGATTAACTTAAAAACATGGGCATGTATTCCTTATTATCTCTTTGATCACATGTAAAAGATCTTGTTACATCATGTGTTATTTGTTTTTAAAAATGAATTGTTAATAACCTCTATTTGTATATATGCATATTCATGGTTGTTGACAACGAAATGTGAAGATCTTGGTATAAGATCTGATGATATATAAATGTTTGAGATATGTTATTTTATCTAGTTTGTTTCAAAATATGAAATGTTTTATGTTTGAGATATGGTGTTGTATTTGTAAATATTTTTATCATTATATTCAGATTTGTGGCATAGCATGTTTTTATCTATGGGTATGAATTCTAGTGTGTTATTAGGTAATGTTGAATCTGAACTTGAAAGGGAGTTTTACTACATATACACATACTTGGGAAACTATTTTATAATTTTTTTGATTTATCTCCATACTAATTTGAGATTGGATAATCAGTTTATCTTAATAGTATTGTAAGTCTGCATATTTAAATGTTACAAACTACATTAGTAATTACACTAATTCTGAAATATTATTTAAAAATTATGATAAATGGAATGACATGACACATCACTTTTGTATACATAATTGTATGAGTTATCGAAGCTCTATATTTCATCTTATAATGGATGATAATAAATTTTTAGTTATATTTATGAATGTTTTTCCTAAAAAAATTGTTTTGACTTTGTAAGGATAGTACAAAAATTATTATTATTCAACCTCAAAACTTAATTGGGCAAGGATCTCTCATCCAATATTGCTCTACAAGTTTTTGGGTCATACATGTAATAAAATAGATATTATTTTAGATATCTATCTCACATGGATTGTGTAAATAGTCGATCAATAAATAGTAAACTAATTGATGCTTGAGTTGAATAGAAATACTTGATATTTGAAAAGATAATCAGACTCTCTATGGTTGGTTCACTTACTTGTACTTAATAATAATTTTCTAGTATTTAGTCAATGTGATTTCTAGTTGTTGGAAAAAAGGTAAAATGTTATGAAAATGCCCTTGTTACCTCTTGGCATACATGATGACCATCATCCTTAGATTATCATTACCAATGATGATCTCTTTATATTTGTTTCCTTAGTATTTCAATATCAAAGCAATACATCAATCTGTGACCTATGTAAGGGTTATTCCCATATTTATACTTTTTAGGTAATACATTAATAGTCCTTGATGATTTCTTCAAATATGCACTACTATTCTTTAATCATTAATTATCTTAAGGCATAAAATAATATGATACTAAATATGTTTTTGCTTTCGAATTCATAAACAATATACTTATGATAATTATCACATTTTGCAAGGCTATTATCACCATACTAGTCTTTCTCACTTATGTGTGTTCATGACATACCTTCCACTCTCTACCATGGTTGACACATGACACTCATACTATTATGAAACTTCTAAGTTAGATGTTCTACTTAACCCTCATATTACTTGAAGGTTAGAAGTCAAAAAAGTATAAAATTAAGTGGTCTTAAATTTATTCATTCTTTCAGCTTCATAAGTATCATACTCACAATAATTAAAGTTATCTAAATTTCAAGACTTCACACATTGGGTTATCATATGTGTTAAAATTAAAATGGCTATTACTTTTTTTATCATACTAGGTGAGAATGCCTTGTGACTTACTTATCATTGTCTCCCATTATCGACATGAATAAACCTACATATTCATGAAAATCGTAAATTTTGGTTTTAATTTGCATCCATATATATCATCATCCAAATATAAATATAACCACAAATATAAACTCATAAATTCAATAATTCATCACAATACAAGTGCATTCATCAATCATATATCATAATTTAGTCAGACATTGGGGAAAAATTGTGCTATATGTGTTCAGAGATTTCTCATGGACTTGAGAATTCTCAATGAACACCCACATAATAATCTAAGTAAAAAAGTTTAATTCCAATTGAAGAATTCTTGTATTAGCTTGGATTTGCCTTGAATGAGAGTTAGAATTATGTCACTTAGGGTTCCTAACATGCATGGTTTGTATTTTTCTTCATTCTTCTGCTTTTTTTCCTTCTAAGTATTACTTTTATACTTCTAAAATCAATGTGATATTTTAAGTTGAAAGTCATGTCATAGACTTGAGGTCACAATTTTGTCATCTCTTTATATTTTTACTAGAGCACTGATAGTACAACATTGTGAAATACTATTACTAATGATTTTTCACTCTAAAATACGGAGTTGCAACACTATAATTGGTTGTGGCTTTGGTCTTTAATTTTTAAGTAAGATGTCATGGCAGTGAGATTTCCATAACTAAGATAATTACTCTCTATGATATAAAATTATGCCACTAAAATTGGCAATAGCTCTAGTCTTGATTTCTAATCATATTTTCATGGCTGTAGAATTGTTGTGACTGAGATAATTACTCTCTAAAAGACAAAGTCATTATGCTAGAATTTTTCATAGCATTGGTCTTCACTTTTAGAGCAAAGTGTCATGGCACATGGATCTGCCATGGAAAAGATAATAACTCTCTAGAATTCAAAGTAATGGTATTGGAATTAACCATGACTTTGGTATTTTTTTACTAGAGAACAAAGTCATGGTGCTAGAAAAGCCACTACTTGAGTAAATGCTCTCTAAAATAAAAAATCATGGTAGAAAATAATGTAGAGACTCAAAATACTTGATATTTTGGCTATATATCAAATAAGTCATGACTTTAAAAATTACTAAAACTATTGGTACATGTGGAGTACTTGAATTGAATGCTATGACAAGAAAATAATATTTTGGTCATTAAGTATTTTTTGAGATAGTAGAGTCGTGATTCCAAGAAAATATCACATGCATGAAAATTATGTTACATAGTGAAATCATTATGTCAATTCATTTGTAGCATCATGACATACAAAGAATGATATGATTATTTTTCATAAGTTATGGCCAATAAAGAATGTCACAACTACTCAAGAAATATTGTGGAAGGTGTACCCAAATTATGACAAGTGAATTGGCATGACTCTTTATCACTTCTCTTCCATCCAAACCATTGCTCCATTAAGTCAACCAATTCTACTAAAAATTACTATGATTCCATGAATATTTGTCAAATTCTTTCCAAATAAGAATTTAGTGAAATCTTTCTAATAAATATTAAAATAAGTGAAAAAACTATAAGATAAATTTACCAAATGACCAAAAAATTGTTATGTGGAGTGCCAAAGAAACTCTTTCACTAAAGTATACCAAATGACCAAAAAATATTTCTTCAAATATCCACACAAAAAGAAGAAGTAAACATTGAGGATAACTACAACTAGGTTTGAGTGCTGTGATGGACTTTTATTTTGGAAATGAATCTAAAATTTTGGAATTTATAATAAAGTATATGGGTTATGGTAGAACATGTTTATTCATCAAATTGCATATAAAAACTTTTGAGTTACCTCCCAAGAAGTATTATGTTTAACATATGTGGCTAGATATTCACTAGATCTCCAATTTGGTTAGTAAATTCAACTATCCAAGCTAACTTTTTTATATAATCTTTCTCTTTAGTTTACCATTTCGATTTCTCCTTCAACATTATATAATTCATCAACATATCCTCTTTGAAGGATTATGCCATGGATGTTTCATCTTTGGGAAATGTAGGGCATCATTGTCTATGCCTTCTTTAAAAAATATCATAACTCGTGTGCAATTGTGGCTTGTAGATTTGATCTCTAGATCACGTTAGTCATGGTTTTTTTATTACACATACCTTTATTTCATCTACTTTTGGATATTCCAAAAATTTGTTTCTGCCCTACCTTTATCGTCTAACATGTCAAGTATCAATTAGGATATTTCTTTTATTGTAACTCTATCATAATTTTGAAATTTTCTCAATAATTTCTATGTGTTCTTGAATCAAGAATTTCATTATTTCTTCCTCTTCATTTTCATCTTTAGAGTTATATGACATAGATTCTCCAAAAGGCATAACTTTAAAGAATGCCATGACTTCATAGCAGTCTTACTCTTCATTGAGGTTTCCACTATTTTCTTTAAGTCATGGTTCATATATTTCATCAGTTTCTCTATCTTTTTTGGGCCAATACTTTTCTACAAAATCTTTTTATATGAAGTCTGCCTTCTATCTCATCATGATGTATAAGACACTATCTATTCTCCAACAATCATCTTCATCATAATCTAGATTCTTTAGGTCTTTGCATAAGTTAAATTTCACTTGATCTTTGTCCACACAAAGTGTGAATTCTCCATTCTTGACATTAATCAATGCCTATCCAATAGCTAAAAATGATTTTTACAATATCAAAAAAATATAATGATCTTCCTCCATATCAAGCACAAGAAAATCTACCAAAAAAAATAAATTTACCAACCTTCACTAAAATATCTTGTAATAATATTTTCAAATTTAATTGGGTGATTCGCTATTTGAACTGAAAGGGTAGTTAAAATTATCTCACCAAGGTTTAACCTTTATGCTATGGACAATGGAATTAAATTTATACTTGATCAACCCAAGTTGCATAATACCTTCTAAAAATTATTATCTTCATTAATTCATAAAATGGTAAAGCCTTCTGGATCTTTCAACTTTCTTGGAAGTTTACATTGGATGATATTGCTCTATTTCATGGTCATAGTCTCTTTTCTATATGTCTTTAACTTTTTCTTGCTACTTATTATATATTTCATGAACTTCACATAGTTAAACATTTATAATACTTTAACAATGTAATGTTTACTTTCAACATATGGAAACGATTAAAAAACTTCTCAAATTACTCATCTATCTTTCCTTTCTAAATATTATGGAAAAGGAAGGTTAGGAAAGATATTTTTATCATTGGCATTTATTTTTGTTACATATCCTTCTGATCATACTTTGGGTAATCTATATCTCATGCTCCTCTAATTTCTTCATTTATCTTGGCTAGGGCGAAGAGTTAGACAATAGGTTATGTGGACTATGTGACTTTAGAATGTCATTGCATGTTATTCCATGACTTTGGAAGATGCCACAATATCTTGTGCTAATTACTGGGTTGCACCATGACATTAGAAAAAGTCACAACTTCTTTAGTCATAGATTCCCCTTCTGTGACAATTCCCATTTTGGCATCCAGGTCATCTTGCCTTCTCTCTAACTCTTTGTTGCTTCTTAATATAATGAACATACACTTTTTTTAGATTTCTTTTATTATAGCTTGGTAATCCATTCATGCACTTCTCTTTTATTAATTTTGATAGTTATACAAGTTGATTCTCAATTAAATATTTATTACCATGTTCATGTATTATAGTCTCATTTCAATCCATTCTATTCAATTTTCTTGAAGATCATTTCTTTTCTTCATCTCCATGAGAAAGGATAGTATATTCTCTTCAAGTTATGAGTTTTGTATTCTCTTTAGGTGAACATAATTGGAGCTTGATGTTCCTTGTATTTGATAGGCCATTGAGCTTTTTCCAAAACATTTTTGAAATTGGTCCAAGTTTTGTTGCATATTCTTAGGGCTCCCATATGAAAGGTTTTTTTAATTTCTCATATTTGGATAATAGTGTGTGTGTGTGTGTGTATTGTTGTTAGATTAAATACATGCCCCTTGCTTTGAAAAACAATTTTTTCCTCCACTTGATACATAGAGTTGAAATTTGGTACTTCATGCTGTTACAAAATAGAAACTTCTCACACACTTATTTGCTTATTATTTTGGGATCCAAACTTGTTTTATAACATATGCTGCTTGCCATCCATTATGATCAATCTATCCAACTCTAATAATATGGCTTCATTTCTTCTAAATACTTGATTATTCAGAGTTAGGTAGTTATTCTTTGATAGCTCTTCAAATAGAACATATGCTTCCTCTAACTTTTTCATAATGGATCCACCCAAGGCCACATCAATTATGAACAAAGTCATATAGTTCAATCTATTCTAGAAAGTTGGAATCACAACTCAAAACCATATTGAGGGCGCCTCATCAAAAGCTCTTGAAATAGGTCCCACACATCATATAACATATTTTTCTTATCTTGAAAAAATTGACTTGTCTCTCCACTTAATTTATAGGTAATTTGAGTTAGAAAAAAAATTCTAAGAAAGACTTGTACAAGTTTGTCCCAACTTTTAATTAAACATCGAGATAAGTATTGGAACCAACTCTGGCATCATCTCTCAAAGAAAAATAAAGAAAGTCATAACAATATAGTCTATAAGCTAGCTTTATGCATCTTCACCATATTGCATAGCTCTAAACAAATTTTAATGTATCAAATTGGATCTTATGAAATTCTCCCACTATACTAATATTGTTGCATCATAACTATCAAACTTGACTTCAACTTAACATGATTTGTTTGCATGAGTTACATCTAAATCCAAAAATAGTTATTTATCATAGTATACTACCAATAGTATCCTAAGGTAGTGTGATGAATAGGCTATTGGATAACATATCGTTCACCACCTTGGTGGTCTCCATTGCTTCCATTTCTTTCCATAGTTTTTCTCTCAACACTCTATATCTGAATTACTCTTGCTATTCTCTCAATTTCAATGTCTAGAGGGTTTAACTCAGTCATATAAGATCTATTTTCATGTGAGTGGTGATGGCTATAAAATAGTCAAAAAGAAAAGTGAAAACAAACTACAAATACAATATAAACATTAAATAATAATTGTATCCATAAAATTATAAATAGAACTTTTCTTCTCACAAGAAAAATTATGTCAACTCAAGTTGACCAATCAAATTATAACAAAATAATCTTCGAAAATGGTCTCCAAAACTTATTGGTACTAAAATACTCATTAGTTGACATAATCTCAAAATCTCATTGGAAAAGGATATATAATCCAATATAACTCCACAAGTATATGAGTTGTATAAGTAATAAAGTATATGTAACTCTGAATATAAATCCCATAAGAATTGTGTAGATAGTTTGATTAACTAAAAGTGAACTAGCTGCTAGTCAAGTTGAATAAATGAACTTGGTCCTTTGAAAGATACTCAAACTATATGGTTGGTTCGTATTCTTGTGCATGATGATGTTTATCTAGTATTTTGTCAATTTCATGTCTAATTATTGGATGAAAAATAGATTGGTGTGAAAATATTTCTTTTTGGCATACAAGGTGGTCATTATTCCTAAACTATCACTATCAAGGATGATTTATTTGTGGTTGTTCTTATAGTATTTCAACACCAAAGCAACATACCCTTTTGTGTAAAGGCCAATTTCATATCTTTACATTTTAAGTAATATTTCAACTACTTTTAACAATTACTTCAAATATATACTTTTATTCTCCAATCTCTAATTATCTTAAAGATGTGAAATAATATTGTACTAAATACATTTGTATTTTTCGCTTTGTAAGCACCATACTCATTATAATTAATAAATATTTTCTAATGAATCTCATATATGGAAGTCATACAAAAGGTAAATATTTTTATTGCTATCATGTCCATACTAGTCTTCCCCACTTGCACGTATTTCATGACATACATATCACTATGTACTATGGTCAACTCATGACTCACACACAATAATGAAACTCATAGGTTAAATATTCTACTTAACTTCCATAATACTCAAAGGTTAGACATTCTACTTAACTTCCATATTACTCAAAGTTAGTAATATTTCTAGAAAGTATCATACTCATATTGATTATGCTTACCTAAACTTCGAGTCTTCAAACATTGGTTTATTTCATGTATTAGGACTAGAAGGGCCATCACTTCATTTTTTTATTATACTATCTAAGTGTGCCTTATGAATTACCTTTCACTATCTATCATAGTTGATATGCACAAACTTATGTATATGTGAAAACTCTAAATTTTGGTTCTACTTTGAATCCATTCATCATGGTCCAAACATAAATATAAACACAAACTTAAACTCATTAATTCATTAATTCATCAAAACATACAATCATTCACCAACAATAGATCTCAATTTAACTGGATATTTAGAGATTAAATGACTCAAGTAATGTTGAGAAACATCTCATGAATTTGAGAGTAACTAATGGACACCCAAATGAAAATTTAAGTAAAAATTTTATAATTTAAATCAAAGATTGCTTGTGTTTGCTTTGGATTTGCCCTAAAAAAGGCTAAAAATTTCATTGCCTATAATTTTTGGTGTGAATGGTTCATATTTTCTTCCATTTCTTCTTTTTTTCTAAGTTTCACTTATATACTTCAGGAATCAGAAATATTTTAAGTTGGAAGCAGCATCATATACTTGAGGTCATGACTTTATCATATCTTCAGATCTTATATGGAACACTAATATCATGGTTTTGGGGATGGCCATGATGGATGCCTTTACTCTCTATAATACAATGTCACCATACTAGAATTATCCATGGATTTGATCTTGAATTTCAAAGTAAAATGTCATGGAACTAGGTTTGAGAGATTGAGATAATTACTTTCTATAAAATAAAGTCACAATGCTAGAATTAGTTGGGACTTTGTTCTTGGCTTTTTTGAGTAAAGTGTCATGATACTATGATTGTCTTGACTGAGATAGTTATTATTTGTAACATAAAGTCATGACAATAGAATTGAATGCCACTTTTGTCTTAGTTTTCTAAGAAACATGTTATGGCATTGGGATCCACTATTATTAAAATAGTTACTCTCTATAACACAAAGTCGTAACACTAAAATTAGCTAGGCTTTGGTACTTTTTTTAGAGTATAATGCCATAGTGTTGGAAAGCTATGATAAGAATATGTGTGCTTTAGAATAAAAAGTCATTACAGAAAATAATGCCATGAATCAAAATACATGTTTTTTTGGCTATGGATAGAATAAGTCATGGCTCTTAAAATTGCCATGATTCTTTGTACTAGTGGGATACATGACTATCGCAATAAAAAAAATAATATCACCACCATTAAGTATTTTAGAGATAGTGTGATCACTACTCTAAAAAAATGTCTTGGTCATATTGCAATTTTGTTATGATACCCAATTTTTAGGATTGGGTAATGCCTAAAGCCTCATTGTACGATTATCTCTCATCAAACTAGTACCATCGATATATATGTCATACAAATAGTAAAATAGATTTTTTTATAGATATCAATCACATAAAGATAGAGTAGGTAGTTCAATCAATCAACTATCAGTCAACAACTACTTTAGTTGAAGGGATAAGAGTATATTTTTGATAAGATTCTTGAATTCTAGAATTAAACTATTTTATTATGCATTATGGTTTATCTAAATAGCTTGAATGTTATTGTGCTTGATTACAAAATGAATAATGAACTATTGTAAAAATATGCTAGTTTCTTAATGGCATAAAAGTTGTTGTTAACTATTAGGTCAATTTTAATGATGGTCCCCTCATAGCTATTCACATGATAATTTATCACAAAAACAAAATATTATTCTTGCTCGAGAGTCATTTAAAAGTTCATACCTTTTAGACAACTTGTCAATTATCTTTGATGGTAACTTCACATGCATATTCATATTCTCTAGCCTCATTTATCATATAGACATTAACTGATGTGGTTTAATCAAGTATCCATCAAATAATTAAAAAATCAAGTATCCATCAAACAAAATGAAATGTACTATTCCTAGACCTCAATTTAGCCTAACATTGGGGAGTAATTCACATGAAATAATTTAAGATACATTTCATTGAATTTAAAGTTCTCCATGATATCCTTCAAGAGTATCTAGGAATCAAACCTTAAATCCACAATACTCATTCAAGTGTCTTATATTTTCTCCTATGTATAGTTGAAATTTATGCCCACTTTTTAGAGTTTATTCTTGTGTATTGCATTGCTCATTTATTTTTAGATCTCCCCTAGATTTGGGTAAAATTATGCTCCCAAACCCTAGGTTTTCATACTTTCCTCATGTACTACAATCCATTCCAAAATATTTTTGTTTTTCTTTCTTATACTTGAATGGTTAGATGCAAAATTTAAGTTGAAACTCGTGACTTTTAGGAATGCTATGACTTTGTCTTTTAGTTTACCTAACAAAAAGTTATGACTCTAGGAATGAGCTATGGCTTTGGTCTCTCTCTTATAATAGATTATCATGATACTAGAAATGGCTACGACTATATATTTTATATTTGTAATACAAAGTCATGGTACTATGAAACATTCAAAGCTTTGGTCTCTCTCTTGCACTAAAATATTGTGACACTGAGAATGACAATGATTACAAATTTTATCTCTATAACACTAAGTTGTGGTGTTAGGAATGACCATGCTTGTGTACTTTTTCTATGTAACCCAAAGTCATGACATTGGAATGTGTCAAGGTTTTAGTCATTTTTTCTAAAGACAAAAGTTGTGGCCCTAAAAATAGCCATGACTTGAGTAAATGCACTAGGATTTTTTTTGTAGCTAAAATTCATGGTATTGGAGAAGTGTCGAGGCATTTGCTTTAATCTTTGTATCACTATAATCAAAAATTCATGGAACTGGAGGAGTGCCCCAAACCCTAGAATCAGTAGGATATTTGATTATTGTGATATAAAACTAATGTCGCAACCTTAAAAAATGCTATGAAATAGTGTGATTGTGACTTTCATTCATACCTATAATTCTTTTTCTATTACTTTTGCTATTAATATTTTTCCAAACCATCAACATTATTTTCTCTATATAATTTTGAAAAGGATTTGGTTGTTTCATTTTTTTCCACCTCTTAATAGTACTCTTCTTTGGACGTCTCTGAAGTCAATACTTTGAACAATGTCATGAATTCATAGCAATCACTTTTCTCAATCTCAAATTTATGTTCATAGCTACATAATTTCTCTTCTATGTCATCCCCCTCATCTTCGTTGGGTTGACAATCTTTTACAACTTTCTTCCACCTAAAGTCTATGTTTTGTTGCCTTGTAGTGTAGAGAATATAATTTATACTCCTATAATCTTTCTCATCATCATATGGGCTCTACATGCCTTTGAAAAGGTTTAGTTTTATTTATCCTTCGCATTTGCAAAGCATGAGCTTTTGCTTCTTGATATTAATGAGCACTTGCCTAGTAGCTAAGAATAATTATCCCAAAATCAATAAAATATGCTATTCTTCCTTCATATCTAACTCCACATAATATATAGAAAAGATAAATATACTAACTATAACTAATACATCTTCAATAATATCTATTAGGCACTTCATCAATCAATTTGTCATTTGCAGTGAGAGAGAGGTTAGAGTAATCTCGCTAAGATTTAATTTTTACACTATTGACAAATACATCAAATTGACATCTGATCCTAAATCATATAATAGCTTCTAGAATATATGCTCCCTGATTATGCACAACATCTTAACATTTTCTAGATCTCTTAACTTTCTTAAGAGTATTTATTGAATAATTTCACTATATTTACTTGTCATAGAGGTGTCAATCGGGTCAGGTCGGCTGGGTCCGTCACGAAGCACGACATGATTCGGCCGTGCATGGGCCAACATGGCACTAGAATTTTTTGTGCCAATGCTCGTATCATGCTTTTCCATGACACCAACTGTGCCGTGCCGTGCTGAGGCCAACCGGGTCTCGTGCCATGCTTGGCCTGGCATGGTATCATGGCCCGTCAACATGGTTTCTCGGCACGAGCCGAGAAACCCTAATTTTTTTAAATTAGGGATTAGGCTGTGCGGCGGCGTGATGTCGCACGCTGAAACCCTAATTTTTTTATATTAGGGGTTCGGCTACGCGGTAGTGTGAAGGTGCCCGGTTCCACGGTACAACGACTTTATGGCGCGTGTCGAAACCCTAATTTTTTAAAATTAGGGAAAAAATTAGGGGTTTGGCACAATAGATTCGTGTCGTGGGTTCATGCAGGGTAGACCTCCACAGAACAGTGCCTAGCTCGGCACAAAAGCACGATCAAGCTAGCTAAAAATGGGTTGGCCGGCCTGGCACGTCCCATTTGACACCTCTAACTTGTTATATTCATCATGCCAAATATCTAAAACTTCTTACTTTTCATGATTTTCTTCATGAATCTTAGCATAATTTAGTATTTAAGACAATGCTTCAGTAAATAGTACGTGCACTTCTCACTTATAAAAAATATTGAGAAATCTTTCAAATTATTCATTCAATTTCTTCAAAGTTTTGTCAAAAAAAGAAGGTATGGAACAAAGTTACCTTTAGTATCATTCTCTATCATATTTGTCTTTCCAAGACTTTGAATAATTTCTATTTGCTCCTACATTACTCTTTCTATTATCAAAATAAGGGGGTTGAATTGGGCATTTTGCTTCTCGAGCAATGCAACTATGAAAAATAGCATAGCATTAGTGATGGTGGCTTTTGAAAACATTGTGGTAGAGCTGTAACTTTCTATTTTTCCCCTCAAACCCTTTCCTACTTCTAAGTATAATTGACAAGTATTTCTTTATTTTATCTTTGTTTCATTCCATAATTCATTGATGCTCTTTTCCTTCATTGATATTACCAATGTTCTAATTTGATTTTCTGTACTCTATATTGCTACATTTATTTGCTCCAACTCCAACATTGTCTCAAGCCTCACCATATAGTCCTCTTACAAATTATTTCTTCATTTCATCTTAGTTAGTAATTTTATAAATTTTTCATTGATGAAAGGCTTTTCTTAAGGTCTTGAATGTGAATAATGTAAACTCAATCCCCTTGAATATCATGTCCCATAAAATTATTCTTAAAATTCATCAAAACTTGTCCAATATAGTGTTCCCTTTTTGTAATATCCACATAATAAAATTTGTGATTTCTCAAATTTGTATAGAAGTGTGTTAGAATATTAGTATTGGGTTGCAATATATACCTTTTGTTTTATAAACCATTGGCCTCCTCCACTTGAAAAATGGGTTGAAATTTATTATTTCTTATGATTACAAAACTATGATTTCTTTCATTCCTTTTTGCTTCTCTGCTTGGCCTACTTACTATATAAGAAATGTTTTTATATTTGTCACTTCCACTGTAAATCTATCCAAATCTAACACTCCAACTAGTTTTCTCCCAAAGATATGGTCTTTCATAGTTTGGTAGTTATTTTTTGCTGACTACTCAAATAAATAATGTACTTCTTCAGGTGATTTGTTCATAATCGACACACCCAAGGCCATATCAATTGTACACCTCTTCATCTAATTCTACCCATCTTAGAAGGCTTAGGATTGGAATCAAAACTCAAACCCATGTTGAGTATATCTTTTCAATAACTCTTTAAACAAGTCCCAAGCATTAAACAAAGTCTCTAACTTATCATGAGGAATTGACTTATCTCACTCTATAATTGTGAGGTGATTTGAGACAAGAACTTTGTGACAAAAGCTTTCACAAGTTTGTCCCAACCCTTAATCAAAGCTTGGGATAAGAACTATAACCAATACTATTCCTTGTTTCTCTAATAAACTAAGAATAGACATGACTTGATTGCATCCAAATGAACTCCATTCTTTTAAACTATGTCACATATATATTAGGACATGTTCATTCGGATCCTCTGATATCCTTTCATTATACTAATATTGTTAAATCATTACTACTAGAATCAACTTCAACTTAATACTTTGCTCCTATTAATTGCATCTGAAATACAAGTAGCTATCCATCATAGTAGGCTACCAATAATCACCCAAAGTGTGGTTGTGGTTGAGCTATTGAATAGCTTGCACATCGCCTTTTTAGGTCTCTCTGTTGCTACTAGTACTTTCATATGCTCTTTCTGAGATCTCTGTCTCAAATGTGCTCTTCAAGTTCTTTCAAATTCTAGGTCCAAAGATATTAGTTCGGTCCCAATGTTTCTACTAATATGATTGCAAAAAAAAGACACTAACAAAAAGAAACAAACAAGTAGTGAAAGACAATCAATATAAATAAAGGTGTAAAACCAAGATGTTGATATCTAAACTTCTAAAATTAGAATTATCCTTTTTCATTGATAATTATATCAACTAAAGTTAACTAACAAAGCAAAATAATCTCTAATAATAGTATAAATACTTATTGTGACTTTGTTATGATTTGACAATATCTCAAAACCTCATTGGATGATAGTATTTCATCCATCTAGTACCTCAAGTATATCAATTATACAAATTGTAAAGTATACTTTCATATAGATATCAATCACATAGGAATTGTATAAGAAATTTGATCAACCAACTATCAATCAACTACTACTCTAGTTGAAGAGATAAACTAGGTTTTTGGTAAGATTGTACTATTTTAGCATTGCCCTAATGCATGATGACTAGGTTTTTGGTAAGATTGGAGTTTCTTAGATTCTAGGATTGATCCATTCTATTATGCATGATGACTAATCTAAATTATTTGGATATTATTGTATTTGATTACAAAATAAAGATTGGACTATATTAACAATGCCCTAGTCCCATAATGGTATACAAGTTGGTAGTCAATTATTAGGCCATGCCTATGATGATTCCCTCATAGTTGTTCTCCTAGTATTTTATATTTAAAATGACAAATCATCAATGCTTGAGGGTCATCAACAAGTCCATATTTTTTAGGCAACTCACAACTTTCCTTGATAGTTACTTTGCATGTACATTCTTATTCTCTAACCTCTTTCTGTCAAATATATATAAACTAATATAGCAAACAAATATTTGCACTTTCAGCTTCATAAGTACTATACTCATATAATTAACGTATACTTCCCCTTAAATCTCATTGGTAGGAGTTATAAAATACAAGGTAACTCACAAGATTGTCACCACCTTATGAGTCATTTCCACTCATGCATGTCTCATGACATATCTATCACTATCTACCATGATGACATGTAAATTTTATACTAAATGAGAAACCCTTAAAAATTATTTTATAAAAAGTCCACATTAATTAAGGGTGAGTTTGTCTAAGACATACATATTGAATTTACTTATAATAGTATTTGTGCTTTTAGTTTCATAAGCATCATACTTGAATGATTAAAGTTATCTCAATGTCATGTTTTAACATACATAAGTTTGTCTCATACATCATGATCAAAAAAATATAACTTCTTTCCTACTATTATATGTGAATGTGCTTCATAGCTTACATATCACCATCCACAACTATAACATGAATAATCCACCAATAAAATACAATAATTTTTGTTCAGCATAAATACTACATTCATCAATAACTAAACCACAATAAAATCCAAATATAAAAATTATCAATCTATCATCCATTATACAAAAAAATATATATATTAACCCTAGACCTCAATTTAACTTGACATTTAGGGAGAAATTCACATGAGATAATTTAAGGTGCATCTCATGAAATTTTGAGTTTCTAATGATAGCCCTCAAGAGTGTCTAGTAAATTCATAATACATGTTTATGTATCATGAATTTACTCCTGGGTAAAGTTGAAATTTATGTCCTCTATTTTGACTTTATTATAAGACCTAATTTTATGGTTAAGTGCATCTTAAAATCTAATTGAATGAGGGTCTCTCATTCAAAATCATTCCATAAGTATATGAGTCATACAAGTAAGAAAATATACTTTTAGTCTATGTATCAATTTTATAGGGATTGCACACACAATATAAAGTCAATTAGTGATAATTAATAGATGCTCTATAAGGCATGATAAATTTGATTTAAGTCATAAATTCTAGATTCTATAGATGATTTATATTTTTATTTATGATGAAATTTATAAATAGCTTTGTTGTGATTATACTTAGTCATAAAATAAAGACTAGATAATTGTGAATTGATCTCTTGTCATACTAGAATACAATGTGGTTATCAATTATTGAGTCATTCCCAATGATGGTACACTAATAGTAATCCTCTTAGTAGTTTACCATTGAGACAATACATAATCTCTACTCAAAAGTGATTCATAAGTTCTCACCTTTTACGCAACTTGTTAACTGTCCTTAATGGTTGCTTTGAATACTCATTCTTATTTTAATATCTCTAGAGTCTTTCTCATTGAGAATTGATGTGGTACTAAAAGCATTTGCATTTTAAGCTTTATTAGTGTTATACTCATACAATTAGCATTTGTTTTTCTTCATGTTTTATTAGTGGAAGCCATACAATCGAATATAACACATAGAACTATCACAACTATATGAGTCACATCTATCCATTCATATCACATGGCTTACCTATCACCATCTCCCACTAGCATATTTAACTTATATGCTAAAGGTGAAATCCTTAGAAGAATAATTTATTTATTATCTAACATTAATTAAGGGTTTATCACATGGCTTACCTATCACCATCCTCCACTAGGATAAGTGACTTCTATTTATCAACCAACATCAATTGAGGGTCTAGTCCTATAAGACATGCATACTAGAGTGGCCTATAAATGAGTTCATTTTGTTGGCTTATTAAGTATTATACTCATAATGATTAAATAGTCTTCAATTTCAACTTTTCGCATATGGGTTTGTCTTCAATATCATGGCAGAATGAGTTGTCATTTCCTTCCTACCATATGTGTTAATGTATTTCATGGTTTACCTATTATCTGCTACCACTTCAATCACATATAAACTCATTAATATCTAAAACATTATTATTAATACTATTAAACTACCAAATCATCTATAACCAAACAATATTATAGTAAAACATTATATTAAAGTATTAAACAAATTTCCATCAAATTAAACATATTACACAATCCCTAGATTTTTATTTTAGCTATAAATTAAGAAAAATAGCATATGAGATAAGTGAAAATTCATTTTATATGAATTATGGTGCTCAATCTTAGCTCATATTAAGAATCTAGGTTTTAAAACCTAAATTCCTAAAAACTTTATGAAATCCCACTTTGATTTGCCTCATAAGATTTATGTTTGTGTCTCGTATTTTTTTTTTTGTTACTCATGGATTTATTAAAAAAGGAGCTATGGAATCACTTGGGTCATTTTTTTTCATGCATGTAGTGAATCATTTTTGAATTCCTAGGGGTTTCCTTATGAGCCAGAGCATTTAGTGTCGATTTCTTTAATTGGAAGCCACAACAATGTATAAAAGTTGTAGCTTTGATCTTTTGATTCTATAATACAAAATTATGATATTGGGCATTAGTCACTTTTTTTATCTCTTTCATCTGCTTGATGGTCATGATACTAGAAAAGATTGTGATGATTTATTTAGATTCGATAAGACGGAGTCATAGCATGGGATATGAGTTACCGCTTTGATCTCTTTCATCTGCTTGATAATTGCTATTTAGTATTCAAACTACTAAACATTAATATATATTTTTGTGCTAAATGATATTGTGTAGGCATGGAATAAATGAAATTATGGATTGATTTCATAAGTTTTGAGTTTTGGTGAGTTTTCATAAATAGTCATCAAATTGATCAGTTTTGAGATGGTAGCACTTGAAGTCTTCCAAAATTTTGACATCCATTCTTGACTAGAACTTTACCTAAAAGGTCATGGTAATCTTTATATGACACAACTCTATCAACTTATTAACATAATTTCTTTTTCTATGTGATATATTATTAGTGATAATGATTTTGTAATAGAGTCACGACCACTCTTATCTCATAAAATTTAAATGATTGTGATATTAATTATATGTTTCAGTAATCAAGTATCCCCCACTAGTACTAAAATTCATAATCAAGTTCAATCATCATTGCATTATCTTTAATATGGTTTAGTAGTCTTAAGTTCGAGCTGTGATATTTTTTAAAGCCACAACTTTTGAGATATAGAAAATTATAAAGCTAAATCTACTTAGGTCAAAAGCATGAAAATTATCTAGTGCCATGACTTTGGTGACACTAAAAGTTATAGGTAATATTACTCGAGAATGACCCCCAAAGGCCACAACTCTTATCCTCTAAATAATACAAAGCCATAATTTTTATGCTCGAGCTAATTGCTTATGTCCAAGTTGAGCCTCTATATTTTTCATCATCGAACTCATTTGATCCAATCTCACTACAATCACTCCCATATGATTGTCTTAGGTTCCTTTCACTTCTTCAATTCTACTAAGATAGCCTACGTACATTATTCCAAAGCCTCATTCTCTTCTCTTCATGATAGTTGATAATTAAAACTTGAGCTTCTTTGATTATTGTAACTCACTATAATATTCCCAAGATTTGTAGAAGATTACCAAATATTATTTAGCCCACTATCATATTTTCTATATGAATTTTTTTTTATGATTTCTAATGTTTGGATGGTAATGCATTAGGAGATTGTTGTTGGGTTGAAACACATACCCTTTGCTTTGCATCCAAGTGGATTCTTTCAAATGATAAATGAGATCCATATGTAGTGCTTCATGTGGATGTAAAATAGAGATTTTCTCTAATACTCATCTCCTTTACTCTTGGGTATCAAGATTTTTTAAAAGATCTTCCATCTTTGTTTCAATTAGTGTGAATCAATCAAACTCCAACATTTCAGCTTGTCTTCTACCAAATGAGTGATATGTTAAAGTTTGGTAGTTTTTTTTTCGCTAGCTCCTAAAACAAAATAATATTTCTCATCTGGTGATTTATTTATAATTGACCATCTAGTGACTACATCAATCATTCACCTCATTATATAGTTCAGCCTATTGTAGAAGGTTTGGGCTTAGAACCATAATTCAAATCTATATTGAGGATATTTTTTTACAAATTTTTAAAATGATCTCAAGCATCATATATAGTTTTATGCTCTTATTGCTAAAATTAGTTTATTTTACTCTATAATTAAGATATAATTTGATATGGGAAAAATTTAATGATAAATACCATCACTAATTCATCCAAACTCTCAATATATTATTGAGGTAAATATTAGAACAAACTATATACTTTATTACTTAATGAAAATGGAGATAAAAGTAATCTTGTTGTATCGGGGCTAACTTCAATTATTTTCATCATGTTGCATAGCTCCAAAAATATTGTGACAAGTCCATTAGGATCCTTTGATGCATTTCAATTATACTAATCCTGCTAATCCATAGCTATAAGACTTGGCTTTGACTCAAAGTAGTTGGATTCCACCAATTGTAATCAAATATCTGAATAACAATCCATCATCATGGGGCTATGATAATTTTCCAAGGTATGGTGATGGATAGGCTATTAGACAACGTTCCCATTATTTTCTTGAGGATATATGTTAATTTCAGTAGCCTAAATATGCTCTTTATCTACTCTTTATCTAGATATTACTTTTTTGGTTATTTCAATTTCTAGGTCTAGAGGGGTTAGCGCATTCCAAAAGTTTTTGCTCATAAAAAAGATGCTAAAAGAAAAAAATGAAAAGGATATAAACAAAAACTAATATATAACTATTTACTTTCTAAATAAGTAACAAAAGTTACCATTAAAATTACAAAAAAAGAATTATCCATTTACAAGGATAATATAATATTAACGAATATTGGCTAACTAAACTAAATAATTTCAAGTAATGATACAAAAAACTTATTATAACTTTGTTATGTCATATAATTTTATTAGCTAGATGATATCACAAAAGCTTGATAATAAGAATATCTAATCAATAGATATTGTTGGGCAATTCCACTTCCATAATTATAATTTTATAGATTTAGAAGAAGATAACAATAAAAAAACAGCAAATGATATATATCCATGATCCAATTCTACATAACAACATCAGAATAAAATCATAGTATAAACACAAACCACAGTAGAATACACAAATAACGTGGTTCACTAGTCATTCAACACAACTAGCTACATCTACTAGAAAAATACTTATGCGTTTATAGATTATAACAAAAAAGAATGTTCTTATAGTATGCGCGCATAAGTAGTCGTGAAGAATCATGCAGAGAGGAGAAAATGGAGAGAGATGAACAATTCCAGAAAGCAAAATTACAACATCTAAAAACAGAAATAAAAATAATTTATATCAATAATAGTTTCTTAATTTAATTAAAAGAGTGGGTCGGATCACTCAGACGTGCCGGATTATGCTCCAAAAATTCTTCGGCCCACTGACCAGATAGTGGGACCTCCATTATTGTGCTATTGCTTCATTCATAGCCTCTTAATATTTTCTTTCTTGTACTTACATGAAAATATTAAAACAAAAATATATTTTGGTTATACAAATAGTTTATCAAAACAAATTATATACAACGGATATCCATAAGTATAAGAGTCATATAAGTAGTGAAGAGAACTTTTATCTTGATATTAATTTTATAATTAATTATTTTGGTAGTTAAATTATTCAATAATGAGATAACTCATTTCTAGAAAAATTGATATTCAAATTATGAAAAATCTTAGATTCATAGATGTATTCATTTAATCTATGTAATACATGTTTAAATTAGCTTGGCTTATATTATGTCTAGACACAAAATGAAGGTTGGGGTATCATGCAATGAATCCTTATAATAGCATATAAGATAGTTGTCACCATTGAGCATATCCTAATGGTGGTCCTTTCATAGTTCTTCCTCTTTATATCAGCATTGATATAACAAATCATCTATGCACGAGAGCTATTCACAATTTTATACCTTTTAGACAACTTTCTCAAATGCCTTTGACAGTCACTTCATATGTATACTCTTATTCTCTGGATTTAGGTATTCTAAAAACTAAGAATTTATATGGTTTATAAGTATTTGCACTTTAAACTTCATAAGGATCATGCTCACATAATTAAAGTATACTTTTTTTCAAATTTCACAATTATGAACCATATTAAAAGAAAGTAAATCACAAAGGTTTTCACCACATTGTGAGTCACAACATGCTCGTGCATCTCTCGATGATTGCCTATCATTTATTCTTTTTAGTAAAGATATAATTCTCATACTAAAGGTGAAAGCCTAATAGAAATATTTTATATAACATTCATCTCAATCAAAAACTAATTATTCTGAAAGGTATATAATGGATTAGTATGTAAAAACATTCATACTTTAGGTTTCATTATCACCATACTCTCAATAATTAACAAATCTAAATTTCAAGTTTAAATATATATGTTTATATCATGTTACATAGTTAGAAGGGTTGTCATTTACTTCCTACTAAATATGCAATTGAGTCTCATAGTTTGCCTATCACCATCAACCATAACATATAGGTTTATCTCACACAAATCCATTAATATCCAACCCTCTAGTTCAAGTTGTATTTAATCACTCATCCATCAATATCTATAACACAATATAAATCAAACATATTCATTAATAAAAAAATATTGTCACTTGACATAAATCAATTTAAATAAACTATGGACCACATGCTATTTTAATAAAAATATTGAATCTACCCTATAGTAGGGGTCTGAGAGTCATGCACCCCAACTATATGGATTGCATTAAATCTTGCATCCCTTTCTTTCTTGTAGAACCCCTAGGAAGTATAAACTTATCTTCTATGATTTGATATTTGCACCATGATTATAGTTGTTGCATGGAAGAAAAGTAAGAATAAGGAGAGATATCATGAATTTATCTATTTAATACCTTTATACTCAGATGATTCTATATAACTTCAAATAGAAAGTTGTGGTTGTAATAAAAATGTCACAAATTTGGTTATCGTATCTTAAGTTTGAGGTCATGACTCTAAAAAATTGCTGACTTTAGAATGCATCCCAATCGTTATATAACACAAAGTCATGATGCTAGGCAGTAACTATATTTTAGGCCTAATGTCTCTAGAACAAAAAATCACAGCATTGTAAAATTACCATGACTTCATGTGATTGTCTTCTTGTTCTTCATAAGAGATCATGGTGCTAGATATGTTGCAGTGTGGTGAATGACCTTTCATATTGTTATATGTCCATGACATTGTGAAATGTCCGTGACTTGACATTAATCTTGCTTGATTATTATATGAACATGACACTATGAAATAACCATGATACTTAGAAAGTTTCTCTTATGTATCCTATTATTGTGATAGTAGGAAATGGTTGTGGAACCCAATTTATCCTTCATAAAACTTAAGTGTCTGTAATGCTATGAGTGGTCATGAAAATAGCCTTCACTTCTTTTATATATCATGTTACCATGGTGCTATAAGAATTCCTTGACATTGATGATTAGCTCATATGTAAAAGTCATAGTTTTGCCTTCCTTTGAGGGCAAGAGTCATGACATTGGGTAATGATCATACCTGAGTTATGTCCTTTATATTATTTAGTGTCTTAAAATTCATAGTGCTAAACAATTTCCATGGCTTTGGCTTGGGTAGTTTTGGTTTTATAACTTTCTATACCTCAAAATTCATTGCTTTGTAAAAAGGATACAACTCTGACTTAGATTATTGAATCATGAAAAAGATAAAGGCATAGTTCTTGACTTGGTCATGACCTTTAGCACTAGTAGGATACATGGTTTTTATGAAATATAATTTAATATTATAGTCATTTAAATTTTATATGATAAGTATGGATTTGACTCCATGATAATATTGCATCCACAAAGAATTTGTCACATAGTAAAAGGATTGTGCTTATAAGTTGGTAGGGTAGTATCGTAGAAAGATTTCAATGACCAATTAGTTAGAATTTTGACTAAGAATGGACATTAAAACTATGCAAAATACTATATTCTACCCCCTCAGCTAAATACTACCAAAAGCCTATTAATTTCATGATTATTCATCAAAATTTACTAAAATTCTTAAGTTGTGAAATCAAAAAAAATTAATTTCTTTATTTCTATGTCTATACATTATCATACACTATCAAAATACATAAAAATATTTGGTAGTTTAAACACTAAAAAATAGTCATGATGCTAGAGAGATTTGTGACATCTCTTTTAGCTTCCATAACACAAAGCCACGACACTAGAAACAAGTCGTAGCTTTGGTCACTTTTCTCTACTTGATAGTTGTAATGTTAGGAAAAGTTATGATGACACATTTAGTTTATGTCACAAAATTGTGGCACTAGAATATGGTCATGGATTATGCATTTAGGCACTATAACATAAAATCATGGTGAGGTATTGGCCATAGCTTTAGTTTTGCTCTTGGCCAAGAATCATGCACTTGTGATAGCCATGACTCTAGTTTGGCTCTTTGAAATATCATATAGCCAAAATTTATGATTCTAGATCAGAGCATTGACATTTTCTTGAGTATTCTATGGTTGGGTAGATGAAAAGTCATGAAATCTGAAGACTATCATGAATTTTAGTACCAGTGGGGTAAATGCATGCTAGGATGTGAAATTAATATCAGTCATAAAGTTATTTCAAGCTAGTTTGAATGTGACTCTAAAAAATTTTCATAGTTAAGAGAATTTGTTGCATAGTAAAGAGATTAATTATGTTAATAATGTGGTAGAATCATGACATATGAATATTGTTATGACTATGTGTATAGAGTTTCAACAAAGAGTAGATATTGAACTTAATATATAAGTAATCAAAGGTATATTCAACTCATAACATATCAAATGATATGACATGCAAGACTTTTTACTCCCCTTCTTTTCACCAACTCTACCAAGTCACATATTCCATACTAAAAACTCTCAACCTCATAATTAATTATTAAAATCCTCCAAAACTAAGTTTTTGTGAAATTATTACAAAAAAAATCCCTTTTTCAGATAAGACACATCATGAAAATCATAAAAAAATAGTCAATATTATTCATTATTTGAAATACCAAATACTCCCCTTAAAGTTTATGCTTGTGCATTGCATTGCCCCTTTGCTGGTGAATCTTCCCTAGGTTTGGAAAAAATTATCTTTTAAAACCTACCTTTTAATCCTTTTTTCGTGCCCTAGAATTCTCTCCAAAATATTTCATTTTTACACTTTTAAACTTGAATGGAGGCTGGGTAAAAAATATAAGTCAAAAGTCATGACTTTTAGGAATGCCATAGTTTTATCTTTTTGTATCTATAACCAAAATTCATGACTCTATGAATGAACCATGATCTTGGTCTCTTTCTTTCATTAGATGATCATGGCACTGGGAATGACCATGACAACACTTATTATTTTTATAATAGAAAGTAATGATACTGGGAAACAACTATGGCTTTGGTTTGTCTCTTGTATTAGATTTTTGTTGCAATTGGAATGATCAATACTGAACATTTCATCTCTATTATACTAAGTTGTGGCACTAGGAATAACTATTACTTGTGCATTTCATCTCTATAACCCAAAGTGGCAATGATAGAAATGGGCCATGTCTTTGGTCATTTCTCCAGAGAAAAAATTTATGGGTCTAAAAATTATTATGACTAACTTAATGCTCATTGGAACTTTCTATAGCTAAAAGACATGGTGCTTGAGAAGCACCATGTCTTTTGCCTTAGTCGTTATGGCTCTATAAGGAGAAAGTCACAAAAAAGGAGGATTCAAGATTGTCATGGCTTTTAGTACTAGTAGGGTACTTGGTTGATGTGACATATATTTAATATCACAATTATAAAAATATTATGAGCTAGTGTGGCTATAACTCTAAGAAAGTTTTACAGCAAAAATATATTTATTACACAATGAATCAATTGTGTCAATGAGGTTGTAGATTCATGGTATACAAGGATTTTCATGACTATTTATGGAGAGCTTTGGCTAAAAATAGATGGAAAAACTTTTCTATGAGTTCAATGAGGTGTAATAAGGTTGTAACACAATGGATGTTATGACTTCACATGACATTTCACTCCCTTCTTCTCAACACATCTCCAAGTCTCACATTTCACTAAAAACTCATCCAATTTCACTACTAATCATCATACTCTATCAAAAACCCCACATGAAGTGCCAAACAAAGATCAATCTTTATATATATAAGCACATGTTAGTGATGCTATGTCCCTTTAAACATTAGTGGTGACATATTTTTTTGACTTTCCCATAATTTCACTCTACTTTATATACTTCAAAACTAAGTCAATCCAATTGAAGGATAGAAGTTATTATAAGTAAATTGAACTAGTTGAACTCTTTCATCTCAACAACCTAGAAAATCGAAAAGAATACTTTCAAGAAGTCTTCTAACATCTAACTCATCTTTTTTATTTATGCGGCAATTTTAGGATAAATTGTTTTGTCCATACAAATTTTTTTTTTCATAGCATAATGAAATTTTTTTTTCAATTGGTAAAGATAAATATTTTAACCCTATTTAAGACTACAATTGTTGCATCACCATCAATCTTGTTGTTTCTACATTTATTTAACATACTATTCCACTACAATATCCACTTTATTAGGAAGAAATAGGATGATTGTGTTAGTTGATCTTCAATGACAAAAACTAAGTCATGCCCCATTCTAGATCTTGGAAGGCTAACCATGAAATCCATTGAGGCAGATTCCAACGTCTATTCTATTTATGTTTACCTGTTAGTAGGTGAGACATTCAACCAAAAAATTCAAGATCATTTTCTCCATATTAAGTCATCAGTATAACTTCAAAAGATCATGATGTATAAAATTGAAATCCATCGTAATAATTTGATATAGAAAATTCTAAAGAAATTAAAATAATAAAACATAAAATATTAGAAAATACAAGTTATTGTCACTTAGAATTGGGATGATATATATAAAGGGGAATGCTACTTTTATAGGTCCAAAGTATCACACAAATATATTTTTGGTGATGTGGGACTTCACCAACTTCATTCTTCTAGTTCTTGAAATCTTGTGCTTCTATTATTTTTATTAAGCTAATAGATGATCAACATCATATAAATTTGTCTCTTTTTAATAGTTTCATTTGCATATCTGATAGCTTGTTCTTCATATGAAATTTCCATAAATCTATATTTCTTTCTTTCACCTTTTATCATACAAAATAATATTGTTTCTCTAATATATTTTATCTTTGAGTGAAATTTGGATTTTTTGTTAAGTGCAAATTGCTTTGACTACCACAAAATAAAAAAAAATATTATTTTTGTTCGAGTTCTTACAATTGCATGTGTAACAAGATTTTCTTGTACTAGTTTGTTTAGGTACAACATATTTTACCTTTCATATAAGTAACCACTATAGACTAGAATTTTGAAATCCAACTCATAGCTCCTCCACTAAAAATTAACATATAACCAATGATACATTTGAACAATATAACCTGCATAATCTTAATCAACATATGACACTATGATTTGAACTTTCATAACATATTAAAGAATTTGAGATACACTTGATATATTTAATGACCCTCTTTATAGAACACCAGTACTCTTTATTAGATTTCATCATATATTTACAAACTATTTTCACTATTTATACAATATCTATTATTGAGAAAATTGCAATGAACATCAAGCTTCCCATTGCTAAAGTATATTATACTTAAGACATTAACATCACATCTACTTTATTATTATGACTCAAACTTGTAGACAACTTGAAATAAACAAGAAAAGAAATATAACTTGGCTAACAATCTTTAATATTCAAGTATTACAAGCTTTTCTATGAATATTACTTTTTTGAAAGTTAAATCTTCCTATTATGTTTGTCTTTATAAATTTACATCCCTCAATCTTAATTGTTGTTGTTTGATACTCTATGTATTGACTTTTTTGGGTGGTTTAGAGTGTATTTATTGGTTTTTTTGTACATATTTGTACTATTATTGGAGAGATTTTACTAACTTTATGTTTTGATGATTTTTGATGAATGTTAGTGAAATAATAGCTATTTAGGAAGAAATTGATAGACTTGGTGGAGTTAAGGCTTTGAGGGGAGAAACAAGTGATGGAGAGCCTTGACATAACCTATGTAATGACTTAAGTTCACTTTCCACTAACTTACCAAGTAGTTACAATATTTTTTTTGGTCATAACTCTATAAAACTAGTTATGATAACTTTTGTACGTAATAACTCAACCATTGAGTTGACATAGTTTTCACTATACAATATAATCTTTATAGTTGTAATATTATCATAGAGTCGTGGCTATACTACCTCAAAAATATTTAATGGTTGTGATATTATTTTTATATTATGGAAACCAAGTACCTCGCTTGTACAAGTAGTTGTAAAAAATTCCAACATTGTGACTTATTAATTATTGAGGAAAAACACCATGTGTTTTGAGTAGTAGCAATCTTTTCCACTATGATATTTAGTTCTAGAGAGCATTCACTCTTCTTGTAGCTCTTTTTAGTGTCATGTATTTGTACTCTAGATTAAAATTATCAAAGTCATGGTCATTCTAAGTATTGTGACTTTGGGTTATAGAGAGTAAACGTAACAGTCATAGCCATCATTAGCACCATGACATTTTGCTATGAAGAGAAAATATTGGTCATGACTATTCTCAATGTCAAGATATTTTGTTAAAAAGACAAATTGTCTCAGTCATGACTCTTCTCAGTGTCATGATATTGTGTTACAAAAATAAGTTACTTGAGTTGAAACATTCATTATCATGGTACTCTAGAGAAGATTTGATGAAAAATGAGACTCGTGACCTAAAGCTAGCATAATAATTTATAGATGTAAGTATCACATAGATTCCCCAAGGTATTTAATAAACACTTGGGGAAAATGGAGAGAGAAAAATTATATTTCGAATTAAGAGCCACTATAAACCCTAGGCAATGTGACTCTAACCCTCAATTAAAGGCACATTCGAGGTGAATATGAGCAACACTTGATTGAGTTTTAGTTTTGACACTTAGATTCATGTTTGGGCTTATATTAGAAACCCTCAATTCACACAAGTTGCCTCATGACATATCTCATGTTAAATCTTTTCCAATATTAGACTAAATTTATATAAAGTGTTGGGATATGTACTTTAGTGTGATTAATATATTACTTTTATTTTATTGATGTATTTGTTAATGTTAAATTATGGAATATTGTGGATGTGTTACGGAATTAAAATTTAGAATTTTTACTATATTATAGTTTTATGTGTGTTGGCTTTGGTGGAAAATGACAAGTATGCCATGAGACACGCTTATGAAGTATTAGAGGTGTCGGGTAGGATTGAAGCCTCGAACATGGCATGAGGTATGGTCGAGAACCATGCTTGGACCAAAGTCATGCTAGCCCATGCCATGGCTCATGCCATGCTAAGCCAAGGCCTACCATGCCTCATGCCGGGCTAGACATATGACACACATGCTTGACCCATTGGCATGATCCACAAGCATGAGGCATGGGACATGGGTCATGGATCATGAACTCACAAGTTTGTTCACGTGCCTCTATAGTTTCTTCCCACTTCTAAGTAATATTGAAGAATGATTCTTTAGATTTACTTTTATATATTTTGGAAATTGGATTATTCCTATTTGCTTTATTGATAATTCCTTAATATTATCTAAATTACTAAAAATAGATTATCCTTTTATAAGAATAATTGTGTCAACTCATATTAACTATACAAACTAAATAATCCTCAACACCATTTCCAAAAACTAGTTGAGATTTTATTATTCTGCTAAATTTAATTAGTTAGGTAATATTCTAAAAGCTCATTAATGAGTATACCTCATCAACATGAAATCTACAAGTGCATGAATTATACAAATAGCATAATATACTTTCATCTAGATATCGATCTCATATAGATTATATTGGTAGTTTGGTCATTAAATAATGAGACATCTCATTTTTAGTAAAATGAAAACTCAAATTTTTAAACAATTTTAGGAACATGGTTCATATATTTAATCTATGTGATACTATTAGGTTGCTCGACATATATTATGTTGAATATAGAATAAAGATTGGGGTGTCATGCAATGACCTTTTTTTTCTAATGACATACAAGGTGGTTATCACCATTGAGCCCTTACCAATGGTAGTCCTCTCGTAGTTTTCCCTTCGATATATAATAGTTCACTTTTAGTTTCATAAGTATCATATGCACACAATAGATATATGTACCCCTCAGGTTTCACCGATGGAAATTATATGAGTAAAATTAGATCACAAGGGTTGAGACCACCTTGTGAGTCACAAAATACTTATGCATGTCCTAAGAATTTCTTATCATCCTTTTCCTTAGTAATAATATGATTCACATACTAAAGGGAAATCCCTTGGAATGATATTTTATATAATATTTATCCCAATTGAGAATCATTCCCTTTAAGATATGTATATTATAATGACATGCAAAAGTATTTGTACTTTCAATTTTATAAGCTTCATATTCATAATAATTAAAAACCTAAATTTTAGGGTTTTACATATAGGTTTCTCTTATACATAATAATTGAAATGGCTATCACTTTCTTCTTATTCTGTGTATTGAGTGAGACTCATTATTTACCTATCACCATCTACCATGACAATCTCATACAAACCCACAAATAATCAAAATTCTAATTCAAGTTCTATTTAGTTATCAGCTATTAGTATCCTTATATAAATAAATTTAATTATTTATGCATTCATTATCAAAACTAATTACATCACATAAATTAAATTACACAGACCCTAGACCATGCTAATTTGGTTCAAAATTTTAAATTTATTTTTAAATGAGAGGGGTTTGTGATCCCTTGCTTGCTTGTTAAACTCCTAGAAAGTGTGAAATTTGTGTCTAGGAATTGTTGTTGTCATGACTTTACTTGTTCCCTTAGAAAGAAAAAGAAGAAAATGAGAATTATTTCAAAAATTCTATATTTTCATTTTTATACTCGAGTGGCCTTGCATTACTCTAAGTATGAAGTCATGACTTTCAAAAGAAAGTTATATCTTTGGCCTTCAACTCTTAAGTTTCAGGTCCCGACTATAATAAATATTCATGACTCTACTCAATATCTTGATCTTTTATAACACATAGTCACAATGCCAGCAATGACCATAACTTGGGTCTACTCTTTTTGTAACATAAAGTTGCAGTTTTGTGAAATAGTTGTGACTTCATTACTTCATCCATTTGTTCTCCATAGAGGGTCATGGTACTATGAAGTGGTCTAGAGTAAAGATGATTTCTCATATTGTTATATAACAATGGAACTTTGTAGAGGCTGAGACATTGGAAAATTGTCTTTCTTGTGTTGGTTGTGGCCACATTACTAGGAATTGGCCATGGTGCAAAGATAATCCTTAATATCCCCTAAGTGTCTATGGCACTATGAGTGGTAGCGACACTAGCCTTTTCTTCTCTCGTATAACACATTATTGCAACTTTACCCAGCTTGCATATATAAGTTATAGTTATGCCTTCCTTTGAAGACAAGAGTCAAAACCTTGGAAATAGTCATACTCGAGTAATCTCTTCTATAACATTTAGTGTTCCATAAGTTATGAATTTGAATAATTTTTATGCCTTGAGAAATAGTAATTATGGTTCTATATTTTGTTTAGCTCATAATTCAGAAGTTTGTAAAAATTATGCCAACTCTGAATTAAGACCCACTAAGCCAAATAATGATAAAATTATGGTGCTATGAAATTGATTGTGACTTTGAACACTAGTAGAGTATTTGGTTGCTTTGATGAAAAATTAATCTCATAACCATTTATATTTTCTAAGTTATGTATGCATGTGACTCCATGATAATATCATTATCAATTAGAATATGTCGCATATTAGAAAGATTTTACTAATGATATGGTAGGGACATGGCATACGAGAATTATCCCTCACTAATTAGGTAGTATTTTGGTCAAGAATGAATGTCGAAACTATACCAGACTTAATGATCTACCTCCTCTACTAAATATATCCAAGATCTCATTGATTTCATAACTATTCATTAAAATATCCTAAACACCAAGAATCATAAAATCAATATATATTAGTTACATTTCCATGTATACATATCATTATCAATCACCAAAATAAACAAGAATGTTCAGTAATTTTAAAACTAAACACTTATTGCAACTATGGAGATTATAAGTGGAAACTTAATAAGAAACTTATAGGATTTCTTGAGATCCTCTGTCTTCATTATGATCATGCTATATATGAGTGTATGATAAGGATCTTTAGAAAATATAATATTCATAATAAAATTTTTAGTATTATATTTGATAATGCTTCGAATAATGGTATAACCATTAATATGTTTATCAGAATCATTAAAGATTGGCCATTAAATGAAAATTTTAATGTTAAGTATATGTGTCATGTAATTAACCTAATTACATAAGTATGAATGAAAGTTATTTCCCATTTTAGAAGAAAAAAAGAAATTCACTAAAATAACTTATGATTCCTAGCATATAGTGAGAGTTGGTCACCAATATCTGATATCTGACTTTGTCAATAGTACGAGTGATGAACTTATTATTAATGATTCTAACTAGGATATAAACATTTCTTTTATAAAATTCCTAAATTTTTTTTATTATATAATAAACATATATTTGTTTATATATACTCTCATCACTTATAATTAGTTACGTATATAATATTAGTAGCATATTTAGCAAGTATAGAGGATACTCTACATTTAATGTGTTGGCAATTAAGATAGAAGCCAAGTATTTAAAATATTAGTCCTTTATTCCAACTTTATATTACTTGGCTACCTGTATGAATCTTTGGGTTAAGAGAAAAAGAGTAGAAAATATATTAAAATATATGTCCACTTTCTTGTACTAAGGAGACAAATTTGAAGGTTTAATTAATGAAAAATTAACAAACATATTTATATTTTAGGATACTAGGTATGATAGGTTATAGTGAAGCTCCGAGTATGAACATAGACATCTTATTCATAAATTATGATTTTTTCATTTAGTTAGCTATTAGAAAATGATGAGGTGTTCTATCTAATAAGAGCAAGTTATCAAGGTACTTAGATACGAATTAATACTCTATTCTATCACATAATAATAATAATAATAATAATTTGGATATTTTGAGTTGGTATAAATCATATGAATCTACTTACTCATGCTATCTTAGATGACATATGATTAATTGACTCTCATAATATCTAGTATAATATTGAAGTCTACTTTTTTTATGGTTATTTCAGATAGGAGATTATGATTATGATAAAAAATCATAAAAGTACTTGCAAACTTGAAGGATTAAAAATATTCAAGAATTAGCATTCAGGCTAAACCAAAAAATAATGTGGCCATATGGTAATTCATGGGACATCAAGTATATTGATGCCACCACTAGCATTACATTTAAAATTATATATAATGATGATGATTTGTATCCGCACAACCAAACTAAAGACATAGACTGATAACTTATGTGATGACAAAGCATATTTTTTTTATTTCTACCTCAACTTGTATTATATATCATATTTATGATTGTATGCTAATAAGTTAATTGTTACTATTTATGTTTTTGGGATTTTTTTAGTTTGTCATTCAGTATTTTGGATTATATTTTTTTTTCATATGATATCTTGAGTTGAGTAGAATCTAAAATATTTTTTAAATTATTGATTTGAGTCAGTTAAATTTATATTGCATTGCACTATAAAGTGGCTCGATCGGGTCACCATGTCATGTATTACATGACTTAGCATGACTCAAAATCAACCCGACAATAAAGTGCCTATTTGCTGGCTAATCGCGTCATGCTGGGTTGACTCATTATGAATCCATGCTGGCACATCATAGCATGAGAACTCATCTCACATCATGTCAGACACAGCATGGTGACCCGATCGCCATAAAATATTAGACCTTAATAGGATGGCACAACCCATTTGACTTTGACACTTATATTCAATATGGTAAGACTGAAGTAACAATTCTTCTAATCTTAATGTATTAGATAAATCCATGTGCAAAATCCCAAGATTGAAGTAAGTTTAATTATTACAAGTATGGTACTCACAAAGTTGAAAGTATGAATGCACTTATTACCAATCCATTATGAATATTATATAATGTGGGAGTTTAGTAGAATGTCTAACCTATAAGTTTTTCCATAGTATAGAAATCATGTGTCGACCATAGCAGACAATGATATGTAAGTCATGGGGAACACATAAGAAAAGATGACTCATATGGTAGTGAGAACCTTGTGAGTCAAACTATTTTAAGTGACTTTCATATGTGAGATTTATAATAAAATATATATTAATTATCACGAATATTGTACTTATGAAACAGAAAGCAAATTTGAATTAATTACTAGATTATCTCACAATATTAAGATATTAGTTATCAAAAAATATGAGTGCTTATATTTGAAGTAATCATCAATGGTAGTTATTGATTTGCCTAACAAATATATATATGAATGACACCAGGAATAGAATAACACGTTACTTTGATAGTGAAATATTGATGGCATAACTATGAGAAAATCATTTTTGGTAGTGCCATTCGAATGTTGACAACCATCTTGTTTGTCAAAAAGGCACTTGAGAATTTTCACACATTTGTTCAATAATTAAATACAATATTAATCAAATACTAAAGAAATATCTTCTTACAAAGAAGTGAGCTAACCTTAAAGTCTATGTATCTTGCCAAAAACTCAAGTTTTATCGACTCAATTCAAGTAGTAGTTGATTAACTATTGACTACTAAAATTAATAACTCAATCCCATTATGATTGATATCTGGACTTATGTAAATTTTAATACTTGTATGAACCATATACTTTTAGGACTATGTTGAATGAAAAACAATCGCCTAATGAGATTTTGGAATCATATCAATTAACATTTAGATTCGACATCCTCACAAAGTCACAATAAGTGTTGGCATCACTATCAAAGATTGATTAATTATTGATTAATTGATTTATTATTTGATTGTAGTTTGATTATTCAATTTGAGTTAATATAAGTATCTTTATAAAAGGATAGTTTTGTTTCTACTTGATTTAATTTATTTAGTGCTTAGTGTTTATTTTGCATTTGTTTTTTTTTTTGTTTTTTTTTGTTTTTTTTTTGTTTTTTTTTTGTTTTTTTTTTGTAGCCATCAAATGTACATGAGTGGAAGTTATGGGATTGAAATAACTTCTTTAAACTCAGAAATTGAAAGAATAAAAAGAGTACTACTGAGACAGAGAGCTAAGAGAGATAATATGTAGGAAACTAGTAGAAACAAAACCACTAAGGTAGTGAAAGACAATCTATCCAACACCCTAATTCTCACCATACTTTGGATAATTATTGGTAGTTGGTTATTGAGGCTTTATTACTCTGCCTAATTTAATTAATTAGGTAATGTCCTAAAAGCTCATTAATGAGTTTGTCTCATCAACTGACATCATCAAGTACATAGATCATTTAAATTGTATAATGAACTTTCATCCAGATATTAATCCTATGAAAATAATATTGGAAGTTTAGTTATAAAACAATGAGATAACACTTTTTTAGTAAAATAGATACTTAGATTATTAAACAATCTTAAGTTCATAATTCATTAATTTAATCTATGTGATGCCTATAAATCACTTGACATATATTATGATGAACATAGAATGAGGCTTGGGATATTATGCAATAACCCCTTGCACTAACTACTTACAAATTGGTTGTCAGCAATGAGCCCTTCCCAATGGTGGATCTCTCAAATTGTCTCCTCAATACATCACCATTGATACAATAATTTATCCATGTATAATAGTCATTCATAATCTCATATTTTTTAGAAAACTTTGTCAACTACCTTTGATGATTTCTTTGTATGCACACTCTTATTTTTTGGCTTTCATTATTATAAATACTAATAATTCACATGGTTTATAAGTATTTCACTTTTAGCTTCATAAGAATCATACTTGCACAAATAATATTTTCTTCCCTCGAGTTTAACCAGTGGGAATCATACAAGTAAAGGTAGCTCATAAGAGCTATCACCATCTTAAGAGTTATAACATACTTGAACATATTCTGAAGATTATTTGTCACTATCCTCTTTGGGAATGATTTGACTTTCACACTTAATGCAGACTCATAGAGAACAAATTATATAATATTCATCTCAATCGAGAACTAGTTCCTTTAAGATATATACAATAAATTAGCATGTAAAAATATTAATATTTTTAGATTCATATGTATTATACTCGCAAAGATTAAAATACCCAAATTTTGATATTCAATGTATAAGTTTATCTCATTCATCCCAATTAGTAGGACACTTACTTTCTTCCTATCATATGCATAAGTAAATATTATGGTTTACCTATTACTTTCCACCATGACAATATTACACAAACTCACCAATAGTCAAAACTCTAATTCAAGTTCTTTTTATTCACCATTCAATAATATCTATAATATAAAATAAAAAATCATTAAAGCATTTATAATCAAAACCATTTACAACACATAATTCAAATTACACAAATATAAATCATGCTAACTTGGTACAAAATTCCTGAATTTAATCCTAGAAAAGAAAGATTTGAGAACTATGCCCCCCCAACTCTAGATATTTTCATAAGTAATGTATCCCTTGCTTACTTGTGGGATCCATTTGAGAGTGTGAATATTTTTCCTAGGATTTGTAGTTTTCATGCCTTTACTTGTTCTGTGAAAAAGAAAAAGAAAAAATGAAAGTTTTTTTGTTCAAAGTTATCATGACTTTTAGAGAAAAGTCTCCACTATGTCCTTCATCTCTTCAACTTGAGGTTTTGACTCTATAAAATAATTACAACCCTGTTCAACATTTTGATCTTTCTATAATACAAAATCATAATTCTGACAATGATCACAACTTTTTCCTAATCTCTTTGTAACACAAAGTCATGGCATATTAAAATTTTCCTGGCTTCTTTTTCTCAACTATTTGCAGTCCATAAAAAATATGGCACTATAATGTGGCCATGGAGTGGAGATGGCTTTTCAAATTTTTATATAGTCATGCCATCGTGTGGAGGTTATGACATTGAAAAATGATTATTTTCTTGTGTTGATAGTGGCCATGGTATTAGGAACTAGCCATTATAAAAAAGTAACCCTTCAAACCTCATAAATATGCTTGATGTTAAGAATTGTTGTGGTAATACCTTTTCTTCCCTTGTATAACACATGGTCATAATGATATTAGAATGTCATGACATTGGCACTTAGCTTGCATGTACAAATTATTGTTATGTCTTCCTTTGATATAGCTTTGGAAATGGTCATACTCAAGTAATATCTTCTAGAATATTTAGTCTCCCAAAAGTCATGACTTTGAATAATTATCATGGTTTGACATGAGTATTTGTGACTTTGTAATTTATAGTAGCTCAAAAGTCATATCTTAATATAACTATCTTGGATTTTACTTGAGACTAATGATCTATATAAAGATAAAGTTGTGACTTTGTGAAATTAGCTATGACCTTGAATACTAGTGGGGTACTTGGTTTTTATGATGAAGAATCAATGTTGCAGGTTAAATTTTTCGAGCTAAGAATAATTTCAACTCTATGATAATATAACAGCTATTGTGAATGTGTCATATAGAAAAGATTATGTAATTAGTTGGTAGGGTCATTATATATAATAATTGGCCCCAACCAATTAGGTAGAGTTTTGGTCAATAATGAATATAGAAGCTATGCAAGAATTATTGATTTATCTTCTCTCCTAAACACCTTCAAAAAACTCATTCATTTCATTATATATTAGTCTCATTTTCACATATACATATTATTATGAATCTCCAAAATATATAAGAATGTTTGGTTATTTAAACACTAAACAAACCTACATACTAAAATTATTGCTAGTTTTGAGCAGTAACTTCCCCCTCAAAATAAAGAAAAAAATGCAACATCCAAATATCTCAATTCAATTTCACATTATGGATATATCATCACAATATGAGAATAAACAACAATAGTACACATCATGATAGTGATGGAAGTGGCTAGAATGATTTTCATTTAGGATCATACTTTTGGAAAGGAAAATCCATCATCAAGTGCTCAAAGGGTGGTAGAGAAATGGATGACCCTACTGAATCTCCCCTCTATTTAGATAACACATCTAATACCTTTACTAACATATCATATAGAGCTTTTTGTCTTCACCCTATCAAATTTAGTGAAACTTCAAAGCTTCGTGTCACATAATAAAATTTTGTTTGGTTATCAATATATTTTTTTATTTCATCCATCCTCTAGTACTTGCTAAATATTATTTTTTCCCCATTCATTAAGTCTCTTTCCTTCATTGTTCATTTCAATTCCTCCGCAACCTTTTTATACAAAATTCCAAACAATTTGGTGCTTTCCATAAATCCAACACCCTTGCATGTTATTCCTTCCTCCAAGAGTTTGAAGATCTAGTCTTCAAACTTTCCAATCTCTTTCACTACTATTGTGTGTAGGGAATGGATCTTTCTTTTCAGCTCTTTCTTGTTTTGCTATACATTCTACTGCACATTTTTTAAAACACACAAAATATCTATTAAAATATCACTATGTGCTGGTAAGGAATGATCAAAGTGGGCTAGCTATTCTTCTCAAATTCTTCCCCTTCTTGTGTCTCATATGTAGTGAAAGATGAGCTTTTTTTGCAAATTTCAGACAGTACTTTTCCTTCAAGCATTGGCTTCTTTTCTTTTTTATCTCCTTCAATATCTTTTTTTATGCCATAAAATATCCAAATGATACTATCAAACATATTGCATTGACTTGTTAATCTATAATTAACTATCCTAGCTAAGCATAACAAAGTAATAAGGGAATGCTAAATTAGTTGGCCAGAAAATTCATCCTCGAGGAATGAGAGAATTGATTTCTCCAAAATATTTCTCTCATAAAAAGTGATACCTAATGAGAATGACATATACAAATATTGCTCTCTTTATAATAATCATAGAAACATGGAGAGTGAGTAACATAAATAAGCATTTGAAACAAAACTAATTTTTACACACCTCCATGATTTTTCCCCTCATAATATCTATAAGCACTCTTTGATGTCACCCTACATGTTTTTTTTTAATTTACCAATAACTTAGTGATAGCTAGAAAATTAGTGTCTCTATGGAGAGATTTGAAATCCACACTATATTTTTCCATTGAAATCCAAGGAATTCATTAATGATTTCCATGTCAAATCGAACCAAATATCTTTTACATACATATTTTTTCTCTATCTATTCTCCAAATTCATATAGAAGTCATTTATAACTAAGTTATTTTTCCATTCTCTATGAATTTAAAATATATAAAAAAAATACTTTATAATAATATCACCAAAAGTAGGAATGAATTCACTAAATTCCCTCTCTCTAATAAACCTATTTCTGAAAAGCACAGAATCTATCCATCTTTGCATAGAGGTGTCAAACGGGCCGGCCCAGCACGGCACGGCCCGTTTTTCACGTGCCCTGCCGTGCAACCGTGCCGTGCCGGGCACGGCACGGTTTTTTTAAGTCAGGCACGGCACGGCCCGTTGGCACGGCGAGGCCGTGCCGTGCCGTGCCCGGCCCGCTCGGCCAAGCAGTAAGCACGGGCACGGGCGCACGGCCCGTGCTTGGCACTGCCGCAGTAGCCATGCCATGGCCCATGACCCATGTCCACTTGGGTCTTGGACCGCTTGGTCTTGGTGCCTTGGCAGATTACAAAAATTTTTTTTTTTTTTTTTTTTTATGTTTCTGTTTATCATTATTTAAGATTATGTAAAAAAAAAAATTAAAATTTTTTGTAACTAATATTACATTTAAAATTAAATGTAATTATGAAAAAAAAAATTAGGAAATTTTTTTTTTTTTTTTCACTTAAGTTTAGTAAATTTTAATATTATAATGTATTAATTAAATATTAAGATTTAAAGTTAATAAATTTTAAAATAATATTTAAATCTTAAAATAATAAAAAAATACATTAATTTAGTAATAATTTTAATTAAAAAAAATTTAAACTACGAAAATAAAAATTACCATTCATGCTTTTGAAACCAAAACTCCGAAAAAAAAAGGTTAAGTTTCAACTTCTACACAACGTATAATACAAAGACCAAAGTATAAACAAAGCGTATAAATGAAAAAAATTACAAAATATCGAAAAAAAGAGCAGATGAGCATCAATCGTCAAGCGGCATAAAATGAGAATCATCAGCCGCAACATCAAGATCAGTATCATATGGGTCATCGTCATCATCATCGGCAATCAGCTCCTCCGCCATCGTAGTGGATGTGGATGCGACTGCAGTGTCTGTCACAGTCCCAGCTTCAGCACGATCACTGATGCTAAATCTCGAATCCTCCCAATCCTTCAAACATGCCAAGGCCTCAACCATATCTGGACGTAATCTCGATCTCCTATCCGAAATCACGTTCACTGCAACAGAAAAAGCAGACTCTGATGCTACGCTCGACACCGGAGGAGTCAGTAGATCCCGTGCCATCCTAGATAGCACGGGATAGGCGGACTCATATGATTTCCACCACTGTAATAAATCAAGATTCTTATTGTCAGATGGTGATAGGATTGAGCAGTAATCGGTATCTAAGTACCGAGACAGCTCGCTCCTATGTGAAGGTCCACCCCTACGTTTCCCCCTCGCTAGGTTAATGGAATATGGGTCATCTCCGAACAAGGTATCAGAGTCCGTACTCACAGTCTCAACACCACCACCACCATACCTAGTATCGTAGTATGTGAACAGGTCTGTCAACTTCTCGTAAATGAACTCTTGAGGTGGCTCTTCCAGGTTCATGCACGAGGAAATGAAAGTCAGGGTGTTTTCAACCCCTTCCACCTTAGCCCTAGGGTCCATGCATGTTGCGAGGCAATAAAGAGATGGAATGGTGGACCAGTACTTCAGGTACTTGGTCTCCATCTCTGCAACCATAAGGCTGAGCGTCGGGTCCGCTCGATACATCCTAAACATGCTACTAATGTTGCATATGCAACGGAGTGCAATGCAAGTGGTGGGCGTATAAACCGACGAACACATGTTCGTCGTGTCATAAAATATCTTCAGGAATTTCATAAATGAAATTCCTGAAGCCCAGTCAGTGTCGTCAATAATAAGTTCGCCACTCTTACTATTGACGTAGTCGGATATCACGTGTTCGTATCCAACACATGATTCCAACATCAGGTACGTGTAATTCCAACGATGTCTCACATCAGATTGGAATTTCTTCTTCTTAAGATTCGCAGACAAACAGAGATTACCAAACTCTTGTAGTCTGCGAGGAGTGCGAATATACTTGAGTGCATTGCGTATATTTTCCAACGCGGGGGAACACACCTTCATACCCGCTTGAACTATAAGGTTAATAACATGACACATGCATCTGACATGAAATATCTCTCCTAAAGGTGCGTCTCTAATATTCCTAACAAACATATTGATCGCTACTCCATTATTCGCAGCATTATCGAAAGTGACACTAAAAATTTTATTTTGAATTTTATATTCCCTAAATATTTTCATCATACACTCAAAAATGGCCGGGCCATCATGAGGATGAAGAATCTCAGTGAATCCTAATATTTTTTTATTTATTGTCCAGTTTGAATCGACATAATGACTCGTGATACATGCATAAGAAGAATCATCGTGACATGTCCATATATCGGACGTCACGGACACCACTCCACTAAATGCCAATAATTCATTAATTATTTTTTGTTTTTCTAACTTATATATCTTTAGTATGTCACTCCTAGATGTGGACCTAGGAATCCTACGATAGGATGGCTGAAAATAAGTCTGCATGATGCGGACTACCCTCGGATCTTCCGAAAATCTGATCGGAAGACCCATCAATGTGATGAGCCTGGCCATGCCGTCCCTACCCAACTCGTTGGAGTATACGAAGGGAGTAAACTTTGAGACTGAACTCGATCCAGTCTCAAAAAATGTAGTGCCAAGTTGGGTTTGCCTAGGATCTAACGGTCCATGTTTTTTGGAGCATATTTCAGAATGCCTCTTTAGGTGCCCAGTCCCACATGTACTCTTGCATGTTAAAAGTCGCATACAATATTTGCACTGTGCCATTTCATGTTCCTCACCCCTAACATCTAATTGTGTTATGATTTTAAAATGTGTCCAAACTACAGAAGTCCTCCTAGTTTTTTGTTTTTTAGAACTTTGGGCTGACATGACAGGAGAAACCAAAGTTTCAGGAGCCACGGACGTTTGTGTAACACTAACATTTTCATTTTCCAAATTTAAATATGTGTTAGGTGAATTCGTCATTTTTTTTTTCGTACGTTTTTCTAGAGAGAGAAGATTTAGAGAGAGAAAATAAAACAAAAAGTAAATTATATTACCCGGTAAAAGCAAAGAGGTCTCTCACGTGAAAGATGCACCGAAGCCCGCAGGAAGCTTTGAAGTTCAAAACTCAAGTTGAGTTTCACGAAAATTCAAGCCGAAATCAATAAAACGAGGGCCGAGCGAGAAAAGCACGGTTTATGTGAGAGAGAGAAAAAATTGAGAGGATTAATGTTTTTGAAAAACATAAATTCTATAGGGAGGGGGGTAGATTATATAGCCTAAAAAAAGATTTTGTTTAAAAAAAAAATTATTTTTTTATTATTTTTTTGAATTTTTTTATTAAATTTAATGGGCAGAATCACGAGGTCCGTCGGATTCTGCCCCCTAGCCGTTGGCGTCGAATCCAACGGCTGAAAATCGATCTACGTTTGAAATTTTTTTTTTTTTCCCGTTATATTTTTCTTTTTTCTCGGTTTTCGGCGGAAAAGACCGCGGGTCGGGTCTGTTTGGACCCGACCCGCGGTCTTTTTTTCCGGGGGGGCCCTAGTGCTGGTGGTTCGAGCACGAGTCGCGACTCACGAGTCAGGGGTCACGCGGTCACGCCACGGCACGCGTGGCACTGGCGGCGTGCCACGCGTGCCTGCGGGACCGGCACGGGATGGACCCGTGCCGGCGTGGCGTGCCGGGCCAGGCACGGCACGGCTCGTGCCATGCACGGCACGTTTCGTGCCTTGCTTCGACCGGGCACGGCACGGGCCCGGGCACGGCCGAACCGTGCCGTGCCTCGTGCCGGGCCGGGCCGGCCCGGCCCGTTTGACACCTCTATCTTTGCATAATTTTTATATTGAAAGTCACCGTGGGCATCATGTCTTCATGTGGGATTTCTATGGTGCTAGGTCTATGTCTCTTCCCTTGCTCCTTATGGCTAATCTTTGCAATATTTTTCTTTGATAAATTTCTTCCTTCCATTGTGAATTAATAAGTAATAAAGATTTAGGGTTTTATTGTGGAGATTTGAGGTTTAATTATTTATATTTGTTGCCTGATAATTGAAAGTCATGACTCTATAGGTTTTTGTCTTCTATAAAAGAAAATTTATGGCTTTAGGGCAAGAAGTACCTTTCAAGATATGACATTACTTTAAAGTTGTGACTTTAATATATAGCTCCTATGGCATTCTTCCTTATGCATCATAAAAATCATGGCTTTGAAAAACTCTCATAACCTTGACATTTATCTACTATGATACTTTTTATTTTTGTATCAATAAAGTCATGGCTCTAAAAAAATGACCACTACCTTATCATGTATCTTCTATGAATTTTTTTCTTTCTCTAACACCAAAGTCACAGCTATGGAAAATTGTTGCATCTTTTTTAGCAAATAAAATTGAAAAGTAGGTAGTTTGAATATATTATTTTTTTTGTATGTAAGAGAGAGCGAAAGTATAATTATGTAATACAATTGTTATTCTCACAATAATCATAATTCATCACACAAAAAATAAAAAAATCTTGGGTTGCCTTCCAAGTTGTGTCATATTATGTCTATAGCTGGAACTTCAAAACTTATTCCTATCCATTGAAAATGTTTATTATCCATGTGAGCTTTTTAGTATAATATTTTTTTATATATTTCTTATACTTTCAGTATCATTCATGGATGATGAAGGAAAAATTATCTTTATTCCTTCATTCACACAATTAAGTTTCATATTTCTCTCTGTCTTTATTTATTTATTTTTTTTGCCTTGGTATAATGAAAAGTCTTAGCTTTTTATATTTCATGCACACACAACTCATCAAATTTCTTCAATTTAGTTTAGCCATCAAACCATTATAATTTGCCTCGACTTCTTCCTCTTGAATAGTTGAGGTTTTTTCATCAATTTCTTCTTCAAACTTTTTTTCTTCACAACAATCTCCATTGTTACGGCAAAACTTTTATTCTCCACTGCTTCATATTCTCTTCGAATAATTGAAAGCTATAGCTTCCATTTTCTCTAGAGTTTCAACCTAAAAATATTTCTGCCTTTGCTATAGAGACTTTAAATGAAACACTTTCTTCATACTTAAACCAATTTATGACTTCTTCTTCTCTCTCTTTCTCTATTATCTCATCATTTTCTTTTCATGAGTATTGACTCTTCTCAAATCATAGTAATTGATCAAGTTTACATGTCCAATAATATCCTAAAAATTATCGTGACCCATAATCTATCATCTCCTCATGACTTTCATTTCCCAATGCCCCCAATTCTCTTCTTGCTAATGAGTGGGTTGATAATGGTTTTTATAAGGTTCAAAATAGAAGCCACTTCCTTGAGTATGATAAGTCTTATTATAATTATAGTTTGAGACATTCTCTCTCATCGGTGTAATTTTCCCAAAATGTCTTTCATATGCTTCAATATCCTCCTATAGCTTTTTAAGATATCTTTCAAGGAAGTTTTTCCAAGAGTGACTAGAAATTATGATATAATATTGGGTGGTTGGAAAGAAAAAAGAAACAAAAATGCAAGTTAATCCAAAATAAAACTATCTATATTCAAACAAGGTAACACAACTCAATTTTTAGATCCAAAAATATTTATAAAACATAATCCTATCTAAACTACTAAAAAATAAATTATTCTTTTACAAGTATAATTATGCTATCTTGTGTTGACTAATCAAACTAAATAATCTTCAATAATGACACTAAATACATATTACAACTTTGTTACTCTGACTAATTTAATTAGCTAGATGACATTCCAAAAGCTCATTAACGAGTATATATCATCAACTAAGATCAACAAGAGTATGGGTTATACAAGTTGTATAATGGACTTTCAACTAGATATTGATTCCATAAAATTTATATTAGTATCTTGGTTATTCAATAATTAGACAACACATTTTTTTAAAAATGAATATATAGATTTTTAAATAATATTATGTCTATGGTTTATTCATTTACTTTATGTGATGTTATTAAATCACTCGATATATATTATGTTGGACACAAAATAAAGGTTTGGATGTTTAGCAATGTCCTCTTTCCCTAATGACATACAATTTGGTCATCACCATAGAACTATTCCCAATGGTATTCCCCTCATAGTTGTCCACTTAGTAAGTTACCACTAAGATAATTTATTTATACATAAGAGTCATTCATAATTTCATACTTTTTAGACATTTTAATTTTGTCAATTATCTTTGATGCTTAATTCATATGCACACTTTTATTCTCTGGCCTCAATTGTCATAAAAATTAATAATTGGCAAGGATTACAAGTATTTTTGCTTTTAGCTTCATAAGCATCATACTCACACAATTAACATATGCTTCCCTTGAGTTTCATCAGTGGCTACCATATGAGTAAAGGTAGCTTGCAAGGAGTATCACCACCTTGTGAGTCATAATATACTAGCACATGTTTCAAGGATTTCCTCTCACCATCCTCCTTGGTAAATATGTGACCTCCACATTAAAGGTGAGCCCCCTTAGAGAACATTCTATATAATATCTATCCTAATTAAAACTAATTCCTTTAAAATATGTATAATAGAATAATGTGTAAAAACATTTGTACTATCAACTTTATAAGTTTTATACTTGGAATATTAAAATATCTAAATTTTAGGGTTCAATGTATAAGCTTATTTCATGCATCATAATCAAAAAGGGTTATCACTTTCTCCTTATCATATGCATGAGTTGGCCTTATAGTTTAAATGTCGCTATCTACCATAAAAATATCGCAGAAATCAACTAATGGTTAAAAACACTAATTCAAATTCTATTTAGTTATCATCCACGAATAGTTATATCAAAAATAAATCAAATCATTAATGTATTCATAATCACAACCAATTACATCATATAATTTAAATTATACAAATCCTAGACCATAACTTGGTACAAAAGTCTTGAATTTATTTCTAAATGAGAGGGTTTTAGGGTCATGCCAAAATAACTCTAGAAATGTGCATAACTTGTGTGTGTCTTGCTTGCATGTAGAACCCTTAGAGAATACACAAATTTTTTCTATGATTTGTAGTTGTTGTGGTTGTGATTGTTGCATGAGAAAAAAAAAGAGAAATTAAATGTTTTTTTGTTTGAAAATTGTTTATCTTCCACTTTTATACTTAGAAGCATTAGATTATTCTAAGTAGGAAATCATGACTTTTAGATAAATTATAAACTTTGATCTTCAACTCTTCAACTTTATGTCATGACTCTAAAAAATAGTCACGACTTTATTCAAACTTTTGATCTTTTTATAACACAAAGTCATTGTGATATTCAAATAAAAAATAAATAAATAACTATTATAATTTGATTTCTAGAAAAAAATGTAAATTGTTGATTTTGCAATAAGAGAAAATAACCTAAAAATTTTAGAGCCATAATGATAAAATATATGTCATAATTGAATTCGTCTTGGAAAATATAGCTACAATGTCAAATTTCATTAAATTCTGAGAAAAATTAGAATTTGTTATATTTTTATTTAATTAAATCATTATTAGAATATTTAGAGAAAAAAATTTTGCGTAACCGAAAGACCGCGCCACGTCGTCCGCATGTGGCTGTGCATGTGTGGGTGGTCCGTCGACTATCCAGGTGTCAACCCAAAAGAAAAAAAATAAAAAAAATTATTATTAATTAATGATAATAATTATAGGAAAAAAACAAGAAAAACATCAGGAATCCTATATATGGGGGAAATGCTGGAAAAAAAAACGTTCGTCATCGGAGAGAGATAAAGTACAGAGGAAAAAATATCCGTAAATTTTCTTTTAATCGTAATGCATTATTCTGAAATCGGAATGAAAAAATCCAAGAACTAAAATTACTCTACACAACGAGATCTTCACATTGATATCAAATTTATAAAGTTTCTATGAAATTTTCTGAAAGATAGTATTTTTCTCTTATCAGAATTTTTTTCTATTTAAAGGCCAGAAATGATCATGTTTTATATTTCAATTCGAATTGTTAGAAATTTTATTAGAAATAATTAATTAGTGAAAAGTTTCTGTATTTCATTTAGTAAAAGTTAGTGCATGACGAAATGGATTTGGATTGTTATAATTGTGTTTGAAATATCACTTAAATTGGAAATATCATAATTACATTTCAGGTGCACGGAAATATTCCATATACATGGGTGGGTAGATGATACACACACACACACACACACACACACACATATATATATATACACACACACACATACATACCTACATACACACACACACACATACATACCTACATACACACACACACACACACACACACACATATTATATATATATGGATGGTATTTAGCAAACTTGAATTGGGACAACGTCCAGACTGAGTTGTGTGAGATTTTATTTGGTACATGGTTATTATAGATTGCGAACTCAAATTGGGACAACGTCCAAGCAGAGTTACAGTGGTGAATATTACTTGGAGTAAATCCAAGAAAATCATCTTTTATTCGGATAAATGTCCAATATGTTTTTCGGAGGAGGTCCATATTTTTCGGAATAATTCCAAAAAAATAAATATTTCTATAGATATATATACATATACATATATATATATATATATATATCTATATATAGTATGTCACACTTGGCTTCGGCATGTGTGAGGGAGTCGATAGGACTCATGAATATGGGCATATTAATATTTCATCAATAAGTGCATTCATATAAACATTGTTCTTGAATGGGTAACTCTAAAGAAGTTTACCTCTACTGAGCTTTGCTCACCCTGTTTGTGGGACCCCTTTTCAGGTACAGGTCTGGGATAGATGTTAGATCCACATACGGGATCGCACATGTGAAGAAAAATCGGTTATGGCTTAAATAATATGTCGTCTGTTTTCTTTATTCTGCTGAGCAAATAAAATGAAAAAAAAATGTACTGTACATTTGAGAAAATTTTATTTTATTGCACGTTATAAGGTTTGATGGAATGAATGGGACCCCCTGGGGGATGGGGTGTCACAACTTGGTATCAGAGGTTAGGTATACGATTACCTATAACTCAGAAATTAGTATAAGTTTCATAATGTGGTAGAAAAGTTTAGATATATAAATATCTAATACTCGGGGAAAGAGAAAAATACTAGGGTAAAGAAACATAACCTTAGTGGTTTAGAAAATGAAACGATATTCTCGAAATGAAAAGTCTAATATTAGTTGGCATGTGCACTAATAATAGGGAATGAATGTGATTCTTATATTATTATTTGACTTATGTAGATGGCAAGTAGAGAACGAGGATACTAGGGATATCCACGAAATGAGAATCAATCCCCAACCTTCTTTGATCAGTAGGCTCTAATAGAGGCTGTGGATGTTGCTGTTACAAGAGTTGCACAAACTAGTGCAACTAGAGGTCAATAAGGATCAAGTAACCTCTAGGGGTTCAAAGCACAGCATCCTCCAACATATTTGGGGGGAAGAGACCTAATGGAGGCAGATAATTGGTTTCGACAAGTTATTAAAATCTTGTATGCAATGGAAATCACTTCTAGTGCTACCAAGATCCGGCTAGCAGTATTTTAGCTAGAGGGTGAGTTGCACATTTGGTGGGATTTGATCAAGGCCTCGAAGAATATAGAGGCAATGACATGGGAAGAATTCAAAGAACTATTTATAGAAAAATATTTTCTGACTTTAGCTGGACGTGCCAAGATATGAGAATTCCTTGAACTTAGATAAGGAAATATGACGGTACTGGACTATATGGCTAATTTCACCGAATTGGCACGTTTTGGGAATGATTATGTGACTACTAATGTGGCTAAGGCTCTAAAATTTGAAGATGATTAAAATTTTCTATTTGAGGCAAGATTGTGGGATTTATTATCCAAGATATGGATTCGATGGTTAAAACAACTTTAGCCATCGAGCGGAAGATTGAGGATGCACGAAATATCCGAGAAATGAGTGGAAATGCTAGTGGAAAGAGAAAAGAGAATCATCATTTTTCTGAAAGCGACAAATACCATTTATCCCACGAAGATTTTATGAACAAGGTCGTGATTATAAAGGTTAAAGCTAGACTAAAAATTTTGACCAAATTAGATAGAAAAATTGTATTTTATGTCATCAGCCTAGACATTGGAAATGAGAATGTCCACTGAAGCAGGAATTCCAGGATTATGAGACATCACAGTCCCAAACATCCGTGAAAAATACACAAACACGGTTTATTCCTCCTTTCTCTAGTATGGGTCCAAAAAATTAGGTGCAATCTTGGGTTATTCAACAAATATATCCTACTTCAAAAGCATATCAGAGAGGCCAAGGCATGGGTCGAGGTCGAGGCGAGAGCTCACAGACTGGGACTTTAAGGACCCAAGGGCATGTCTATGCAATTACACCACAGATGAAGAGGATGGATCAGTCAGTGGTACAATGTACTTTCTTGCTTTTTCATTTATGGGTAAGAGTTTTATTTGATTATGGTGCATCACATTCATTTATTTCAACATCATGTGTGAAAGAATTTGGATTAGGAGTTAAAAACTTGGACAAGTTATTTAATGTGACTTCTCCTTTGGGGTCTAAGGTGAAAATAAGTCATATATGTCGAGATTGTGAGTTAGAAATCTCGGGAATTATATTCATGGTAGATCTTAGAGTAATGAACATGTCAGATTTTGTTGTAATTCTTGGCATGGACTAGTTAACAGCACATCGGGTCATTATTGATTGTGATCGTAGAAGAAGTATTATCCACACACTAGACGATATATGTGTTGTATTTCAGGAGGATAAGAATGATACTTTATCTCATACTATGTATGATTCTAAATGGCATGGATAACTTATGGGTTTGCTGGCATGTCTCACACTAGAAGAAGAAAAGATATTAAATATGAATCTTCCTCGGATAGTTTGTGAATATGAAAATGTTTTTCTTGATGAATTACCAGGATTACCCCTACACAGAAATGTGGATTTTTGAATTATGATACATCCTGGTACATCACCCATTTCTATGACTCCACATAAGATGACACCGATTGAATTATAAGAACTCAATGTCCAGATACAAGAATTGTTGGACAAGGATTTTATTAGGCCCATCATTTCGTCTTATGGTGCTCTGGTTTTATTTGCAAAGAAGAATGATAAAACCCTTTAACTGTGCTTTAATTATCAATAGTTGAATAGGGTTACGATAAAAAATCGATATTCAGTACCAAGGATTGATGATTTATTTGACCATTTAAAAGGGCCACAGGTCTTTTCCAAAATAAATCTTCATACTGGATATCACCAGTTGCGAGTTAGGGAGGCTGACATCCCTAAGACAGTATTTAGAACACTGTATGGGCATTTTGAGTTTATAGTATTGCCTTTCATATTAATAAACGTGCCAGCGGCATTTATGGATCTTATGAATATAATATTTCAGCCATATTTAGATTATTTTGTTGTGATTTTTGTGGATAATATTTTGATTTATTCTCAGTCCAAAGGAGAGTATGAGGATCATTTACATATTGTTCTTCAAACTTTGAGAGAACATAAGTTGTATGTCAAGTTTGGTAAATGTGACTTTTGGATGACAGAAGTAAAATTTTTGGGACATGTAGTATCAGCTACAGGTTTCTCAGTGGACCTTGAAAAAGTCAGGGCAGTCATGAGAGAGGCCAAAGTCAATTTTTGAAATACATAGTTTTTTGGGATTGGCTAGGTATTACAGAAGATTTATAAAGAATTTTTTTCTATTAGCTGCTCTAATGACTAGATTGACAAGGAATGAAGTCAAGTATGGGTGAACTAATTCATGTGAAAAGGCATTCCATGAATTGAAAAGGAGACTTATTTCAGTGCCTATTTTGATAATTCTGGATAAGGGCAAAAATATACAGTGTATTGTGATGCCTCGAAAGATGGATTGGGATGTGTTCTTATACAATCTGGGTGAGTGGTAGCTTATGGTTCAAGACAATTAATGAATCATGAAAGAAATTACTCCACACATGATATAGAATTGGCAGCTATAGTCTTTGCTTTAAAAATATGGTGCCACTATTTGTATGGGGAGCAATTTGAGATATATCCAGACCATAAATGTCAAAAATAAATTTTTACACAACGAGACCTTAACATGAGATATCATCGATAGATGGAGTATCTAGAAGATTATGATTTTTCTTTACATTACCATCCAGGTAAGGCAAATATGGTGGCTGATGCACTTAGTCGAAAGTCACGAGGTGTACTTGCTAGTATAGCTTCGCGGGAATGAGATATGCTTGAAATTGTGGGACGATTCAGCTTACAATATAGTAGTTAAAGTCAAGGTGTTATCAAAAGTTTAGTAGCTATACCTTCGCTATTAAATAAGGTAATTGAGATGCAGAAACAAGATGCATAAATATTATCTATAAAGAACCAAGTAGAGACTGGTACATGCGATGAAGGTTAAGCTATTCATATGGATGATATTCTTCGGTTTATGGGATGGATTGTGGTTCCCCAGATAGTAGAATTGAGAGAAGATTTTTAAAGAATTTCACTGTTCTCGTTTTACAGTACATCTAGGTCGCACAAAGATGTATAATGATCTTCGTCACCAGTATTACTGGAATGAGATGAAGAGATATATTGGAGATTTTGTTCGACGATGCCTCACATGTCAGTAGATAAAGGATGAGCATCAAATGCTAGTAAGATTACTCCAACCTTTGGAGGTAGCAGAGTAGAAATGAGAGCATATCATGTTGGATTTTGTGACTCACTTGCCACGGACATCACGAAAACATGATGCTGTCTGGGTAATTGTGGACCAGCTTACAAAGTCCGCACATTTTCTAGCAATGCGAATGACATTCAAATACGAGGAATTGTGCAGGTTATACATATGAGAAATTATCCGATTACTTGGAGTGCAGTATCTATTGTATCGGACAAAGATCCAAGATTTACGGCTCATTTTTGTAAGAGATTTCAAAAAGCGAGGGGAACATAGTTGATAATTAGCACTGCTTTCCATCCACAAATAAATTGTCATTCGGAAAGAACCATACAAATTTTGGAAGATATGTTGCAAGCATGTTGTCTAGATTTCAAGGGTAGCTGGGAAGAACATCTGCCTTTGGTCAAGTTTTCCTATAACAATAGTTATCAGGCAAGTATCCAAATGGTACCATATGAAGCATTGTATGGAAAGTCATGTCGATCTCCAGTTTGTTGGAATGAGGTGATAGACCGATCCATCACGAGTCCAGATGTGATTAGAGATACCTCAGAGAAAGTAGATTTGATACGACAATGTCTTCTTACAGCACAAAATCGATATAAAAGTTATGTAGATAAACGAAGAGGACCCTTAGAATTTGAAGTGATAGATAATGTTTTCTTGAAAGTGATGCCAAAAAGGGGAGTAATCAAATTTGATAAGCATGGAAAGTTAACACCAAGATATATTGGGCCTTTCGAAATACTCGAGAAGGTGGGTTTGGTTGCTTATCGATTGGCATCACCGCCACATTTATCTGGTGTCCACGAGATATTTCACGTCTTTATGCTTAGAAAATATATTCATGATCCACTCATGCAATGGAATGGGGCGAACTAGTTATTGATACAGATGGAACATTTAAAGAAATGCCAGTGCGTATCATTGATAGTTGAGACCAAATTTTGCGACACAAAACTGTGTGACTAGTAAAAGTGATATGGCAGCATCAAGGAATAGAAGAAGCAACATGAGAACGTGAAGACACGATGCGTGTTGCTTATCCTTTTTTATTTGAAAATTAAGGTATGTATTTTAGTAATTTAATAATTATTTAACTTCAAAATATGTTTATAAGTGAAAAGGTTTATTTGTGAGAATTTCGAGACGAAATTCTTTAATGATGAGAGAATGTGAAATCCCGAAAAAAATGAATAAATAACTAACATAATTTGATTTCTGGAAAAAAAAGAACAAATTGGTAATTTTGCAATAATGAAAATAACTTGAAAATTGTAAAGCCATAATGATAAAATAGATGTCGTTATTGAATTCATCTTGAAAAATATAGCTACGGTGTCAAAGTTTGTTAAATTCTGAGAAAATTAGAATTTGTTATATTTTTATTTAATTAAATAATTATTAGAATATTTAGAGAGAAAAAAATTAGTGTAACCGAAAGAACGTGCCACGTTGTCTGTATGTGGCTATGCATGCTTAGGTGGTTCATTGGCTGTCCATGTGTCAACCCAAAAGAAAAAAAAATAAAAAAATTTATTATTAATTAATGATAATAATTATAGAAAAAAAAATAAAAAACAAGAAAAATGTCAAGAATTCGGAAAATGGGGGAAAGGCTGAAAAAAAAACGTTCGGTGCTGGAGAGAAATATAGTAGAGGAAAAAAATATCAGTATATTTTCTTTTAATCGTAACGGATTATTCTGAAATTGGAATGAAAAAGTCCTAAGAACTTAAGTTAATCTACATGACGATATCTTCACATTGAAATCAAATTTATAAAGTTTCTATGAAATTTTCTGAAAGGTAGCAGTTTTCTCTTACCAAAATTTCTTTCTATTTAATGGCCAGAAATGATCATGTTTTATATTTTAATTCTAATTGTTAGAAATTTTATTAGAAATAATTAATTGGTAAAAAGTTTCGGTATTTCATTTAGTAAAAATTAGTGCAGAATGAATTGGATTTAGATTATTATAATTGTATTTGAAATATCGGTTAAATTGGAAATAGCATAATTACATTTCATATGCATGAGAACATTCCATATACATGGGTAGGTGCATGATATATATTTATATAGGTATATGGATGGTATTTAGCAAACTCGAATTGAGACAAGTTCCAGACTGAGTTGCGTGGGATTTTATTTGGTACATGGTTATTATATATTGCGAACTCGAATTGGGACAACATCCAAGAAGAGTTATGGTGGTGCATATTTCTCAGAGTAAATCCAAGAAAATTATATTTTATTCGGATAAATGCCCAATATATTTTTTGGAGGAGGTCCATATTTTTCGGAATAATTCCAAAAAAATAAATATTTCTATAGATATATATATACATATATATATACACATGCATATATATATATATATATATATAATGTCACACTTGGCTTCGGCATATGTGAGGGAGTCAATGGGACTCAGGAATATGGGCATATAAATATTTCATCCATAATTGCATTCATATAAACATTGTACTTGAATGAGTATTGAAATATATTCATGATGTTTTAAATGCACTTAGGTAGGGGTAACTCTGAAGGAGTTTACCTCTGCTGAGCTTTGCTCACTCCGTTTGTGGGACTCCTTTTTAGGTATAAGTCCAGGACAGATGACAGATCCACATACGGGATCTCACATGTGAAGGGAAGTCGGTTATGGCTTAAATAATATATTGTGTGTTTTCTTTATTCCGCTGAGCAAATAAAATGGAAAAAATATATATTGTACATTTGAGTAAATTTTATTTTATTGCACATTGTATGGTGTGATGGAATGAATGAGACCCCCTGAGGGATGGGGTCTCACAGTCATAGTGCTAGTAATGCCCATGACTTGGGCCTAATCTCTTTATAATACAAAGTTGTGGCAATGTAAAATAACTTCATATTCTTGCTTTCATTCATTTCTAGTTCAAAGAGGGTCTCGGTACTATGAAGTAATTTTGGATTAGAAAATTCACATATTATTATATAGTCATGGTGCGATGTGGAGGCCATGGCACTAGGAACTAGCCTCAATATAAAAGTAATCATTCATATCTTTTAAGTGCCTGCGGCCTTGTAATTGGTCATGACACTAGTATTTTTTTCATTCATATATCACATTTTTGTAATGCTTTTAGAATGTCATTACATTGATACTAAGCTTGCTTTTACATATTGTGGTTGTGCATCCTTTGAGGACAAGAGTTATGACCTTAGAAATAGTTGTATTAGAATAATATTCTATATAAATGTAATTTCCCAAAATACTTAGTTTTGGATAATTGTTATGGCTTTGGCATGACTACTTGTGGATCTGTAATTTTATATAGATCAAAAGTTATGGCTTTGCAAAACTATCATGACTCTGACTTGAGACTATCGAGACAAATAAAGATAAAATTATGGTACTATATAATTAGCCACGACCTTGAACACAAATAGAGTACTTGGTTGCTACGATGAAGACTTAATGTCGCAACTATTTAAAGTTTTTGAGCAAAGTATGATTATGAATCTGATAATATTACAACCATTATGAATATGCCTCATGGTGTAAAAATTATGCTAATAAGTTAGTAGGGTTATGGTATACAAGAAATACTTATGACCAATTGGGTAGAGTTTGGTTAAAAATTGATGTTAAAACTACGTGAGCCTTACAGATCTATCTCATCTACTAAACACATGAAAAAACTTATTGATTTCATGATTATTCATCTAAGTTCTTTAAAATACCAAAAATCATGAAATCAATACATATTAGTCCCATTTTCAAGTCTATATATTATTTTCAATCATCAAAATATATAAGAATATTTACTAATTTAAACACAAGCATTAACTATGATGGATATCTCTACTCTAGGATTCAAATCATATCTATGAAAAAAAAATATTTTGAGTTGAAGTTAAATTTGATAGCTACGCTACAATAACATTAGTATACTAAAAGAAATTCTAAAGATTCAAATGGCCATGTCACCATTTTCTTGGATTTGTATGACATGATGAAGATGAGAGGAGCTAGCCTAGATATAATATGATTATGTCTCTTCCAATTTTCTTTGAGAGATAAATCCTAAAGTTAGTTTTAGTACTTATATAGGGGTTTAATTGAGAGTTGGGAAGAACTTGTATATGCCTTACCCTATGAGTTCTTCCCACCTCACATCACTTTTCAACTACATCAAGATATAAGTCAATTCTGACAAGAGGAGCAAGAGATATTATATGATGTTTGGAACTTCTTTAAAGAGCTTTTTAAGAGATGCCCACGACATATATTTGCACTATAGTTTCAAGCTCAAACCTTTTACAATAAGCTGAACTATATGATGAAGTGCACTATTAATGCATCCTTGAGGTCTATCATTAATAAGTCACCCAAGGAAGCACATTATCTATTTGAAGAGCTTGCAAGGAATAACTACAGACTCTAAATAGTTGAAAATTCAGACAAAGGAAGGCTGAGATATTAGAGTTAGAATGATTGATCACCTTAGAAGCAAAAATGGAAGTGTTTTTTATCTATTTTGGAGCCCAAAATAAGAAGTAACAAATCATGCAAGAATTTCATGTTTCCCAATAATAGCAAACAAGGAATTTTGACTCCGTGTATTAAGTGGAGAAAATCAATATTTTGTAGAATAAAAGGTATATATTCTAACTCAGCAATAACACCCTTGCATACTATCATCCAAATGTGAGAAATCATAAAATCATAGTGTATGGGAGTTATTGGAATGGATAGAAAAATGTGAACTAATTTCAAAAGAATTTTGAGAACAACTCAATATAGTCTATTAGCTTCAAGGAGCTTCTAGCTCAAATTTCAACCACCGAAAGAGAGTAGAAAATTTATCACTGAATGAGAACATATTTGCCTTGCTCTTAGAGACTAAGGAAAGAAATGATATTCAAGAAAACTCGATGGATCAGATTAAAACAAGAATAGAATATATGTATATATGGCAATAAAAATCATTGACAATCAAATTGAACAACTAATATGAAGGATAATGGCTTGAAAGGACTATCGAGCGATACTATGGAAAGTCTCAAGAAGTGTCTATCCATTATACTCAAAAGAGGCAAGGAAGTGGAGATGTAACAAACAAATTTAGAAGTAAAAGGAAAAGCTAAAATAGAAGTGGAAGTTATAACTAAAGAGGTCATAACTTTTTCCAAAGTCACAACACAACCTATAGACAAGGACCAAACTATTGTAATATTTTGCAAAGTTATGACACTCATAGAACTCACTATCTAACTCATGCTCTCAACTATGACATATGAAGAAGTGGAGAAGAGAGCAAACATGTAGATAACTTGTAGTGATGTATGCAAGAAAAAGACTACAAAAGGTAAATCTCTTTCTCCCAATATTTCATTTCCAAAATGTTTTAGAAAGAGTAAAATGGACAAGTTGCCTAAGAAATTTTTCAATATTTTTCGAAAGTTAGAAATCAATATTCTTTTTACCGAGAAGTATAGCACAAATATAAAATTACGTGAAGTTTATGAAGGAAATAAAGAGTAGCAAGAAAAATTGGAGACCTATGAGATGGTGATTATGACTAAGAAGTGTAGTAACATCATCCAGCAAAAACTCTTGAGAAATTTAAAGGATCTAAGAAGTTATAAAATTTTATATATTATTGGAGAGCACACTTTCTAAAATGTGCTATGTGACTTGGGATCTAGTATGAATTTAATATCAATGTCGATAGTGTAAAGATTGAACTTAGGCAAGATTACTCCAACTACTTTTTTGCTTAAAAGAGATGATCATTTAGTGAAGTTTCCAAATGATATTATTAAAGATGAATTAATAATGGTTGATAAGTTTATTTTTCTAGAATATTTTGTTGTGTTCAAATTGAAGGAGGATCAATATACTTCATTGATCTTGGGATGATCATTCTTAGCCACTAGACATGAATTAATTGATTTCAATAAGAAATTTGCACTTCGTGTGGATGAAAAACAAGTCAAGTTAAACCTCTATAAAAACCTATCGAATCTAGAATATGATGAGAAAGATTATTAAAAAAAAATAACTCATATGCATAGAAATGAGATAAAAGGTTGACTTCAAATATAGATATTTTGTAAAAGATTATTGGCCCAAAAAAATAGAGAAAATAACAAGTCATGTTCACTATGAATTGAAGAAAATGGTGGAAGTGACAAAGAAAAATGACTACTTTGATGTCGTGGAATTCTTCAAATTCATGACTTCTAGAGAAATTAGTTATATGTCATTATAATTAAAAAAAAGTTTACTTAATGGACCACAAAAAGATGATAATTGAAAGATTACTTAATATATAACTTCTCATTCCAAAGAAGATACAAAATGTTCTTTAGTGGTTGTCATGATCATATGTAGATTTGGAATATATCAAAATATCATCAACAAATATAATTACAAACAAGTCCAAGTATTCCTCATATATTAGTTTACATGATACATAAATATGACATAAGTATTTATCAAACCAAAGAACATTATAAAAAATTAATAGTGCCCATGTCTAGCTCTAAAAACCTTTTTCTTCAATTAATAATAACAAGAGCATATATTTATTTTTAAAAATATTCTTGGATGTTGTAATTGTTAAAGTAAATCATCAATTGGAGGATGAAAATATCATTCTTGATTATCATCATATTTAAATTTTAAACATTACACATTCATATAGACTCATAATTCCTTTTCCAATATCTAGAGTAACCTAGAGTGAACAACTAGGCTAGATGGACCCAATTTCTAGTAATACTTAGAGCTTGAACTTTAGTTGCCACAACTCCATAAGAGTCATCCAATAGGCATGGTTCTATTGGAGTTTCTTTATCGTGGACATTGATGGTACCCATAGAGTCGAATGTTAGGTGTTATTTTTGAGGAGTCTCTGCATCTTGTCTAGTGATTTTACCAAAATAGTCAGATGTTAATGTTTACTTGGAAACATAAAATATGCTCAAGAATAAATATTTTTTGATAAGAATACCAGTATTCCCATGAGAAGACTATGTTTTGCATGGTTTTGTTTCTATGTATAAGATATCTTGGATTTCTATCTCCTAAATATGGGATCCAATAATCTCAAAAATAGTAAAGGCTTATTCAACTAGAGTTCTTATAGGAACTTTAAGATAACATATAATGTCATCATTAACAATAATTTTTTAAGGTTAAATTTGAGTAGTTTCTAATCTTTTTGGTGCTCGAATAAGCAATAGATATTTGTTATGGCTTCTGTAATTATCTTAGCTTCTATAGAAGAATGATCAATAAAAAAATTGAAAATCACAAAGTTTTTTGGTATTCAAAATGTTATAGCTATATACAAAAAGTCATTTTATTGTTATGAATATTTGTTAATTTATTTCTAATAAAATTATGTTGTTTTGTTTAAATGAAAATATACATGAGCTAATTTGCATTTAATAGTCATGCATGTGTGTCTTTTATTCAACATAGTAAATAATTTGATGTGTAGAGTTTGACTTATACATAGAAGGTCAAATTATCAATTCTTATTGAATATAAGCAAATGGTTCATAGTTTAATAGAGTTGAACATGTCATTGGTAAAATTATAGCACAATATTTCAATAGGTTAATTTCTAACTTATATTCCTAATATACTTGTGCATCTTGAAAGGGACCAACTTGTGATGATTATATTCTACTAACACATATAATAATTAGTACCTTATGGTTATTATGAATAATATTACTTTTAATCATGATATAATTAATAGACACATGCATTATTGTTGGTTTTTTTGATTCATGAAGAGTGATATTCATATATGATATAATTTAATTAATAAGTGTCTCTAATCTTAGAATGAGGAGATAAATAACTGTTTAATAACAAAAGAACGAGTTACAATTCAAATAAGAAAGGAATATAATAATATTTATTTAGTGGAATAAAATATAATTGATGTAAATAGGCTAAATTATTTATATTGTGAGCGCAAGATCTTATTTAAGTTTTTAAGTCTATGTCATACCCTTGAAAAAAGTCAGTATTGACTATTTAATATAATAAAATTAATTTTGTTTTATTAAAGTTTCAAAATCATTTTTGTGTGATTTAGAAAAAGAAAATGAAAAAATATATATATCATGGAAAAATGAAAAGAGGAAAGAAAAAGAAGTGCCTTCTTCCTTTCATTTGTTTTTACAATATTTATCTTGAGGAGTTCATTTAAAGTCATGTGTGGCGAGGGAAGAGATCACCTCTCTATTCTTTTCCTTTGCTTGAGAAATATGGGCAGAAGACTTAGAACACATTCAACCAGGAGAATAAAAAGGTATGTTTCATTTTATTCTAATTTTGGATATTCTCTCTTCTCTATATTAATATGCATGAAGTGTCAAAAATAAGTGAATTTTGATCCAACAAAAAATATATATTTGGTGAAGACGCTCAGTTTGTTAATATGAAAGAATAAAAAAAGTCATCCAATTTGTTAAAAATATTATAGTAATAATTATATCACCCAAGAAAATAACCCAAACAATATTTAATGTGTAAGTGTTATAGCTTTGACCTAATACTTATTTTTTCAGCTATCCTATGTAGATGTTCAATTCCACAATATAAATACTAAGATTTAAAAATTTTTGAAGCATATTTAATAATATTATCATTTTTTTAGAACTTTTTTATCATGATTAAATTTTTTTATTTTTTTATCAAAGTGCGTAAATATTGAAAAAAATTGAGATAATTTATAAAATTAATAAATTCTAATAAATACTGAACAATCATTACTTATCATAATAAAATACTTAAAGAAATTATGAGAAACAAAATTTGCATAATCCTAAACATTGATAGTGCTAGACAAAATTTTATAAATAAAACCAAAAGTATTTTAAATCATATTATGTGATAGTGCTAAACCAAAAGATGTGTTTTCCCAACTATTGGGAGTCACATTTAAAAGAAATACCTTCCTTTATGTTTGTCTTCATCAATCTTAATTTGACCAAATAAAGATGATTAAGTTGTGTATAATCACTAGGGGGTTTCTAATATAAATTAAAAAGTGAAGAAAAAAATATAAGTCATGTTGTTGACAACTACAAGACAACAACAATTTGGTTAGAAGCAATGGAAATGGGTAGCTGCTATTAGATTTGACATCATGTAAAATAAAAAATTATTAATCACAAAAATGGATAATAATTTAAATATAAAATCAAAATTTTATTTATACATAACAAGTACACAATAAAAAATACATATATAAGAAAATAATCAAGATCACATAAAACTCCCATGGAATGAATTGAAATTGTATTCATCAGAGGATCACATTGAATAATGTTGGATTTGCTTAATTTTGGGTAGACTAATATATTATTTTTTTATTATGTGGTTTTGTTTTTGGTTTGTTTGGTTTTGTTTTAAAATTTTAAATGAGAGTGAGTACTTTCATTTAAAGTGTGTTTTTCAAAAAATTAAAATGTTCATTTTATCACTTATAAAAATTGATGAAACACTAATATGAAACACACTAAAAACTCACTCTATAATGGGAATAAAAGAGGAGGGGACTCATGCACCATGCAAAATAGTCACGCATGACAATTTTTGAAAATGGGAGTCTGTCTAGGGTTTTTTGAAACAAATGAAATTGGAAATTATCCCATTGTAGTCACCTAGTGTGTGTGCATGAAAACACATAATAATTCTCATCTTGTGCATGAAATAGTGCAAAGCGTGCATGAAAATAGGATTTATCCTACTTTGTGCATTCTATGAGTGTGTGTGAGATAGAAAAATCAAGAACCAAGCTTGTTTTTCTTGTTTAACTATTTTTCTTTTGAATCTCTAAGTGTCTACAATATTTAGAGGTATAGTTACTCTCTTATTCTTCTATTTACGAGGGTTATTGGATTTGTGTAGAGTTTATGTCAAGTTATTTTGAGGTTAGTGTGATTTTCATGCATAAAATATCCAGTGTTCTAGAGAAGAATGTTCATGAGATTGTATGATGTACTAGTGTTGTGTTCATGTTGTACTCATGATGAGATCATATTGTGTTCATGTTATGCTCATGTTGATATCATGTTGTGCTCATGTTGTGCTTGTGTTGTAATTGTGGTGCTTGAAATTCTTTAAAAACTCCAGATCTTGAATTGAAATATAATTCAATGTGTTTTCAATTATATTTACATTTTGATAGATTTGTATTATTTGGACATTAGGACTTTTTAAATTATATTTTATTTGTGTAAATATTTTGTTGTTTTGGGGATAGAATATTTACTATGATTGTGTGAAAATTGTGGTGATTTATTTTTTTATACATTCAGTAAAAATTATATTAGCATAAATATATATTTTCGAATAGTTTAAAATATATATATGTGTGTGTGTGTGTATGTGTGTAGGTTTGATAGAATATTTTTAAAACTCAAAATGTATTTTCTACTGTGTATTTTGGGTAAGTTAGCTAAAATTTAAAAGATTTTAGAGTTTAAAAAATATCAAAATAATTTAATTAGTGAACCGAGAATTTGCTTCAAGACTATTCTTGGTTTTTCAGATTGTATCTTGGTCATACCCAATAAATGGTATCAAAAGTGAACTTGTTTTTTTTGTCTTAGGTATTTTAATTTTTTAGAAGCTGAATTGTTTCTTAGGGATGGATGAAGAAAATAATTCATTTGATATGATTAGATTAGAACCTTCCAAATATTTGAAATAAAAAATATAAATATGATCGAGCTTTTAATGATAATTGATCTACTTGAATCGATTTTTAGTGATCGTAAGTCAGAAGGTGTGAATGAGACCAAATGGAAGAAATTATATTCAATGCCTTTTCCACAATGACACAATAGAAAAATGTTATTGGATAGTAGATTCGGTTAAAACCTTACGTGTCACATAGAACCAAGATTGATTTATGATATTTTCATTTAGGAATTATGGATTAGTTAGGATGGGCAATAGAAGAGCTGAGAACATCACAAATATTGGGCATAATTTATTTGTCTGGGGACAAATATGGGATATCAATTATTTATTAAGAATATCTAATATATCATGGAGAGTTGGATGAACTTGTTGTCCATAGGTGTATTAGATAGTATGGATCATATTGGAAAGTTAAGAAAAAACTAAAGAACTTGTCGAAAGGATCACTAATTATAGTGAAGGGTAGAAGGATAAATTTTTTATTATATTTCCCAAGCTAGGGTTATCTCAGATTGGGTAAATGCTTGTAAAGAAATTACAAGCAATGACTCTGAGTTACGTAGATTTGGGTATGTTTTCGTAGATAATATACTTCCAATAGAAAAGTTATCCAAACTCACCACCCGAAGTTCACCTATTGAAGATAGGACAATCAGCTTGACTAGAGAAAGCTGTAATGTTACGACACTTCAATCGGTATGATCTAGATTTCTTAGGTACTTACTCTGAGATAATTAGGAATCTCAAAGAAATCCCTAATAATATATGACTTACTTCAGCCACTCATGGGGTTTAAATTGATCAAAGGGAAGCTTTTGAAATGGAAGTAAAAGATAATGCTCACTTTAGTCATACCTAGAAATCACACCAGTCAGGGGGGAGCTTATGAGCTGGAGTTAAAATTTGACACCTTTACTACAACCACTTTCGCTAATCTACGTGGTCAAGGGGATGTTGTTGGCTTGAATAGAAAGGTAGACTAAGGATGCTAAACCATGAATATGTCTCAGACTGCTTATGTGGGGTAGAGGGAGTGATTTTTGGCCTGCCTAGTTTTGGGCAAACCAAAATATTGTTTTTTGTTGTGTGGTTTTATTTTTGGTTTGTTTGATTTTTATGTTTTATTTTGTTTTAAATTTTTTAAATTAAAGTGGGTGCTCTCATTTAAAGTGCATGCTTAAAAAAATAAAAACATTCATTTTCTCACTTATAAAAACTGATGAAACACATACATGAAACATACCAAAAACTCATTCTAAAATGAAAATAAAAGAGGGGGGCAAGCACCATGCAGAATAGTCACACGTGGTGACTATTTTTGAAAATGAGAGTCATCCGCATCCCATGGATTTTTAAAACAAATGAAAATGGAAATTATCTCATTTGGAATAATTCTCATTTTATGTGTATGCATGAAAATGAGGAAAAATTCTCATTTTTTTGCATGAAATAGTGTAGTGTGTAAATGAAAAATGGAATTCATCTCATTTTGTTTATTTTGTGAGTGTGTGTGTGAGAGAAAAATCAAGAACCAAACCTATTTTTTGTTTGAGCTTTTTTTTCTGATTCTTTAAATGTATGTAATATTTAGAGTAGTTACACTCTTATTCTTCTATTTATGAGGATTACTGGAATCATGCAGAGTTTGTATCAAGTTATTATGAGGTTCATGTGGTATTCATGCATAATTTATGTAGTGTTTGTGGAAAGATTATTCATGCAGTTGTTTGTTGTGCTCACGTTCTATTCATGTTGTGCTCGTGATGAGATCGTGTTGTGTTCGTTTTATGCTCATGTTGCGATCATGTTGTGCTCATAATATACTCATGTTGTGATATTGAGCTCGAAAATTTTCAGGAACTTCATATCATGAATTGAAACACAATTCTAAAGGTGTTCTCAATTGTATTTATATTTCATTAGATTTATGTTATTTGGATGTTGGGACATTTTTAATTGTATTTTAATTATCTAAATATTCTATCAATTTTGGGGATAGAATATTTATTGTGGATGTGTGAAAATTATGATCATGTATTTGTTTATACATTCATGTAGAATCATCACATTAGCATAAATATATATTATTCTGATGGTTTGTTAAATACATATTTATATAGATTTGATAGAAAATTTTAAAAACATAAAATATATTTTCCTCTATGCATTTTAGGTAAATTTTCTAATTGAAATTTAAAATTTTTAAAAAGATTCAAAAACACCAAAATAACTTAATTATTGTAACAATAATTTGTTTCGAGACTATTCTTGGTTTTTTGGATTGTATCTCAGTTGAACCCAACAAATAATGCATAACAATATATCAACCTCTTAATGTTCCAAAATTTCATCGTATACATAACACATACTTCAAATAATTTGTCATTTGTATTAGTATATTTATTTGAATAATTCAAACATAAATAACTTCTAATATAAAATAGTCTAAAGAAACCTTGCATTTTAATTCTAGGATCAAAAAATGAAATCAAAATAATATAATAAAAGATTTTCAAATAGATATTGTTTACTTTTACATTCTAATACTTTATATTATGTTTATATAATAGATTCTTATTAAGAATTCTAATATATTAATAATTTCATTATTGATGTTCAAATCAAAAAAAAAATTTTAAAAGGAAACTAAAACATCATAAGAAATCTCTAAACATTATATCAATTCTTGTAAGGAAAAATTCAAAATCCTTCTACACTATCGAATTCAACTTTATTTTGAATGATAAAAAATAGTAATATTGTTTTTTGTACTTTGTTTATTCTTTAATGTAAAATAAACAAAGTTGACCTAATGAGGATGTCAAATACAAACAACACGAGTTTTATATTTTTAGTTCTAAAATATCTATTAAATTCAACAATCAATGAGTGAAAAAACAATCTTTTTTTTGTTAAAATTATTTTGAATCTATGTAATGTGTCACTATGCTTAATCTTAATTGGCCTTTCCATCCAAATCATTTGACGTTAACACAAAGAATGATTTACCATTTTATAGATTTTATAATAAAAAGACAAAAGGATGTAAATATTAATTTTAAGAATATAATAATTTAGAAAAGATAATAATAGTCTTCTAAAATACATCACTACTAACTACTCATGCTTATGGAAAATGAAAAATATAAAGTAATCTTTAAAATTGCTAGGAAAAAACCTATAAACCTTAAAAAAAGGTCAAAGAGATTTATCACATAGTATTAGAGGGACATTTTTATATTTAGAATCTCGTGTCGTTCTCATTAAAAAAGGGGAATTATTTTTCGGGGTGGTCCCTCAGAAATATTTAAAAATATGATACTAATCTTTTAATTTTTGAATAAAAATTACCATACTCTGATGAAATTGAAAATTGAGACACTCTATTATGTTAATTTTAGATTGTCCTTCATTATATCTTATTGGCCCTCGTCGTCTCTCATCAGTCCTCGTGCTCTCCCATCGACGAGCTCAATGGAGCTCGACGGGCTCTCGTCAGCTCCTTGTGCTCGATGGAGCTCATGGTCGAGCTCCAAGAACTCGACGGGCTCCCATCAACTTCTAAAGCTAGACGATGAGCTCAAGGAGCTTGCCCACGAGCTCCATCGAGCTAAGAAGCACGAATACGAACACAGACACGGGATACGACATGGCAGGATACGGAGACACGACAAATTCTAAAAAACTATGATACGGATACGGCTAGGATACGAGATGATAAAAAAATAAAATTAAAAATAAAAATTATTTTCTTTATAAATATTAGGTATTTTATAAAATAAATAAATAAAATTAAATAAAAATATTTTATTTTATAAAATAAAAATATTTTATTTTATTTTATAAAAATATTTTATTTTATTTTATGTCAGCCCTGCATCCCCACAGATAACGCCCGCCCCCTGCCTCCCCCCTCAAATTGCACCCTCCCCCTGCCATCCCCTCAAATCGTGCACGCCCTCTTCCACCCTCTTCCACCCTCTTCCACCCCCTTCCACCCCCTCAAATCGTGCTCGTCCCCTGCCACCCCCTCAAATCGCGCCCGCCCCCTGCCTCCCCACATATCGTGCCCGCTGCCTGCGTCGAGTGTCCAATGTTGCACATGCGGTGATGTTGGCCACTAGACATCGGCAGATGTCAGTTACTCTTGGCATGGATACGGCAGCTGATGCAACCTTCTGATAAGCCATGTGGCGTATTGGATACGGATTGATCAATGATACGTCACGCGACGTATTGGACACATATCCGTGCCGTGTCCGTACCGTGTCCACGTGTCCGGTTGTCGGAACCCCGGACACGTGGACACGGCTGTAGGGAGCCGTGTCCGTGCTTCCTTACCATTGAGCTCCTTGAGCTCATCGTCGGGCTCTAGGAGCTGAGGAGAGCCCATCGAGCTCTAGGAGCTGAGGAGAGCCCATCGAGCTCCATTGAGCTTGTCAATGGAAAAGGGTGAGAGTCGATGAGAGAGGGAATGGGCTGATGAGATTTAATGAAGGGTAATCTAGGATAAACATAATAGAGTGCCCCAGATTTGAATATCTGAAGAGTTTGGTGACTTTTTTTTCATATATTAAAATATTAGTTTCATATTTTTAAATATTTTTAAGGGAGCACCCCAAAACACAATTCCACCCATTAAATATGTATCTTTGATTTCTTTAATGATAAAAAATTTTTCTAGCTTTCCCTAAAACATAATTTTTTCTTTATAATAATCATGTTGATCATTGCTAAATGTTGCTTTGTTAACATTTTAAAAAATATGAATAAAATGGCTTTCTAAAGTGATATTTACGAAAAGTAGAGTCTTCAAAACAAATATGCTAGCCAAAGGCAATAATAAATAATTTTTTTGTAACTTTGTGATTGTGAATGTGAGTAACCATGTGATCATCATTATTGAATTGTAATTGATATTACATTAACTTTCATATGTAAATGAACTTTGTGTGCATCTCTCTATGAATTTTTAGGTAATGAATCCCATAAGATACATAAGGAGTTAAATATTTTTATGCACATCGATATTTCATTTATCATTAAAATAATTATATTGTATAATTTGTCACTTTTCATGTTTTCTAAATGTCCTTTATGAAAAACTGCTTTTTTGAAGAGAAATAGTTTTCATTCTTCACCACTCGTTGATATTTGTTGGTTCTAATAAATAAATCTGGTCATTACCTTGTATTAGTTAGATATGTATTGCTACCTTTCAATCATGACTCTTATTTGAAAAAATATATGTTTTGAGAAATCCTCATAAGGCCATAACCAACAATGGCTTTGTAATCATAGAGGGTGTAGGAACAATGGCCATGGTGTTATAATTAAAAAAAATGCTCTTACATCATATTAAAAAAGAATAATTAACATTTATTTCTTTGTAGGAAAAATTGTTTGAATGCAATATATGAGTATATATAAATTTCTAATCTAATACTTATTATTTACTAAGAGCATTTATGTAGCCATAAAACATAAATATTAAATAAATGAATAACCCATCAACATTAATAATTCTTAGCAAAAGTGCTGATAAGTGAGGGTTTCCACAAATTTAGCTTTGAAATTTATAGTATTGGAGAATTTTAAATAGCTACTCTTGTTGTTTCATGAATATTTAATATTTATCATGCATTTTTTATCAACATAATTTCTAAATTTGAAGTTTAACACCTTAAAAGTCACACATTGTTTCATCTCTCTCACTCACTCACACACACACACACACACACTCACTCACTCACTCACTCACTCTCTCTCTCTCTCTATTTTACTAGTCTCTCTTCCATAAGATGGGCATGTGGACTACATAAACTTGTCATTATAGTACTATATATAAAAATGCATAACATCACAACTCCTTGCAAGTAGTAGATGTTTGAGAGTTTATATCATTTAGTTGATGAATCATTTATTTAAAAAAAATATTCACCCTTCTCGTTTAATTTTTTGGGAATAATAAGCAAAAATATACAAAAAAATATATATATAATGACTATAATGATACATAAAAAATACATAGTAAAAAGGAATGTTTGTTCAGCCACACTTCAAAGAAATCATCAATGAAACTTCATTTCTTTAAAGTTACAAACTATTGATGTACTATCTATTATTAATCAATTAATCACACCATATGCATTATTAGAAGAGTTTCCTAGCTAGTCTTAAAATGTTCCAATTATTTTTAATTTCTATTTATTTTTCATTCTAATACTTCTCAACCATGAATAAAATTACTATTCTACATTAATATCAAGTTTTAAATTTTGGATTAATGTTGTGCTAATTTAATATGGTATTAAAGTAATAGTAGTGACCCACCACCACCATCATTATTCCTCTTTTGTGATTATGGTAATGGTTAATTCTTTAACTTACCATATGAAGTGAAATGTCTCTTTCATGTATTTTTTTTTTCTTAAGAAGCATGTTGATCAAAAGTGGGTTTAAGGGAGTTCTAAGCATTTTTATGATCGAATAATTTTTACCTCCCAAAATTATATGGCCTAATTTTCATTATTTTCATGTCCCATCCAATTTTTTTTCATTTTTTTCTAGAACTCGTAGGAAGTTCTATCCATTTGTTCACAATTTTTTGTTTTTTTTTCTATCATAGTCACCTATTCTAATTTCAAATCATATTCATTTGAACGAATTGATCATTTATTTGTTTTAGATATATACTTGAGAATTTCACTTTTTGTTTTATTGACTAAATGGCCCTTATTAAGGTCTTATAAAATGTATATTAGTTAGATTGGTTGTATAAATATTAGTAATCATGAATCACTTTCTTTATTCTAACTTCATGACTATAGGCGTCTTGAGTGATTTGTTTATCTAGTAACTAGTAGAACAATTAGATATCACTATATTTTTTGTCATTAATGAAAGTGAGTTGCGTTTGAGCTATTTGTTTTGATATTTAGTAATTTCATAGGTTACTACTCTTATGTTATATTTCTCAGATGCTATAGATGATCAACATTATCAAATGTAGCACATAGCTTCAAAGAGATTTTAATAAAATCAAGACTCCCATGACATTGGACAAATACAACTATATTTTCCGTATTTTCAATGAAAACTATTTTTTGGTCTTATTATATAAAATCAATCTAAACCAATATATTATTTGACCCTCACAAAAAACCCTCAATTTTTTTTTTACTATATAATATTGATAGAGCCCATCTAATGTTAATCATAATTTTGACTTGTAGGACATTAATTGATAATTCTACCCAAGGTGGAAAGAATGGTTAGGTTATGTTGGTTTTGTCAAAATTAAACTTCTATTTGGTTTTAATTAATGTGGATTGATTTAATAAGTGTTGTACATATTTATTTTTTATAGTTTACTATTGATTTTTATTTATTGTGCGTGCATAAATATAAAGAAGCAAACAAGAAGAGAGAGAGAGAGAGAGAGAGAGAGAGAGGGAGGGAGAGAGAGAGGAAAAGAATATAACAAACACATTGAAAGGAAAACAAAAAAAAAAGAGAAATGAGGAGAGACTCTCACCGTCATTCTTTGGTTCTATAAAAATACAGAATAACTTCAAGAAAGCAAGAACACAACAATAGTAAAATGCACTTCATGGTTTTTTTACTTTATATATGATATGCATCGGACACAAGAAAAAGAAGAGAGAAAAGCTTTCTTGATTTTGGATTATGCACATAAATTAAACGTAGTAAAGATGCCATCTTCTCTCTTTCTTCATTATGGGTTACAAAGGGGCAAGTCATGAAAAAATCCATGGTTGAGCTCGGTGGGAACTGAGAGCTTACTAAGATATTGGATTCATGTTGTTGATTTGGTTTTGGTGTCCTTGGTGCTTTGGTTTTTGTTTAGCTTTCTACTATTGTGGGTGTGCTTACTTTTTTCTATTGTGTATACTTACGGTTTTTTTCTCAAGTATGTTCAATGTGGAACATTGACATTACTCACAATTAAGCTCAGTGTAGAGCATGATTACTGCTTGGGTTTCCACTTAAATTTATGTAAGAATTACAAGTATTTTCTATTTAATTTTATTTTTTATGAACTTTGAAATTTTTTGGTGTTTTGTAATTTAAATTTTTTGAATTTTATGGCATTTGTTCATTTCAGCAGTATGTATTTTCTACCATATATTTATGGTAGTGTGTGAATGCGTTTGTGGCATGATTATTTTGTGAGTATTTGTGGTGTGGATTGTGCATTACACTTGTAAAATATTATAGAAAATATATAGATTAATTTTTATATAATTTTTATATTTTAAGTATACAAATTGTGGTGTGGGTTGTAACTATTATTTTATTTAACTTTATCATGTTCAATAAATTTTGGAAAAAAAAAGTAACTTTTATGTTTAAGATATAATTCAAAATCACCATAAATATAATCAATCCCATCAGTATTGGGATTGATACAACTCACATCTAAAATCATAAGGGTATAGATGAATACTTAAGCCTGGGAGCAAACCTCCATCGAGCTAGCTTTTGGATGAAGTTAAGAGCCCTAAGCTTGGGTACCTATCATTAGTGCTGTCACTGAGAGCCGTTGCATAGTAGGAAAATGCTATTTGGTGCCTGATAAGGTCTGAAGTGAGAGTCATCTCAAAGAAAAAAAAAGATTACTTGGTGCCGTGAAGATTCCAAAGTGAGAATTGTCGTCAAACATCATATTTCTTAAGGGCTATGAAATAATATGACCTATATCAAAGAATAATAAGGGTGTAGATGGGTACTTAAGTCTGGGGGCAAACTTCCACACTCGAGTTAGCTTTTGGATGGAGTAAAGAGTCTTGTGCTTTGGTACCTATCAGGGATCAATTTAAGTTTTGATACCAAACTATTGGTATCTAAGTGTCCAATTTTTTCCAACACTAACTTCTATTTTATTTCTCATTTCATCTCTATTTCAAATTTTCATTTGCATTCCACATTTCAATTTACATTTCGCATTTTCATTTTTAATTCCTCATTTTTATTTTGATTTTATACTTTGTTTTTTCATCCAAATCTTTCTTTGATAAAACTTCATTTTTTTTTATTAATGCCCATGTGAAATTCAAATTTTATTTTTAAGCTACTAGTTTTTAATACGTTTTTAATTTGTTTCAACTAGTACAATTGAAATTAAACATTGTTACATGTTGCAGTTCTTTCCCTACACATATCTCCTTTATAATTTACTCAATTATTGTAAAAAAAAACACTTTGATATCTTCATTTATTTTATAGTTCATACAATATGAATTTATAATTGAATCATACTTTTGATTTCTTATCACATTCAATTGAGCATTTATCCTATTTTATTTTTCACATTTCACTTTCTTTGGATAGTTCATGTAACTTTTTATCTATTAATGTTCCTATCACAATCATACTTCATATTTTATATCTATCTCAAGTATCATATTAATCGGATATATATCTCATTTCATCTTTCATATCAGTCGCAAATTTTATTTTTATTTTAAGTTTGTTATCACATTTACTAATTTTCATTTTCATTTTTATGTTTTCTTATTTCTTTTTTTATTACTTGTAGAAATACTTTTTCACTATCATATTACATTTTATTGATTACGTAATTATTTATCTCAGAAATTCAATCTTAATAATTTTTTTTTTTTTGAAAAACAAAACTTATAGTAAACAATGATCATTATTCACGTTTCATAAAACAAGTATAACTAAAAGAATATATAAAATAGTATGTGCTAAAAAAATAAACTACAATATAGCTTTCATAAAAATTTGCTAAACTAGTTCAACAAATAAGCTAAATATAGTAGTTATAGTGCATTAAAAATTTCCTTGTGCATTAAGAATTTTCCATTCATTAATGGTTAATATTTATATATGTCAGATGATCCTTTTTAAAATGTAACTATTCATTATAAAACTTTTTTTATACATATTAAATTTCTTGCTTTAAAATTTTATTAAAGAAAGATATAATAATCTTTTTTATGTACAACCATCATACTTTTTAACCTTAGATTTAATTTTCTTAACCTTCAGAGACATATTAGTGCATCATCATATGATATAATGCTTATCATTATAAATAATTGTGGTTGAAGTTTATCAATAGTATGGTAGCATGATTGGCAAAGGGTAAAGCAGTGTGTGTGTGTGTGTGTTTATATATGTATGTATATACTTAATATACATACTTAAATATATATTTATTTATTTATATATGTATATATAAACATATATAGCATATATACATGCACACACACACACACACAAATGCTTAATATATAAATGATTACATCTATATGTATTACAAGAAAAGACAGAATCAGAAATGCCCAATATTATTTCTAATTCTATCGCAATGATCAAATAACGGCGTAATTAAAAATGGAAAGAATTCATTTATTAAATATTTCTTTCTAAATTTTTGAAATGAATAACACAAGGTCATTTCTAAAATGAGCGATCAATATTTTCCGTTGTTAAAATTAGCGACAGATATTTTCTTGACTAAAATTAGCGATGAAAATACAAATGATCAAAAATATAAGTAAATAATAAAATGCACAAAAAATCATACCTAAATTAGGTACCACAAAAATTTCATAAATCCTAGTATGTGAAAAATTGTATAGTATATAATTTATCAATTAAAATGATATTAATTCAACAAAACAAGAAGTGAGAACTAGATAAGAATGTTAAATATTAAAAAAACTATAGGTAACAACAAAACTCACAAAAATTACAATTTTCGAATACAATACATACAAGTTAATTTGAAAAACAAAATTTGATATCTCAATTATGGATGATTAGTGTGACAATCAATAATTAGAGGAAAACAATTCCAAAAACAGATTAGACGAACTTAGAATTGAAATTAAAAATCCACAAACCCTAACTTTTTTTCAATGTTTTGAAATATTCTTTGATAAATTAATTATCATAATTTAGCGACAAAATTTATTTTAGTTTCTAAATTAGCGATGGAATATTATTTTATCACTGAATTTTTTAAAATCGAATAGCGATGGATCAATAAGACGTTTCACATTTAGTACTGTTAATATTTTCCATTGTTAAATATAAAAACAGATAAGTATTTCATTTCTAATATAATATAAATAAATAAAATTCTGTTGCTAAATATCATGTAAGCATATTCGCCCATGACAACATGTTATAATTAGCGACGGAATTAAATAAACATATAATAATTCGTCGCTAATTAGCGACGTATATTTTTTTCATTTCTAATTTTTTCATAATATGTCCTTTTTATTTCTAATCTATTTAACTTCCATTCCTAAGTTTAGAAACATAATTAAAATTTTCTAAATTTAGTTTCTAATTGTCCTTTTCTTGTAGTGATATATATGTATGTATATGTGTGTGTGTGTGTGTGTACATATAAATAAACCTATATAGCATATTTATAAACACACACACATGCACACACACACACACACACCCATATATATATATAGGTGTGTGTGTACATGTTTATATATATAAACATGTATCTATATATCTACATATATATATATATTCTATATAGGTATGTATGTGTGTGTGTGTGTGTGTGTGTATATATATATATGCATATATAGATATATAGATGTAAGTATATATTGATGTGAGTAGATTTTTATAAACATGTATCTATTATATAGATATATAGATGTAAATAAGTAAATAAATAAATATGCTATATATAGGTTTATATATGTGTTATACAGGATTATATATACATATTTGTATAAATGTATATATTTATATATGTATATATAAATACACACACACACACACACACACACACAGATACATATATATATATGTGTGTGTGTGTGTGTGTGTGTGTGTGTGTACATAGTTATATATATGCTATATACTCTAAAGAAAAGATATAATCAGAAACACCCTATTCCATTTCTAATTAAATAGCAACTAATTTTTTCCTTCGCTAAATATTGTGTTGGCAAAGGGATCATGGATTATGTCATTAATTTTGCGATATAAAAATTAGAAACATATTATCAATATCTATATGAGCAATGAATTTTCAAAGAAATGCGTATTCTATTTCTATTTATAAATGGATTTAGAAATGGAAAATTCCATTTCTATTGTCTGCAACAAGAATAAATTCCATTTGTGCAGTTATTGTATGTTGTATGTAAAATACAATTACATACATGAAACTATATCAACTGCAACCAAATAAGAACATCTACATATTATTCATCAAATGATATTCTAATAACATCTGCCATAGAATAAATGTCAAATAACAAACATAAATGTTCATAAATTTCAGTACACAATTTATAACCTGGTTAAAAAATATTAACAGAAAACCCATAAATTTGGATTGAAAACATATGTTGTAAAAAGTTAATAAAATATCACAAATAACTATGAGTCCTTCTCCCAATGAGTTTTGTCCTTCGGAGATTTAGATGGATCATCTTCAAAATAATGAAAAATAGATGATGTCTCTACCAATTTGCACATTATTTTCTCCATCTTCAAAATAATGAAAAATAGATGATGTCTCTACCAATTTGCACATTATTTTCTCTATCTTCAAAATCTTCTGTTTAATTTTATCCTTTCTTTTCTATCATTCAGTATCTCTTTTTTTTTATTTCTTTAATTTTCTTTTCAATTTCTTCATTCTTTTGTTGTATCTCTTGATTTTTTCTTTAAAATGTATCTTTAATTTTATGCATCTTCTCACACAACCTCTCATCAAACATATTATTGTAATTGGAAGATAATGATGAAGAACTTCAAATAGAACCTGGATAAAATGTAGATGCAAGGGTACCAAGACTATATACTTACCATTTTTTCTGCTCCACTCTGATAGCTTGGAGGTAAATATGCGCAACATCAATCTTCCGTGCCTCTATAAAAGGATATGTCAATTGTGAAGTAATTGTAACAATATTTTCCATAGCTTCCTACGATTATTAAAATATAACATAACTCATCAATTAATATATTAAAAGAACTTTTATACTAGCATAAGAAAAAGTCCACTTGCTACTAAAAAATAATATAAAAATGAAGTTGGTCATTATATTTAATGAGTCCATAAATAATAAATCATTAATTATTGTAAAAAAATATACTTGAATTTGCATTTTATTTATAGTTAATGTTAAATAATTAATTTTTTATATTTTTTTATTATTTGCAATTGTCAAATGAAACTGCAAGTATAAAATAAAAAACTTACATTAATATCATTTGAGCGCTTGTCCATAAATGATTCATCATTCTTCTTGTGTCTTTGCTTGAATACCTCAAATGGTGTAGGTGGAGGTCCCAACTTAGCCTCCTGAAAATAAATATTAGTTACTATTAAGGTACATCATTCATAATCACATGGATATTATCCTTTGGATTCTAAAAATTTTATTAATAACAAAAATAAAAGTTAATTATACCAAATCTACTGAATATTGGTTGATTGCCTTTGAACCTCCAATATGTTTTGAAGGTTATGATCATTCATCTACTTTCTCTGATCAATGATTGTGTGAGGCTGTCTGAAATAATGCCCTGAACTCCTCACTATTTTCCTACCACTTTATCCAAATACTAAGAGGGGCACTATTTGGCTTTGCATCTTTTCCTTACTTTTTTCTATATTTGTCAAACTTGTTATTATATATCACACTCATCACATGTTTCCATATATATTTAACAGAGACTACCAAATCATTATTCCATTTGTACTTTTTTCTGGAAAAACTAAATAAAACAATAATACATTATAATGCATTTATTTTAAGATTAAATCATATTAGACCAAATTGAAAAATAAGTAAATATATGAAAAATATACCTCAAATTCTTTCCAATAAAATTCTTTCATACATGGGATTACTTATAAAACAATACAATTCTCTTTAAATATCTTTCCGATTGTATGAGAAGAGAAAAAATAAATTGTTAAGTAATTTAAAATCATGTACATATACATAAAAACAAAATACACATTTTTTGCTACTACTAAGTTACAATTTATTTCATTTATATTTATTATACAAAACTTTGTAATAAAAAATTTATTTTAATTCTAAATGATAATGTTTGATAAGTAGCAATATCATACATCAAAAATTATAATATACTTAAAATATCATTCACATATTATTTTATATTTAATTAATATGTAAAATGATAATGAATGAATGTATGTAGTAAATTTAAGAAAGCTACATACTATTTATTGTCAATTGTGGGCCAAATAAAGATTTTCTCATAATTTGGCATGCAAATTATGGATTGTGAATATCCTACAATTTCCACTTCTGTAGTACCAATGCATGTGTCTCCTAAGATATGTGGGACAAACTATCAATATCTTCTAGTGAAAAATAAGACAAAAATGAAATATATGTGGTAGTAAATCCTTATATATCATTATGAGGTGATGTCAAAGTTTTCTCCGTACATGTATAAGAATGCAGAAAGACATTTGTAGTGTTATCCTCACTTAATACATGTAGATTTCCTATTCCACAAAATGTTAGTTGACTTCCTCTGTCCCTCCTCACACATTTAGATCCTCGGTCACTTGAATGATTAGCTTTCATATATAAATCAAGTTATATAAATATCAAAATATATAGAGGCAATAAAAACATGTTATAAAAATGTCATAATAACAAAACATAATGATAAACACATTAACATTAGAAAAAGTAATTAAAATATTGTAAGTTATCCATATTTTAACGATTACAAAATAAGAATGAGAAAAAAACAAAGTTGTCAATGAATTTGTAGTCATCATCAAAAATTTCTAAGAAATATCTTTATCATCATCATCTAATTCAATAATTATTCACCATCATCTAATTCAATAATTATTCACCATCATCTAATTCAATAATTATTTCTTTCTCATTATCTTCTTCAATATTACCATCATCAATGTCAAAATAATTTTCACCTTCATAATGTAAAGTTTGAAGCTCATCATCTTCTTCAGGAATGATTAAATGAAGTTCTACATTATTTTCTTGAAATGCTAATACATGTGATGGAGTTACCATAACATCCTTTTAACAACTTTAATAGCTGATATAGGTTTTATTTTACATATTGCCCACACTAGTGACATAAATTTCTTCTTGTTGTTGGATAAGTGGTGTACCACACATGTATGGCATGTACCACAAGGATAAAAGGCTCATACCTATGATAATGTATATTATGGTGCATATCACAAGGTTGTATTGATGATGAATTCTAGTACCCATATTTGGAATAGAATCAAACCATTCGCACTTAAACAGAATTGTCCTCTTAATTGGTAAAATATGATACTCCACATATAGAATTTCAATTAGTCAACATAAAAATTAGTATTAGATATAGTATATTTAGACCCCAAATGCAAACACCACTATTTATTGCACCTCTATTTAAACTATGTTTCAAAGTATGAAATTTGTATCTATTTATATAATATATGGGATATATCTGTAAACTTCATAATGGTCCATTTGTAAGATCATTCATTTGTCTATTACATATATTTGATAAAGGAAATTATACCTATAAAATGATAAAAGATAAAATCATACATATATAATATTGCACATACCTATTTAGAACCAAATAATGATAATTTATATACTAACAAAATTTTCAAACTAATTTGCAAAATTTTTTTCAAGCTTTGCATCAACTGAATCATCATCAATATAAGATTCTCTTTACCTTAATTCCCAAGCAAATATTCTTCAAAAACAACATTGAAGGTATTTTGAATTATTAAAATGTTATATCGCATACAATGACAAAAAAAATGAGAAGATGAAATTATTATAAATCTTACTCAATATAAGGTGTAACTTCTTCATAGTTCAACAAAATATATGCGTGTGCAACATGATATTTTAGGTCATCCAAAAAATATTTTAATATTGCTCTACTATATGATCTATCCCATGTCTAAAAATAGATGCACATATTCTTCTTCTGATAAATCCCCAAAACCATATTTATTATTTGATGATAATTTGTTATGCTGATTATAAAATTGTGGCTAAAATTAGTGTGCACAAAATGTCAAAGTTACTTCAACTACGTAAGCATTGCATATCAATCCTTTGACTTTTGATTTATTTTGAACATTGTTTTTAAATTTTCTAAGATATCTGAAATAGATATATATTAGAACAAAAAATATTTGGCAGATTCATTAACATTTTTAGATTAACAAATGAAAAATATATTACCTCTCAAATGGATACATCCATCTATATTGCAAAGGGTCTGCTATCATGGATTCATAAGGCAATTGGACTAGGAAATGTTCAATGGAGTGGAAAAAGCAATGAGAAATAATATGCTCAAGTCTGCATAAAATAATGGGGATGTCATTTAGTAATTTATCTATTTCATTCTTTTTTACGATATTACAAGTGAGATTCTTAAAAAAAATACTTATTTTAGTCTATGCTTCCCAAATATTTTGTGGAAATAATTTATGGAATGTTATGGGTATTACCCTCTGCATGAACATGTGATAGTGATGAATTTTCATCTCATATAACTTATACTTCTTCATATCAACACATCTTCCCATGTTAGATGCATAACCATCAAGAAACCTGATCTCTATCAGCCATTTGCACAAAGCTTCCTTTGCATCTTTTTCAAGACCATAACAATCCGTAAAAAATTTATTCATTGATTTGTTCATGGGTAACTCTGGACATGAATATAACTCTTTCAAATACTCTCTTGATTTAGCATTATCTTTTGTTTTTCCTTTCACATTCATCATAATATTAATAATATTATTAAACAATTTCTTTTTAATGTGCATCACATCTAAGTTGTATCTAATAAGATTAGTTTTCTAATAAGATAAATCCCAAAAGATATTCTATTTTCTTCTAACCACAGTGATAATTCTTTGAAATTTTTATATTAATGCAATCTGCATCAATGTCCATAACATTTTTGAACTAGTATCTTTAAATCACTTTTAATATTTCATCACCTAACCTCAGAGGTGATGAACTCATATCTCTTGTTTTTTTGCACTTTTAATGACTTTATGGTATTTCTTAAATGTATCAATATTTATCTAAAAAGGATGTTTCACATGTAAGAATTTATAGTAATTATCAAACCAAGTATTTCCTTCTTTACTTAGATAAAATGCATCTGAGTACTCTATATAATAAGGACAGACTATTTTGTTACAATACTTCATCCTAATAAAATTGAATATGCAAGAAAGTTACTTATAGTCTACATAAGTCTTGCTCACATTTTTGAAGTCCTACTTCATAGATATATCATATATATCGACACCAGCCTCCAACAAATTTTTGAGCTCTACTATAAGGGGCTACAGAAAAACATCTCATTTTTCTTTTGAATTTCTCAAACTGAGCATGATAACACATAAAAACATGTACTCATCTTTCATGCACATCTATGGTAGTAAATTAAGAGGTGTAACAATAAATAGCCATGAAAAGTATTATTTTATTGTTTATCCAAATAGTTGAAATTCATCTTTGTATAGCCCTACTCTAATATTTTGACTAACATCTGCAAAAGATAGATAACAATCATCAAAATATTTCTAAGAAAGAGAATCTTAGCAATGCTACATCACACCATCTTCAATAACATGTTCTTTGTACCAACTCATGTCATTAGCAGTAGAATCAGATGCAAATAATCTTTGCAAACGAAAAGTCAATAAGAAATAATACATCTTCTTGTGAAAAATATTTATTTTCTACCTTTTACATATTGTATTTCTTTTGTACCAAGAATAGTTACAAAAATTATATGCAATTGCTTCATTATCTATGCACTGATATATCATAAAGACATTAATACAACAATGTATTTTTTTCACTGACAAACCCAAACCTTGCATTAACTTCTGTATGCCATAAAAACTATATGTCATATGATGTTATTCTTTTATAATAATTTAGATAACAACTGGCATATTTCAACATAACACCTTTTTGAAAAATAAAGATTTGCATTTAAATTCATTTGTCTAGCCATCACAGATAACTTTGAATGGCCATACGAATTATATTATCAAACCTATTCTTTTGAAGCCTTTAGGATTTCATCAAATTATTTTGTTGATGATATCGGGATATTGTCAGCATCATCTAGATTTAATGAAAGACCAATAATATTTATCAAACTACTTCACATGCATCATTGGGATTAGCAAATTCCATTTCAACATTTGAATCAACATTTCTATATAGATAATTCTTAGTTATTTGTGGCACAACTAATTCTTCATGTTTATACTAAACATTATAGTCTCTAACAAATCTATTTTTTACAAGATGATATTAGACTGTGTCGATATCATAGAAACTCTGATTTTGATATTTATGGGTATTACATGGGCATTTTATTTTTGTTTCATCCATAAATTTATGCTGTTTTTTAAAAAGACAATAAACTCCACAATTCTCTCTACAAATTCATCAGTCAAAAACTCATCTTTCACTATTATATTTATTTATTGACGATCAAATCATATAATAATTTTCATTCTTATATCATATAACACAAAAATATTTTGAATTATAATAATATAGATAGAGACTTATTGTAATCAAGATATAGCAATATTTTTATGATATTACACAAATCTAACAAATAACTTATAGTAAAATTATTATTAGATAATTTTGGATTAAAATCATATAAGTCAGTATGTTCCAATGTCTTAGATATTTATCAAAAGAGCAGGTGCTATTTATTTTATTACACCTTTAGTGAAATATAGATCCAACAACAATATAAATGTTTACACGAGCTTATAATTTTTTTTTTAGTTTTGAAATTGTTCGTTAGATTTCACCATTCCAATTGCATACCCTCATTATCTTTTTTTCCATTTTTATTGTTATTATAAATAAACTTTTAGTATTTGTGATAATAATAATAAAAAAATTATTATTAAAGTTGTGTCATTACTATGAGTTATTCTTTTCAAAATTATAAAATTTCATGTAATCCTAGTAAGGAAACAAAATACAAATTAATTATAATGATCAAAATATAAGGTCAATAACAAAATGCACAAAAGATTCATACCTCAATTAGGTTACACATAATTTTTAAAAATCCAAGTATGAGAAAATAATATAAATGTATAATTTATCAGTTACAATTATAATCATTCAACTAACAAATAGATATAACCCAATATGAATGTTAGAAATGAAAAGAAATTAAATGTAAAATCAAACTACTCAAATATGCCTATTCTCGAATATAATACATACGGGCAAAAATGAAAATCATAATTTCATACCTCAATTATGGATTAAATGCGTGTTGATAAATATATGGAGGATAGGCAATCAACAAATGATTTGGACTAAAACAAAATCAAATTGAAAAATTCTTCTAAACCCTAAAATGTTTAAAGTTTTGAAGTATTCTTCAATAAATTAATTATTGAAATTTAGCGATAGAATTTAGTGAAGGAATAACATTCCATTACTAATATTTTTTAAATGATATAGCGACGGATAGAATTTAGTGATTGTTAAATGTAGAAATGGATATGGAATCCTTTTCTAATAATATACATGGTTACATAAGTTCTTGTTGGTAAATATCACGCAAGCATATCCACATCCAAATTTGTGTTGCAATTAGCGACAAATTTAAAAAACTCATAAAAATCACTCACTAATTAGCGACAAAATTTTTTTCTATTTCTAATCTTTTCTAGTTTTGTTATTTACATTTCTAATGCATTTCAATTCCATTCCTAATTTTAGAAATGGAATTGAGCATTTATATTTTCTTTTCTAATTGTTTGTTTTCTTGTAGTGATATGTTTATATCTAAATATATAGATGTATATGTTTATATATTAAGTATATATATACACTACAAGAAAAGATGGAATTAGAAATACCCAAATTTATTTCTAATTCCATTGCAATGTTGAAATAGCGCCCTCAATATAAATGGAATATATCCATTTCTAAAGTGATTCTTTCTAAAATATAGAAACGAAAAATGTCTGAGCATTTCTAAAATGTGCAATGAAATTTTTTAGTCGCTAAGTTTAGGGATGAAAATGGGATCTTTGATTCCATTTCTATTTTGATACTAAATAAGTGACAAAATAGAATTGAAATACAAGATCAATTTCTAAATTATAAATACCTTTTGAAATGTAAATCTCCATTTCTATTTTTTACAGTAGGAACATGTCCCAATTATTGTAGTTCTGTATGTTGAATACAAAGTACATATACATACAGAAACCATATATACCCTGCAATCATGTAAGTACATGCTCATATAATTTATCTAATGATATTTACATAATATCCACTATAAAGTAACACAACAAATAAAAAACATAACTTCAAAAAACAATAAATACAAAAAACAAAATTTCACCACAAAATCCTTCATTGCAAAAAAGTAATAATACATCACAAATAAATATGAGTCTTTGCCGAGATGAGTATTGTCCTCTGGAGATGTGGATGAATCTTCTTCAGAATGATGAAAAAGAGATAAAGCTTCTACCAACTTGCACATTATTTTCTCCATCTTCAAAATTTTCTATTATATTTCCTCCTCACTTTTCATTCTTTATACCTCCCTTTTTATCATTTCTTCAATTTACTTTTGCATCTCTTTATTCTTTTGTTGCATCTCTTTATTTTTTGTTTGCAAAGTATCCTAAATTTCATACATCTCCTCATGCAATCTCTTATCAAATAGATTATTGTAATTAGAAGATGATGATGATGAACTCCAAATAGAACCTAAATAAAATATAGATGCATGAGTACCAATACCATATACTCACCATTTTTTTAGCTCAACTATGATAGTCTGAAGGTAAATATGCACAACATCATTCTATGGTACCTCTATAGAATGATTTGTCAATTATGAAGCAATGATAATCATATTTTTCATAGCTTCCTATAATTGTTAAAATACAACATAACTAATCATTACTATATTTAGAAAAAATTTATACCAGCACATTAAACTGTCATCATCCTACTAAAATTAATATAAACATGAAGTTAGTCATATTTAATTAATCCATATATAATAACTCAAAAATTACTACAAAAAAAATACTTGACTTTGCATATTATTTTTGATGAATGCAAAAAAAATAATTTTTTTTACAATGTGTTCTTTTATTAATTGTTATTTACATATGATATTACAAGTACAAATTGAGAAACTCATAATAATATCATTTGAATTATTGTCCACAAATGATTCATCATTTTTCTTGTGCATTAGCTTGAATACCTCAAATGGTATGTGTGGATATCCCAACTCAACCTCCTGAAAATAAATAATAGTTAATATTGAGTTACATGATACATTGTGGCACATATATTAACATTTGCATTCACACAATTCAAATAATAATAAATTATGAATAATTATTCACCAAATCTATTGAATCTTAGTAGGTCACCACTGAACCTTTGATATATTTCAAAGGTCCTAATCCTTCACCTATTTTCTCTGATCGAAGATTATGTGACGCCATCTATAACAAAGCATTAAACTCCTCGTTATTTGTGTATTCCCACTACTTCATCCAAACATTAAGGGGAATACTATTAGGCTTTTCATCTTTACCATACTATTTTTTCTATTTTCTAAATTTGTCATTGTATCTAATACTAGCTATGTGTTTTCATGTTTCCTTCACCGAGACTACAAATGCATTATTCCATTTATATTTTTTCTATAAAAAACAAATAAAACAACAATATATTGTAATGCATTTATTTTCATAGAATTTCATATTAAACAAAATTGAAAAACTAGTAAATGAATCAAAATTGTACTTCAAATTCTTTCCAATAATATTTTTTTATATATGGGGGCACTTTGTTTCACTTTAAACCTTCTACTACTAGTTTCTCCTTAAATATCTTTCCAATTGTACAAGAAGTAAAAGGAATGAACCTATAAGTAAATTAACATTAGCACATACATATACAAATAAAAAAAATACATCTATATTTCTACTACTAAATTAATATTTTTTTTATTTATATTTTTTATCCAAAACTTCATAACACAAATATGATTTTAATTCTCAATTATAATATTTAATAAGTAGCAGCATCATAGTTTGTTATTAATTAAAATTACCATATTTTAACCATTATTATTTACTTATATTTTCATTAACCATTGTTAATTAATTTTTTTACAAATGAAAATAATGAAAAATACGAATGTGTGCATGTAGTACATTTCTGAAAGCTACTTATTATTTATTGTCAATTGTGTGCCGAATGAAAATTTTTTCATAACTTGGTGTGCAAACTATGGATTATGAATATTTAGCCATTATTGATGCTATAGTACCAACACATGGGCCTACTAAGATAGGTGGGATGAAGCTAATAATACATTCTTGTAAAAATTGAGATGAAGGCGGAATATCAATGACAATATATCCATGTGCCTCATGATGAGGTGATGCCAACGTACCCTCTGTATGTGTAGGAGGATGTAGAGAGACATTTGTAGCATTGTCGTCACTGAATAAATATTGAATTTCTCTTCCATGCACTTTTAGTTGACCTTTTCTACCCTCCTCACAGATTGAGTTTCTCATCCACTTAAACGATTACCTTTCATACCTAAATCATGTTATAATAACATCAAAAATTATAAGGACAATAAAAATATGTCATTAAAATTTCATAATAACAAAACATAATGATAAACACATTGACATTCACAAAAGCAAAATTATTTATTTACCATCAAAATTATAACATTTACAAAATAAACAAGATAACATAACATGGAAGGCAATAAATCTTTACTCATCATTAGAAATTTCTAACAAATCATCTCTTTATACATATTCATCATTATCTGATCATGCAATTAATTCTTTCTCATTATCTCCTTCAACATGGCCATCATCAATGTCCAAATAGTTTTCATCTTCACCATGCAATATCTGTAGTCCATCATCTTCCACAAGAAATATTGAATGAGATTTTACTTTATTCTCTTGAAAAACATGTACACATGATGGTGTGAAAATAACATTCTTTTCAATAGCCTCTGATGTTGATCTAGATAATATTTTACATATTGCCCACTGCCCAAAAGGATTTTTTCTTGTAGTTGGATAAGTAGTGTAACACACTTATTCTACTTACACTGCAAGAATGAATATCTCATACTTATGGCAATATTTTTTATGGTGCACATCCACAAGGTTATATTGATGATGAATTCTAGTACCCAAATTTGGAATAAGATCAAATCATTCACACTAAAATAGAATTCTCCTCTTAATTAGTAAAACATGATACTCCGCATGTAAAATTTCAATCAGTCGATTTTGAAAATCAATATTAGATGGAGTAGAGTTATACCCTTTGATGCATATACCATTATTAATTGAAGCTTTATTTGAACCATATTTCAAACTATGAAATTTGTATCTATTATATATATACAAATTAGTAATATTGATAAAATTATAAAATTATGAAATTTTATCTTTTATAAAATTTCAAACTATGAAATTCGTAATGGTTCTTTTCCAAGATCATTTATCTGTCTATTTTATATATTTGAAGATGGAAATTGTACCTAAAAAATGAAAAAATTAAAATCATACTTATATAATATTGCATGTTAATTTGTAGAAGTAAGAATGAGAAGTTATATACAGATAAATCTTTCAAACCAAAATGTGAAATCTTTGTCAAGCATTGCATCAATGGAAGTATCATCAATATGTGGTTTTATTTTTCTTAATTCCTTAGTATAAATTCTTCAAAAAAAATATTGAAGATATTTTGAATAATAAAGAGGTATATCACATACCATGAAAAAGAAATGATAATCTAAATTGATAATAAATTTTACTCAATATAAGGTGTAACTTTCTCATAATTCAACAAGACATATGTGTGCGCAACATGAAACTCCTAGTCATCCAAAAAAAAACTTGATTTTACTCTACCATATGATTGACCTGCAAGTGTGAAAACAGAAAGTTTATCATATTCTTCAGATCCATCCATCATACCATAATCATTATTTAGTGAAATTTTGTTATGTAGATTATATAATTATGACCAAAAGTAGTGCATAAAAAATACTGAAGCTTTTTTAACCAAGTATGCATTGCATATCAATCATTCAACTTTGGCTTTATTTTGAATATTGTGTTTCTATTTTTTAATATATTTAAAAAACATCTTCATTAGAATAAAATATATTTGTTGGATACATTAAAATTTTTAGATTAACAAATAAAAGTTATATAATTTTTCAAATGGATACATCCATTTGTATAGCATAGGACCTACTATCATGGATTCATAAAGCAAGTGGACCAGAAGATGATCCATGGAATCGAATAAGCTAGGAGAAAAAATATACTCAAGTCTACATATAATTATGGGTATATCATTTTGTAATTGCTATATTTCTTTCTTTGTTATGTCATTACAAGTGAGATTCTTAAAAAATACTTATTTTAGTCAGTGCTTCACAAATATTTTTTAGAAGTAATTCATGGAATGCTATGGGTATTAGCATTTACATGAACACATGGTAGTCATGAATTTTCATCTCAAATAACTTATGCTTCTTCATATCAACATATTTTCTCATGTTAGATGCATATCTATCTGGGAACCTGAGCTCCATCAATAATTTGTACAAAACTTCCTTTGCATCCTTGTTAATACTATAACAAGTCTTAGAGAATTTATTCTTTAATTCATCACAAAGTAACTCTGGACATGAACAGAACTTTTTCAAATCATCTCTTGATTTGGCATTGTCTTTTATTTTTCCTTTCACATTCATGATAGTATTAAAAATATTATCAAATAAGTTATTCTCAAATCTCAATGTGCATCACATCTAAGTTAACCTAATTAGGTTGGTTTTCAAATAAGGTAGATCCTAAAAGATACTTCATTTCTTCCAACTACAATGATAATTCTTAAAAATTTGTGCATTAATGTAATCTGCATAACATCTATAATATTTTTGAACTCATATCTTTCAATTACATCTAATATTTTGCTACTTGTATCCAATGGTGGTGTATCTTTTATAACTATATGGCATTTCCTAAATGCATCAATGTTCATCCGAAATAGATATTCCATATGTAAGAACTTATTATGGTTATCAAACCAATAAGTATTTCCTTTTTTGCTCAAAGAAAATATACCTATGTCTTCCAAGCAATAAGGACAAACTAATTTCTATGTAATACTCCATCATGATAGCATTGAATATGTAGAAAAATCACTTATAGTCCACATAAGTATTGCTCACATTTGGAAGTTTTTTTTTCTAGATATATCATAATATTCCACACTGCTCCCACAAATTTTTTAGCTCCACAATCAGAGGCTATAGAAAAATATCCAATGTTTTTTTTGGGTTTTTCGGATCTGGCATGATAACACATAAGAATATGTATTCATCTTTCATGCAAATCTATGGTAATAAATTATAAGGTGTAATAATAACCAGTCATGAAGAGTATTATTGTCTTATTTTTTTAAATGGCTAAAATTCATTTGTACACAGCCCTAATCTTACATTTTGACTTTCATCTATAAAATATGGATGATAATCATCAAAATATTTCTAAGATGGAGAATCTGAGTAATACCACATCATGCCTTCTTCAATAATATACTCTTTGTACTAACTCATATCATTAGTAGTGATTTTAGATATAAATAATCTTTGCAAACGAGGAGTCAACGAAAAATAATATATCTTCTTATAAGGAATATTTGATTTCTACCTTTTTTTTTGTAGTATTTCTTTAGTACTGAGGATAGTTACAGAAATTACATACAATTACTTTACTATCGATGCCCTAATATATCATGAAGTCATTAATGTAATAATGTATTTCTTATATATGAAAACCCAAATCTTACATTAATTTCTTTGTGCTGTAAAAACTATTTATCGTGATGTTATTCTTTAGTAATAATTTAGATAACAACTCACATAGTTCATTAAAATATATTTCTAAAAATAAATTTGAGTGGCCATACAGATTACCTAGTCAAACATCTTCTTCTGATATTTTGAGCATTTCATGAATTATTTTGCTAATAATATTGGGATATCATCATTGACATTCGGATTGAATGAAAGATGAATAATATTCTTCGACATTATTTCATATGTATCATTGGGATTGGCATATTCCATTACAATATTTCAATCAATACTTCTATGTACATAATACTTTGTTGTATGACACAATTATTTCCTCATGTTTATACCAAATATAATAGTCTCTAAAAATCTATTTTTTAAGATGAAATCACACTAGAGGTGGCCGGACCAACCCTTTTTTTGGATGCCCAATTGGGCCGCCATGTCGTGCCCAGCACGACCTGGTACAATAACCATGTCGTGTCAGGCATGACATGACTTGAGAACCACTAGGTCAGCATGGCCCACCAGCCTGGCTTATGTTTGATTCATGTCGGGTTGGGCTAGGTCATACCCCTAGTTTTTCCAGTTGAATTTAAAAAAAATCTAGCTGGATGTCCATGCAAGTTTACCATGCCATCAGGCCAATCACACAGGACATGCCTGACCTAGTACGAGGCACAGATCATGCCAGTCCATCACAGTAGGAACTATGCCAAGGGTCAACCCAGCCTATCACATAGCATGATTCCAAACTGTGCCATTTCGAGCCAGGGATGGCTGAACTGGTCCGGGCTCCAGGCTAGGCTCGGGCTACCCGACCTATTTGATTCTTCTAAATCATACTATGTCAACATTTTGGAAAACTCTGATTCTGATATTTATAGTAATTACATGGAAATCTTATTTTTGTTTCATCTATAAATTCAGGCTATTTTTCAGCAAATTCTATAAAACCCTCAATCCTCTCTACAAACTCATTAGTCAAAAACTCATTTTTTAATCTTACATTATTCTATTGTCGATCGGGTAGTATAATGTTTTCTATTCATATAACATATAACATAAACATATTTTGAACTATATTCATGTAGATAGTAATTTATTTATAATAAAGTTGTATTAATATATTTAGGACTATACATAAATCTCATAAAAATATTGTAATCACAGCATTATTAGGTAAGTTAGCATTAAAATGAGATAAAGAGGATTGCTTTTAAATCTTAGATATTTATCAAAAGTATTCACTTGTATTTTTCTCATTTACATAAAAATAAATATTTGATATTTATCTATAGAAGAGGAAATTGCATAAATTAAGCAAAAATGAAAAAGTTATATATGTACTACAAACATTTTTTTTCATTTTGTTTATATATGAAAGAACAATATGAAAAATATTTTTAGGGTCAGATATTCACTCTTCAGATGTGTGAAAATAGTAATATTATTATGAAATTAATTATTTTTTTTATTTGGGGTTAATATAAATGAACATCCTGAAATTTTATTAAATTTGGGGTTAATTCAACCATTAAAAAAATGATAACATGAAACCTAATATGTGATATTCCAATGGGGTTAAGTGCTTTTATATTTCTCTGATCTTAGAAAATTAAGATTCTATAATAATCGATGTCTTTAAAATTAATAATATGTTCTAAATATATTGAACAAAGTAATTTACGTAATAAATCTTCCAAAAATTCGCAATGCTAATGATTATCAATATGCTAATGAAAATTTGACAAAAAAAATGTTAACTAGCAATGGAGAGAACATGAATAAATTAATACAAATTTTAACTAATCCATATGAAGCATGTAGTATAAACAATCATCTTCCAACTGTGAGATGTACTATGCATATTCTTTAAAATATCAAATAATGAGATGTGTTATTTTTTTGGATTCCACCTTCAGTGAAGTGTAGATCAAACAACTTTATAAATTTTGAAATGAGGTTCTTATTTTTTTAAGTTGTTCATTTGTTGTTATGTTTCAACCTTCAAATTGCATAGCTTAAAAATTTTATAAGTTATTCATTGTTATTACCTTTCGACTTTTAATATAATTAAAAAAAATATATAAATTATTAATTCTTAAAGTTGCATACAATTTTTTTTGAAATATATATATATATATATTAAATTATTTAAGTTGCATACCTTGAATTTTAACATACAAATTACATACCTTCTAACTTTTTAAACCAACTATCTCAATTTGTAAAGTTGTTCATTATGATTACTTTTCAACCTTCTAAATTTTAATATTTATAAATTCATTTAAAAAGCTCATTAGGTAACCTAAAGAGTGAACAAATCCTAGTAGGCATACTAAATTCACATTAATTAGCATGATAAAAATTATATGTAACAATAGCATGCACGAAAATTGCATTCCTCGATTAGGTAACATAAAAAGTGAATAAATCCTAGTATATGCAAAAAATGAAAAATATAAACTTTATTAATTTAGCATGATAAAAATTCAATAAAACAAGAATAGAGAACTTCTGAGGATGTTAAACATGAAAGAAAAAACTATAGATACAAAAACACAAAAATTACAATTCTCAATTAAAATATATACGAGAAAAATTATAATACAAAATTGGATACCTCAATGATATATGGGCGTGCGACGGAAATATATTATCGAAAAATTTAAGGCAAAACCCTAACTTTTTTTAAAGGGACAAAGTCTTCTTTGAAAAATTTATTATCGTAATTTAAAAATGGAATGAGTTTCCATTTCTAAATCAATGACGGAAATATATTTCATCGCCGAAATTTTTAAAGTCCAAAAATGATTGACTTAGAAGACATTTCACATTTAGTGAGATATTCATTTCTATTGTAGAATTTAGAAACGTATCAAGTTTCTATTCCTAAATGAATTGACATGAAATTAATTTATGTCGCAATATTCATATAACTTATAATTTCAATACCTAAAAAATATAGAAACAAAAATTTCTATCATCAAATGTCATGCAAGTTAATCCACCCATGACCGTGGATCATATTAGTGACGGAAGGATATACTATTTTAATTTTTGTCTCTATTTTCATTTTAATTCTATTTTCATATACTTTCAATTAATCCATGCCTTTTATTAAAGACGTATTTTTTTTATTTCTAATTTTTTTAAAAAACTTGTATTTCCATTTCTAATCTATTTCAATTTAATTCCTAATTTTTGAAATGGAATTGGGCATATCCAATTTCCATTTCTAATTGGTTTTTTTCTTGTAGTGATACACAGACATGCACACACATACATACATATATAGATATATACATTTACACACACACACACACCTATATATATATATACACACACAGAGTCACACTTACTTATATATATACACATACACTACACAAAATTATGGAATTAGAAATGTCCTATTCCATTTCAAATTCTGTCGCTATGGTTGAATGGCAATGAATTTAGAAACAGATTAGTTTCATTTCTATAATCATCCTTTCTAAATTTTAGAAATGGATTTCATTTCTAATTATAAATGGATACAAAAGTTTCTATCGCTAAACATCATGCAAACATATCCTCATCCAACTTTGCGTTGCAAATAGTTATGAATTAAAAAAACTCAAATATTTTTTTCACTAAATTGCAACAGAAATTTTTTCTCTTTCAATTTTTCCTGGTTTTGTAAATCATGTTTCTAATATGTTTCAAATCCATTCCTAATTTTAGAAACAAATTTGGGCATTTCTAATTTCCATTTCTAAATGCATTATTTTTGTAGTGATATATATATATATATATATATATATATATATATATATATATATATATATATATATATATATATATATATATTTGTATGTATGTATGTATGTATGTATGTGTGCATGTATATATTAAGTATATACATATGTGTGTGTGTCTATGTGTCTGTGTGTGTCTGTGTGTGTCTGTGTGTGTCTGTGTGTGTCTGTGTGTAGGTTTATAAATATATGTAGACATTTATATTATATATATATATATATATAAGTTTAAATTAAAAAAAAAAATAAAAAAAGAACAAAATCACTTTTTGAAATTGAAAAGTGATTTCAACATTTTAAAAAAACAAAAATAGGTAGTCTTTGAAATCGATAACCACAATTACATCTTTTTTTTAACACAAAGGTGGTTTTTTTTTTAAAAACCACATATTATAAACATACAATCTATCCTTCTGACCTTGGGTACCATAACATAAATATTTTATATTTTAAGGTATTTTTTTAAAATTCTTAAGAAGAGAACCAACACATAAATATTTTCATTTTGGATTTCCAAAACGTAATTTTCCCCTTCTAAAAATCAAATAAAAAATTGTTCTTATAAAAATGATTTGTTTATGCACCAAGTAAGTTTTTTAATTGCAACACTATTTTTATTTGAATTTATACATTTTAATGAACTCTTATTTTTCAAATTTCTTGTTTTTGACCACTTAACATACCCCATATATTGAGGAAAGTTCAACATTGAAACATATCTACTAGAAGAATTGGTTTTTAATTTAGAATCAGATAGGTTTTAGTCAACTTGACCCAGTATTATCCAACTTGGTTTTATTCAAAACTTGCTTAGTTTTTGTAGTTGATGCTATCCAATTTTTATATTTTTTCAAGGTTTGGATTTTTTTTACTTCAATTATTTTTCATGAATTGTTATAAAGAGAAATATGAAATAAAAAAATAGTTATAACAAGAAAATTGTTCTCTAAGACTTTATGGAACCGCAATAATGAATGGGAACAATAATGGAGTCTAGTTTCATGATCATGGTGAAGTTGACCATGAAGTAGAAATTATACTAGAGAAACTTATACTAGCGAAATTTATACTACATGAAGTAGAAATTCATTATTATTTTTATTAATATGGTAAACATCGGAGACACACATATAATGCATTTTTGTTCATGCACTTCTTCCAATAGGATGTCAACTCTTGTTGCTTTTCTTAATACAACTATCATGACTAGAATATAAACAGTTGTATCCTAAATCCTAATTGATGGACATGAAAATGACTAACATGAAAGTAAAGTTAAACATTTTATCTATTTTATATAATAATGGGCATGAACTTAATGGAATGATGGCTACTAGACAATATGATCAATTAGGTATCATAATTTTCTTTCTTTATCTATTAGATAGTTATTCATCATTCATATTTTTATAAAAAATATCATATTTTTATCTTGAAAAATGACATGGTTTGTTATAGATTAATGGGAAAAAAGCCAAATTTCATTTTTCATTTACTATCACATAGCCTAGCCATCAAAACAAAAATCATTATTGAAGAAGAATATTTTGTACTTATTTCATTCTACACGACTTATCAATTTTACTCTAGAAATATGGGTTGATTAATTTAAAAACAAATATATATTTATTGTAGGTAATTAAATATTACTTATCTTTATATATACTAAAATTGATAAATTTTTCATAGCTATTGTTGAGACAATTAGAATCACTAGATATGGGCACTTCATTTGAAAACTCAATTTTTGTTTTGTATTTTGCATATCCATGAAGTTTTCAATAGTCTAACTCTTGTAATCTGTATTTAAAAAAATATTTCATGATCAACTACTCTTGATATATTGCTCATATACTTTGTTATCTTTATTGGGATGGATAAAGGTTGAAACCATATACTTAAAGATAATTAACTCTCGTTATATGATTTGAGTTAATTAGAAAAAAAAATGGTGAAAGTTTTTTATCCAACACAATAGCAAAAAATTATTAAAAATTTTTTGAATTGAATCATGTCAATTTTCAAGGAGCTTGCATAACTATTTCAGATGATGGCATTATCATAAAATAACTATACTTAAAAAGAATTCTATACATTTTTTCTTCTAAAAAATGTATATGACTTTCTTTATATTAGTTATTGGCATAAAATAACCAAACTATAATCTAATGATGACAGTAAATTATCAAAAATAAATTTTTTATTTGATATTATTGAAATCATAGAATTAAAATCAAATATTTTTTTACTGATAATTGACATTTTGTAAGATTTACTATTATATTTCAACTATATAAGAGTCTTATGAGACACTTTCAAAATGATATAATTGACATTTTAAATTTTCCAATTTATCAAATGTATTTTTTATTGTTTATGATTGAGCTTATCACAAGTTCTTTTATCTTGAGAGAAAATTCTTTTTTATATCATAATAAATTTTTAGTCTATTTATGTTGTTCTAGATCCCTATCACAAAAATAATAAGATGGCTATATGGGTCACCAAGTGTATAATTATTGGTTACTTTAATACTTAAAAATAGTTTAAGTACCACTTGACTCTAACCAACAAGATTATCATAATACTAATGTCATATTTTATGAAACATCATTTTTTTAAGAGCACATCAAATTGATAGTGTTGAAAATTTTATATATCTTTTATATTCTATTGAAGCATTCATGAGAACTTCAATAGAATATGAAATTGCTACTTATGGAAGTATTGGATTCTAGTTTTGGGAAACACCTACTTATGATGCCTTCTCAACACCAACATTCGGATGGAAAATAAAGTATTTCAAGAAAACATTAACAACTTTCTAAGAAATTGTCTACTCACTTGGATAAGAATTTCATATTATTTAAGATATATATATATATATATATATATATATATATATATATATATATATATATATATATATATATATATCAATTGACCCTATAAGTACTATCCTTGGCCAAGATAGCATGACTCTTTGAAAATTACATTTATTTATTCCTAATGGTCATGTTATTATAAAGAGATATTGACTAGATCTATGAATGTATACTAGGCTAGATTATCCATGTTGGTTTCCTTGTTAGATTTATGATAAGCCAAATGATATAGTTGATCATTATTTTAATCTTAATCATGCTATTATATATTGATAAATAAATAACTTGTGGTGCATAACACCTATTTACCAAGTTATTTTCTTATTTATAACTATTTTTTTATATTAGATTTTTTTTTGTATTTTTTGATAAACCAAAATATTTGGTACTCATAGGATTTTTTTTAACATGTGATTTGGACTATCTAAATATTTTTCTTTTGGTGTTCATGATGATCGAAATTGGCTTTACATGAAAATATATTTAATCATGAATATTTCATTGAGATTTATATTACTAAAGAAGTATCCTAAAAATGATTACCTTTTATACTTCTTATATAACTAAATTTAATTAATAAGAATGCTTACTCATTAATTTAATATTTATTATTTTTATGAATTGATATTAATCTTAAATCAATTATTAAAACTTATGGTATATTACATAGTAGTAAAGAAATTATAATATAATAATGAGATTCCTTCCATATATAATTATGTTGTATCTAAATTATTCTTAGTCATAAGATTAACTAGATTGAATACTATTGATCATTATATACAAGAACATATTGTACACCTTAATTTGATTAAGTAGTTGATCTCATAAATTGTGATAATAATTATGAATCTTTTTAATATAGATAATAGTATTATCATAGTATTGGTATAAGTATCCTTAAACTTTAAGTGCACAAATTTGTCTTGGAAATTGATCTTTTTTTTAGATTTCAATCCTTATTTTATTTTGAATATTGCTCATGTAGTGATCATTTGATACAATTTAAGGTGTTTGAAAGTAGTTTAGTAGTTAATAAATGATTCACTGCTCCTAACAGAAATTAAGATACTAGAAAGATCATTATTTAAAAATTTCTTGCCAGAGTGAAAATATCATAAAAAAAATTTGACTACACGATGACTAATGAGTCCTTAGACAATACCTTTTTATAGTTGGGATTATTGTAGCATAGTTAATCTAGTGGGAGCTACACTTTGTCCTAGCTCTAAACTAAATGGTGTATAGAAAGGAAAAATGATGATGGTACATGATGGTGTCTATAAAATAATTTGTACTCAAACAAATGACTCTCTTATTAATTTGGGTCATGATGTGTTTCTAGATGATGCTGATGACTTACTTGATTCAAATGTTAAACCATATGACCAAAATAACTAGAAGCCTAATAGGTCACACACTTAGAAATTTGAAGGCAGAATAAAGTGATTTGGATTTGATCTAAAACTGGGGGATATGCTTTGAATATTAATGAACATGACTTTTAAAATAATTGAGCTCGCTAATGGGCTTGATGCCCATGAAAAGAATACCTCATGTGCATGAGATGCACATGGTCGACCACCCAAAGGGAGGGGCATTTTGATTTTTTATCACCACAATCTAATATGGTAAGACCATGTGTGAATGAATGATATGGTAAGTGAGAATCAAACCAAATCAAGATTCATTGAACCTTGACTTGTTTAATTAATTCTATTATAGAGAAAAAAAGTGATGAAAAATCAAAATGTAGTGTCCACTCTCTTTACAAGAATAATTCAAGGTGGTACATTTCTTTTTAGAATCATGTAATTATATCTACATTCATTGAATCTAGATAATTACAAATGGAATCTAGAGAATTGGTCTCTAACTTTCCATAATATATGTCAAAATATTTGAGAAAAGTAATGAAAAGAAAAAAGAGAGCATGTTCTATTTATTATTATCCACATTTCTACATGATGCATGGTTATTTTTCTCAATTTTTAACATATAATTTGAATGTGAAAAGTTTAGTTGTTCTCAATCTAAAGTTGTGGGTGAAGATGAAATAATAATTCTCCATTTTATCTCTTTGTCGGAACTAATTTTGACTAGCACAAACTTATTTTCAATATCACTTTTCTTGAAGATTTTTACTTTTGGCTTAGTATAGATCATCATTGAAGGTGTGCTCGTTTGAGATGCTATGATTAGCTACAAATCCAAAATAAATGAGACCATATTATAAAAGATAAATATGTTTCTTGTATAACATCCATCTATCATCTTAAATTCAAAGATCTATGGTTGATTCATGGGTATGATCAAAAAAATTTAATTTTTTCCACTGTTCTTGGATTGTGATGCTTGGGATAAGATCCCAATAGTGGTATCTGAATCACTTTCAGATACATCCAAAATCAATACAAATAGAAGGAATACTAAAAATTAGATCCTAGAGATTAAAATTTCGTCTTAATTTAAAATTAATCTTGATAATTTTTATCAAAAAAAAAAATGAAAAGAATATGAGAAAATAGATTTGAATATGATTCAAATAATCAAATTTATTCTTCCAAATCTACCAACGTGCTCAAACCAAAAAAAATTATTTCAAGTGTTGGACTGGATTCATTTTGGGTATAAAACAATATTATTGTAATATAGGTTGCCGATTTCCATAATTTACAAAATGCATAATATGTATCACTATGAGTCTATGTAATATGCATGATGGTTGATTATGAACTATGCCTAATTTGATTGTGTATTTGCAAATTTTCATTTAATAGAAAATAGGGTATGCATGTCTCATCCTTTCTCATAATTTCTCTATGTATTCTCTTCTCATCTTGATTTCCCTCAAATATAACTTGAGGTATTCTTTTTGAAATGTGATTAGATTAAATATAATTAGGATAGATTAAAGATAAAAAAGGGTTAATTATAAGATTGAGGCACCATGAAGATAAAGATTCATTAGATATAATTTTTTATTTAATTTCAATAGTTTAGTAATAACATACATGTCTTATGTTTGACCTAGTCAATTTTTCGATGGCTTTGGGAATTGATTATTGAAAGTTTATAACCATGCCATATAGTTATAGAACTATTCCTCTGTGTGTTCAAATGATGACGTGTGATCATATAATGACACACACGCGCACACACACACACACACACATATATAACCAAGTTTTAAAATGATAATACATTGCTAAGTGTATTTAATATAGCAATGATCCATAACCATGATTTAGATGATAATGTGTGATCATGTGATGATTATAACCATGTTTTAGAATGATGATGAATGATAATCATGCTTTAAATTAAAAATAATGTATTGGATAAATAATGTTTCAAAAGATCATTAGTGAAGATATCGTGTCAACAAAAATCTACAAGTATATGTGGCATACAAGTAGTAAATAAGACTTTTATCCAAATATCAATATCACAGAGATTGTATTAGCAGTTTGGTCACCCATTAGTGAAGCAACATAATTCTAGTAGAAGAGATATTTTAGGACTTTGGTATGACTATTAGATTATAGGGTTTTTCCTTTTGATTCATATGATATATATTCAAATAATTTGATTTATGTTGAGTTTGGATATAGAATTAAGGTTAGATTGTTGTAAAATATTCATTTTTTTTAATGGCATACAAGGTAGTTATCACTATTAATCCCATGACACCCTCTTAACTATTTTCTCAATACATAACCATCAAAATTATAAATCATTTCTATTAAAAAGTCATTTACCAGTCCATGTATTTTAGGCAACTCATCAACTATCTTTGATAGTTACTTTGTATGTACTTTTTTATTCTCCGACATTATATGTCTAAAAAAGGAAAACATATAATGTGGTTTATAAGTATTTGTACTTTTAGTTTCATAAGAATCATACTTACATAATAAATATATGCTTCACTCAAATATCATCGGTGGAAGCCATATGAGTGAAAACAATTCTAAGGGTTATCACCACCTTGTTTACCTATCATCTTCCATAGTGATGATTAAACTCTCACACTCAATGTGAAATATTTAAGAGAACATTCTATAAAATATCTACCTTAATCAATAACTAGTATTTCAAAGATATATATAATGAAGCAGCATGTAAAATTGTTTATATTTTTGGTTTCATGAACATCATACTTGCAATGCTTAATATATCTCAATTTTAAGTTTCAACATATATGTTTGTTGCATGAATCATAGTCGGAAGGATTATCACTTCCTTCCTATCTTATGCACAAGTGAGCCTTGTAGTTTACCTATCATTATCCACCATGACAACATGCACAAATCTACCAATAGTCCAATCTCTAATTCAAGCTCAATTTAATAGTCAAATCACCATATCCATTTCACACCATAAATTAAACATATTAATTAATCACAAAACCATTCATACAACACATAAATCGCAATTACAAAAATCTTAGACCTTAGTTTAGATTGATATTGAGAAGATATTCAATGAGGTACAAGAGAAAAAGTCTCATGAATCTCATGTTGCCAATGAAATTTTTCATGAGAATCTAGGATACAAATCCTAATCTCATGTTATTTTGGTTGATTTTTCTGAATTCATCCTATAAAGGGTAGGTTTGAGAGTCTCCCCCCTCCCCCAAATTCTAGTGTTTAGCTTATGTCTTACTTCTCTTACTTTTGGATCTCCTAGGGTGTGTGAAAATCCTTGTAGAGTTGTTTGTTGTGCTTTGTATTGGTCTTGCTACATGGAGAAGAAGAATGGTTATTGAGAATTATGATAATATGTCTTCTTTATTCTTTTATACTCTAGAATTTTTGTATTTTTCTAAGTAGAAAGTGATGACTTTCAAAATATGCTATGACTTTGGTCTTGATCTTTTAAGCTTGAGGTCATGACTCTGGAAAATGGCTATGGATTTAGAAACTTTTTTTAATTTTTTTCATAATATGAAGTCATGATGCTAGGAAGTATTAGTGGCTTGTTTCTATAGCACAAAGTTGTAGTGATGGGAATGACCATGACTTTGGCATTATTCTCTATTCTATATCAAATGATTGTGACATTAGTAATGACCATGACATTGTGAATGGTCTTTCTTATATATTATATGGTTGTGGCACTATGAATGGTCACAACTTAAGCTTTGGTTTCTCTTGGGTATCATATAGCTACAATAATGTTGAGAATGGCCACGACTTTGGTCATGATCTTTCCCATATATCTAATGATCATGGTACTAGGAATAGTCTTGGCTCTGGCAACTAACTTATACATCAAAGTCATAACTTTCCTTTCTTTTGAGGGCAAGCATCATAGCCTTGAGAAGTAGTTACGTTCAAGTAATATCCTATGTAACATTCCATATTCAAAAGTCATAATGCTAGATAATTATCACGACTTTGGCCTAGTAATAGGGAAAAAGTCATAGTGTAGCTAAAATGTCATGGCTTTGTAAAAGGATGTGGCTCTAACTTGGGAATATAAAGTATTGCTAAAGATAAAGTCATGACACTAGGAAATGCCATGACTTTTAGCACCAATGAGTTACTTGGTTACTGTGACATAAGATTAATATTTAGCTATTTAATTATTATGAGATAAATATGATTGTAATTCAATGATAATATTATAACCAAAATGAATGCGTTACATAATAGAAAGATTGTATTAACGAGGTGATAAATTTATGACATATAAAGATTATAATGACTAAATAAGTAGAGTTTTAGCCAAGAATGAATGCTAAAACTATATAATGACCCATAAATCATCAAGTTGCCAATTATATTTAAAATTATACTAATTTCTTGATAATTCATCAAAAATGTATCAAAACTCAAAAGTCATTGTTGCAACTTTGTTGCCTAATTTAATTGGATAGGTAATGCCTAAAAACTTATTAACAAGAATGTCTTGTCAATTGAGATCAATAAGTACATTGGGTTATACAAGTAGTATAATAGACTTTTATCTAGATATCAATTCTATAGAAATTATATTAGTAGTTCGGTTATTCAATAATGAGACAACCCATTTTCAGTAAAATGAATACTTGGATTGTTTAATAATCTTAGGTTCATAGTTCATTCATTTAATCTATGTAATATTGTTTAATTACTCAATATATAATATGTTGGGCACAAAATAAATGTTAGGGTATTATACAATGACCCCTTTCCCTATTAGCATTCAATGTGGTTATCATTATTAAACAATTTTCAATGGTAGTCTTCTCATAGTTGTCCCCTCAGTACATTACTACCGAGACAATAATTCATCTTCTACATAAGAATCATTCATAATCTCATACCTTTTAGGAAACCTTGTTAACTAACCTTGATGGTTGTTTCAATTGCATACTCTTATCCTCTATCCTCTATTATCATAAAGACTAATGATTGACATTGTTTGTTAGTATTTATATTTTTAGCTTTATAAGCACCATACACATATAATTAACATATACCTCCCTTGAGATCATGACTCTAGAAATGATCATAACTCTGTTCAATATCTTGATCTTTTTGGGTCATAAAGTCATGACTCTAGCAATGACCATGAATTAGACCTAATATTCATGTAATACTAAGTCATGTTATTGTGAAGTGGTCATGAATTCATGCCTTCATCTATTTGTAGTCTATAAAGGGCCATGATACTATGAAATGGTTGCGAAGTGGAGATGACTTCTCATATTATTATATAATCATGACAGTGTGTGAAAGCCACACAATTTGAAATAGTCTTTCTTGTGTTGGTTGTGACCATAGTCTAGGAATTGGCATTTTCTTTTCTCGTATAATATTTTTTTATGATGCCATTAGGATGCTATGACATTGATACTTAGATTTCATGTATAAGTCATTATTATGTCTTTCTTTGAAGATTAAAGTTATGTCCTTGAAAATAGTCGTACTTGAGTAATGTCCTCGATAATATTTAGTGTCACAAAAGTTATGGCTTTAAAAATTACCATGGCTTGTATAATTATCATGACCTTGACATGATTATATTTAGTTCTATAATTTTATGTAGCTCAAATAAAGATAAAATCTATCACAGCTCTAACCTGAGACTACCAAGCCAAATAAAGATAAAGTCACAATACTATGAAATTCACCATGACCTTGAGCACTAGTGGAATACTTGGTTACTATGATAAAGAATTAATATCGTAATCTTTTAAATTTTCTAAGCTAAGTATGATTGTGACTCTATGATAATATCACAACTATTGAGATTGTGTCACATATTAGAAAGATCATACTAATGAGTTGGTTGGGTTGAAATATATAAAAATTATGATATTGATCAAATAGATAGAATTTCAGCCAAGAATGAATATTGAAATTATGTGAGACTTAATGATCAATTAATTAATTTCATGGCTATTTATCAAATCTCTCTAAAATACTAAAAATCATAAAATCAATACATATTTGTCTCTTTTCCATATCTACACATTATTTTCAACCATCAAATTACATAAAAATATTTAATAAATTAAATTTCAAGTAGTCATGAAATTGATTTGATTATGACCAATGCTTACAAATCATCTAATAATACAACAAATATACAAAAATATTTGATAATTTATATACCAAACTCGCACACTAAAATTATTACTCATCCATGAGTAATAACTTCTTCCATAGTAAAAATATTTTAATACATCATCTCAAACAAAAAAATAACTCTATGAATAGGTTTTAGTGTCATAATATCTCAAGATAATAAAGTGACTTCTCTTGGACATGTTGATAGTCTTGGTGGAGATTGAGTTCTACTACTATACTTATAGGTAAGTTGAGTATGTACAATCATTTATGTGATAGATATGTGATATTTTAACATCACCCATGTAAAAAAAATTTGGGTTACCTCCCAAGTAATACTATATTTAATATCCATATTTAAATTATCAATACCTTCTTGCCTCTGTCAGTGATATATGCTATCCGTACTAGATTCTTTGTGTATTGTTTTACTTCATTCTATCTTGTTTCTTCCTCCATCTTACATCAGCTATATTCATATTTTGACTTTTCTTTCCTTGGATGTCTTAGTTTTGAGGAATATTGCAACTTCTTTGGTTATAGCATGCCCCTTTTCTTCATGTATCCCTAAAGTCATTGTGCTGAGCATGCTTGTAGCTTTTTCTTTAAGCTTCTCCTAGCTCATTTCTTTCTATAAGACTAAAGACAACACAAAATATGGTCATGACTTCTCTTGGGTAATTTTTTTATAACCCCAAAGTTATAGTGTTGAGAATGACCACATCTTTGTCATTGACCTTATGATAAATAATTTTATTCTTTAACTCCAAAATCATAGTGATATACACAACCACTGCTTTTTCATTGAGCATATAATGAGATATTTTATTTAGTAGCACCAAAGTCATAGTGTTAAGGGCCATGATTTTGTCTTTGAGCTTATAATAGAATATTTTATTTTATAATACCAAAATCATGGCATTGTGCTTGGTCACGACTTTGTTATTGTTCGTATCCTCCAAAATTTCTATCTAAGTCTTATTTCCTTAGCTTCCTTTAAGTTTTATGCATTATATTCCTCTAAATTTGCAACTTCTAAGAATGTTGCTACCTCATAGTAGTCATACTTTTATTTTTATCACTTTACAACTTCAAAGTAACTATTTTTTGTCATCTTCTTCATCTACATCACTGTTGCAACTCCAAAATTTTTATTCTATCTCATCTTCCTCATCTTCATTTAGCTAGCAATCTTCTATAAAATATTTTTATCAAAAGTTGAATTTTGTTGCATTACCATATGAAAAAGAATATCTACTCTTCATTACCATGTCTCATCATCATCTTAACCTCATAGTCATTTGTAAAGATTTATTTGTAATTGCTGATCAATAAGGACTTGTCAAGTGGTTCAAAATGGCAATCCCAAAATCAATGGCACGTAATGATTTTTTTTCATATCCAATATAACAAAATCTACTAAAAATAAAAAGATATCAATCTTAACCAAAATATCTTTAATAAAATCATTTAGGCACTTGATTGTCTGATTAGTCATTAGAAGTGAGAGAGAGGTCCTAGTAATTTTTCTAAAACTCAACATTCACACAATTGGTAAGGGCATCAAGTTGATACTTGATCAGAAGTCACGTAATACATTCTAAAATGTATGGTCCTCAATTGTATAAGGTATAGTAAAACTATTGATATTATTCAATTTTCTTGGAAGTATTCATTGAATAATTGTACTATATACACTTCTCAATCAAATTCTCGATCTCATTCATCTCTAACTTCCTCTTAAATACTAAAGATACCCTTTATAAATTTCAAATAGTTTAGTATTTAAACTAAAGCTTCATTAAATGATATATTTACTTTTAGTTTCTAGATCTTAAGAAATTTCACAAATTTTTCATAAAATTTTTTTATTCTAAAACAATGTGGAAATAGAAGATTTTTCAAAAACATATATTTGGCTTCATTTTAATTCATTTCTTTATCTTCATAGCCTTTGGTAACATCTATTTTCTCCTCTATTTCATTGTTTCCTTCATTCACAACTAGAGGAAATAGTTAGGCTTGTACTTTCATTGAAGTCTTGACTTTGTAAGGTGTTATGATACTATAGCCTTCATCTATGGAAAACTTTGTATTGAGAGCCTTGATATTTGGAAAATTCTTAGTAGGAGTCACGACTTTTGTAAAAGTCATGTTGCTATCAGCTCTAGAATTTCCATAATAATCTTGCTCCATTAATTGCTCCTCTAGCTTTTTTCTACTTCAAAGTAATATCTACAAGTACTTATTTATGCTTACCTCAATATTATTTGGTAGTTCGTTTACTCTTTTTTCCTTCATTAATAATGCTATTTATCTAATTTTGATCTCCATTTTCCTCATTGTCAAACTCATGTAGTTCAATATTACTTCAAGCTTCTCAAATTGAGTATTTTGGTGATCATTTCTCTTTTTCAGTTCTATTGATATAGCATTCATCATTTCTTCCATGGTAAACTTCTCATCTCATCTTGGAGATTGATAATTTGAGCTTCATCCTCATTGATTATTGTAGTTCACTAAATAATTCTCAAAGTTTTTGCGAATTTCTCCAATATTTTTTAGCTTATTCATATAGTCTCCACATGAAAATTTTCATGATTTCTCACATTTGGATGATAATGTATTGAGACATTATTATTGGGTCGAAACATATACCATTTTCTTTATCTTCCATTGGCTTTTTCTATTTGATAAATAGAATACAAATTCATCATTTTGTTTGGTTGCAAAATGGAAACTTTCTCTAATCATTTTCTCTTCTCTTCTTAGGTTTGAAGCTTCATTAAAAAAAGCCTCTATTTTTGCTTCAATTATAATGATCCAATCCAACTCAAATACTTTAGTTTTTCTTCTCCCAAAATAACTGTTAGTTAGAGTTTGGTGGTTATTATTTTCTAGCTCCTCAAACAAGTCACGTGTCTCCCTATGATGATTTATTCATAATCAAACTACTCATAGTCACATCAATTTTATACTTCATTATAGAATTTATTCCATTGTGGAAAGTTTGAGCTATGAATTACAACTTAAATTCATATTATGGGCATATATTCAACAAATTCTTAAAATGATTCTAAACATCATATAAAGTCTCATGCTCATTCTACCAATACTAGCTTATCTTGCTCTGTAATTTAGAAAAAATTTGAAGTGAAAAAATTATTGAGAATGGTCCTCACAAGTTCAAACGAACTCTATATAGAGCCATGAGATAAGTACTAGAACCAACTTTGTGTATTATCAATCCTTTAATGAGAATAGGAAGAGACATAATGTTATTGCATCAAAACTAACTTTATCTATACTTTCCATGTCACTTAGCTCCAAAAATATCATGACATAACCATCAGGTTCCTCTGATATCTTACCACATTACTAGTATTTGTTGATCTATTACTATTAGTCTTGGCTTCAAATCAAAATATTTTTCTTCCACTAGTAGAATATGGATATATGAATAATTATCCATCATCATTACTACCAATAATTTCTTAATTTGTGATGGTGGATGGACTATCGTACAACTTACTCATCATCACCTTGGGGTTCACTATTACTACTTGTTCCCTCCATAGGTTCTTTTAATTAGTAGGTTGGAAGAACAAAAAATTGATAAGAAAAAACATAAAACATAATAATTCCATAATTCAAACAAGATAACAAAATAAGCAATAGGATGCAGAAAAATTATCAAAATAATGCTATCTAAACTACTAAAAAAATTATTTTTTTCTTAAGGATAATTAAGTCAACTCACATTGACTAACCAAATTAAACAATTCTCATCAATGATATTAAAAACTTATTGAAACTTTATTATACTACATAATTTTATTAGTTAGATAATATTTCAAAAGCTAATTAGCTAAGATATCTCATTAATAAAGATCAACAAGTATATAGATCATACAAATAGTAAAAAAGATTTTCTTCAAAATATCAATCTCACAAGAATTATATTCATTAACCAATAGAAAGACTTTGCAATTCTAGTTGAAGAGATATTTTAGGATTTTGATATGAATCTTAGATCCTAGAGTTTATTCATATAATTCTAATATTGTGCATTCGAATAATTTGATATATGTTGGGTTTTAATATATAATGAATATTAGATTGTTGTAGAATATTTATTTTTCCTAATAGCATACAAGGTGATTATCATCATTAATCTTCTTCCTAATATTAATCTTCTCATATCTATCACCTCAATATTTTACCACTAGGGCAATAAATTATCTCTGCTCGAATGGTGTTCATAAGTCCATACCTTTTAGGAAACTTGTTAACTATCCTTAATAATTTCTTCATATGTATATTTTTATTCTATAGTCTCATGTATCATAAAGACCAAGAACTAATATACTTTATAAGTATTTGTACTTTTAACTTTATAGGTATCGTACCGAATACTTATTATTTGCTTCCCTCAAATCTCATCGGTGAGGAACCATATGAGTGAAAGAAATTCAAAAATATATTACCACCTTGTAAGTCACAACCACTCATGCATATCCTATGGATTACCTATCTCTATCATTCATAGTAATGATGTGACATGTATAATAGAGTGACATATAAAATCACTCATACTTAAATTTCATGAGTTTCATACTCATAATATTAACATAGCTCAATTTTAGGTTTCAGCATATAGATTTTTCTCATGCATCATGGTTGAAAGGTTTGTCACTTCCTTTCTACCATTTGTATGAGTGAGCCTCATGGTTTACTTTCCACTCCACCATTATAATATGCACAAATTTACTAATAGTTAAATCTTTAATTCAAATTATATTTAATCATAATATCCATAAATTTTTATTCCATTATATAAATCAATTATATTAATTAATCACAAAATCATTCATACATCACATAGATCACAATTACACAAATCCTAGACCTCACTTTAGCATAATATTAGGGTGAGATTCAATGATGTATAAGAGAAAAAGTCTTATGAAATATGGGTTTCCAATGACAACCCTCATAAAACTTTAGGATACAAATCTTAATCCAATACTATTTTAGTTGATTTTCTTGAATTCTCCCTAGAGAGGGGGCGTAAAATTTATGACCTCAAACTATAGGGTTATACTTATGTCTTACATATTTTGATTTCTTTTGAATCTTTTAGGGAGTATGAAAATCATTCATAGAGTTGTTTTCTATACTTTTCTTTGTCTCGATGCATTATGTGAAGAAGAATGATTGTTGAGAATTTTAATAATATGTCCTTTTCCTCTTTTATACTCTAAAAGTTTGATATTTATCTAAGTAGAAATTTATAGCTTTTATAAGTTTCCATGACTTTGGTCTTTGTCTCTTGAGCTCGATATTATAATTCTAAAAACTGGTCATGATTTTAGAATGCATCAAATCTTTCTATAACATAGAGTAATTCTATTGGAAAGTATCCAAAATTTGAACTTTTTGTCACATTTACATAAAGTCATGAAACTGAGAATGACTACAACTCTAGCATTGGTCTATTTTTTACATCAAATGGTCATAGTGTAAAGAATGGTCATAAAAATAGGTATGATCTCTTTTATGCATAATATGATCAGAGCACTATGAATGGTCATGGCTTTGGCCTTGGTCTCTCATTTGCATCATATAGATATTACATTGAGAATAGCCATGGCATTGTCCTTGATCTTTCTCATATATCAAATTATCATGATTCTGGAAATTTTCACAACTCTAGCAACTGATCCATATATAAAAGGTTATGACTGTTAAGTAATAGAAAGTTATAAATCTAAAACTACACAGGCCAAAGTAATAGTAATTATCCAGTGTCATGACTTTGACTTGAGAATATAAAGTCTAATTAAAGATAAAGTTATGATTCTAGAAAATAGTTATGACTTTTAGTACAAATGAGATACATGGTTAACGCAACATGAAATTAATATTATAGCTAATTAATTATTACAAGATAAATAAGATTATAACATCATGATAATATTACAATAAAAAAATATTCTATGGTTGAAAAATTATGCTAATGAGGTAATAAAATTATGTTGTACAACTATTATAAAGATAAAAAAAGTAGTACTTCAGTCAATAATATATACCAAAATTGCTCAATGACCCATAAATCGCCAATTCGCCAAATACTTCTAAAAATAAATTGATTTTATTACTATTTATCAAAATTTATTAAAACTCCGAAATAATGAAATCGATCAAATTATGACTTATTTGCATACTTATATATTGTCTAATATTACAAAAAATATACAAGAATGTTTGGTAGCATATATATCAATCAATAACCCAAATAAAGTTCACACATCAAATAGTTTGATAGCACTAATTTGATAATCACATGTCAAAGTAATTGATATGAATGATACTTACCTTTTGGCCCAAAATGACTTGTTGGATAAACCCAATGTCATTCTTGGTAATATGAGATATCAACTCACTAGGAGATCTTTCATATATATTTTCTCGAATTAATAATAATGACTATGAATTCATAATAAAATTGTGGGTGTCAAAACATGTATATTAAAGTCATAATAATTCGTATTTCAATACAATCTAACAATATCTTCTTTTGTATATAGGTTATTAGAATAATCCTCATGTTAACAAACATGAACCTATTATCTATTTTGTATACAAATAAATTGAAATGGCCAAATTTCCTAGATTAGCATAGAAACTTAGAATAATTAGCAAAGCTGAAAAATTAGCTTGTCTTAGATGAGCCAATTCTCAAGCCTTCAGTTATTGATGCTTCTGAAGAAGTTTAGAAAATATATTATAAGAACCTAGATGATAATAAGAAGGTGGGGTGTATCATGCTCACCTCTATATGTCACATGAACTTTTGAAGCGACATGAAGTTATGGATACTAACATATTATTTATTATCTAAGGAAGCTTTTTGATGAGCAAGCTAGATATGAAAGATTCAATGTTTTTTAGTTTTTTTTCTCTTTAAGATGGCTAATGGGTCATCGCCAATACAACATGTACTGGAGATGAATGAATATTTTGAAAGGATGAGACATTTAGGATTTGTAATGATCCATGAATTAAGAAACGACTTAATTCTATCTAGTTTACCTAATAGTTTGTGCTTTTTGTGTTGGACTATTGGGTGGACAACATTGTATTCACCATTCACAAGCTTATCCATATGATTGTGTTTGTGGAATCTATAAATTTTAAGAGAATGAAAAAGAAATCCACTAAGACCTAGGAGGTGTGGCCAAAAAAGAAGCTTATTGACACATTCACAAAAGTTGTGTGTTTCCAAAGTGGTAGGGTTGGCCATTGGAAGAGGATCTATATGGCGCATTTGGAGTTCTTGAAGAAGAAGAAAAATGAGGTATCTAATACTCTTACTACTTCTTATATGTTTTTCATTGAGATTAATACTATTTATTATAATAATTCATGGGTATTAGATACCGTCACACACTTGTACTAATATGTAGCGCCTAAAGAATAGTAGGAAGCTCGCCAAGGAAGAGTGATTTATATGTTAATGAGGCAAGAGTTGTTACATTAGCTAGATGGACTTATGTATTGCCATTCCCCTGTGGGCTTGTTTTAAATTTGGATGATTACTTTTTATATGATTTCTAACTAAGAACATCATTTTTGTTTCTTGTTTGAATAAATAGGGTTTTCATTTAATATTTAACAACATTAGTTGTTCTATCAAATTAAATGATATTTTCTATGCAAATGATATGTCTAAACTAATTTTAAATATTAATGATAATAAAAGAAAAAAAAAAGATAGTCTAAAATCATTCTACTTATGACATTGTTTTCTTCATCAGATTATTGAGAGGTGCATGATTAAGATACATAAAGGTGGTATCTTAGAATCATTTAATTATGAATTATATAAAACATGTGAATCTTGTTTATTAGGCAAGATGAAAATGTTATCCTTTAAAGAAAAGGGTGAACATGCTAATGGGCCATTAAATCTAATTCATTCAAATGTATGTAGTCCAACATCCATACATTCTATAGATGATTTCATTTATTTCATCATCTTTATTGATGATTATTCATGATAAGTGTATTTGTATTTTATGAGATACATATATGAAGCTTTTGAAAAGTTCAAAAAATTTAGATATGAGGTAGAAAAACAACTTGATAAATGTATTAAAAAACTTAAATTAGATCAAGATAGTGACTACTTGAGCTAAGAGTTTTTAGATTATCTTAGGAATAATGATATATTATCTCAGTGTACTCCACCTTGCATGCCAAAATACAATGGCATGATTTAAAGGAGAAATCAAACTTTTTTAGACATGATGAGGTCTATGATGGGCCAAGTGGATCTGCCTAGATTTTTATGGGGTCATGCACTTGAGACTGCTATTTATATACTAAATAGAGTGCCATGAATGAAAGTTGATGCTACACCATATGAGTTATGGACATATAAGAATCTTTTTCTCTTTCATATGAAAGTATGAGGTTGTCCATCTTATGTGAAATAGATTATGCTAGACAAGTTAGAAGTTAAATTTAACAAGTGTTTATTTGTAGGATATCCCAATGAAATAATTAAACGTCAATTTTATAACCCTTTCAAACAAAAAGTATTTGTTAAAAAGCATAATGTCTTCTCAATGAAAAAGTTTCTTCTAAGAGCATACACCATGAATATAATTAAAATTGAAGAAGTTCAAGATATTCAAATAGGCATAGATCAACTATCTAAATATAAGGCTATTATTCATACGAATGAAGTATCAACTAATCCTACTCAAGCCATATACACTTCTAAGATCGAGTAGGATATGGACTATTCAAGAAAAATATGAATTTATCATTAGTGAATATAAGAATATATTGCTCATAGAAGATGATGTGCCTACAGTGAGACTTTTAATTTTGTAGATATGCTAAAATTCATACAAATACTTTTTGGTATTACCTTTCATTATGATTATAAGATTTAGGTAAAATATATGAAGATAGCTTTCCTTAAATGATGCTTGGCTGAGGATGTGTGCATGAAAAATCTAGAAAGTTTCATATCTAAAGATGATGATAGTAAGGTATGCAAGCTTCCCGTATCCAATTATGGATTGAAGTAGACATCTTGGAGTTAGAATATCTGATTTGATGAGACAATTAAAGAGTTAGGTTTCTCACAAAATTTAGATGAGGCTTATGTATGTTAGAAGGTTAGTGGGTGTATAGTCATATTCCTAGTGTTATACATGATTCACATATTACTTATGAGAAAGATATATTAGTCTTACAATCTATCAAAATTTGGTTATTCAATAATTTCTCTATAAAATACATTGGAGAAGCAACTTACATATTATGAATAAAGATATATAAATATAGATTTAAAGAGTTACTTGGCCTTTCTCAATCTATATACATAGATAAGATACTAAATAGGTATAGAATGGTACTATATAAAAGGAAGAATTGTTCTCAAGATTCATGGGATTAATCTCTCTTAAGAAGTCCATGCATCCAAAGACACAAAATGAGAAGACACACATGACAAAGATCTTTTAATTTTAAACTATAGGACCAATCATGCATGTTATGATATGTACAAGACCCAATGTATCATATGCTATGAGTGTCATGATTAGATATCAATTAGACCTTGGTGAGGGTCATTTGATAGCTATCAAGAATATCCTTAAGTACTTCAGAAAGATTAGAAATGAATTTTTGATTTATGGAGATAAAGATAACTTCCAAAGTGATTTATGAAAATATTATTATGAGTGGGTATATGGGTGATAGCTTCCAAAGTGATAAAGATAACTCCAAATCACAACCAGGTTTGTGTTCATATTGAATGGTGGAATAGTCACTTGGAAGAATTCTTAGATAGAATATAATTATTGATTATACAACTAAATAAAAGTACATTATGTCTTCTAAGATTACAAAGAAAGTAGTTTGGATAAAGAAGTTGATTTTAGAACTTAGAGTGGTACCTAGTACTATTGATCCAATACTTTTATATTTTTAACAATTGAACCATTGCGCAAGCAAAGGAACCATGAGCTCATCAAAAGTTCAAATATGTATTAAGATAATATCATTTGATTGAGGAAATCATTAGTTGATATGATGTAATCATAGAAAAAGTATGCACAAATCAAAATGTTACTGATCCTTTGACTAAGCTACTTTCCAAATAAATTTGACTATCATGTACTCATCTATGATATTATATGAGTACCTTTTACACTAATTATATAATGTATATTTATTAATAAGAATGCTTATTCATTAATTTGATATTTCTTAGTTTTATGAATTAATATTGATCTTAAATCAATTTAATGAAGTCCATGATATATTACATAGCATGAATAAAATCATAATGTGGTAATGAGATTCCTATTATGTGTAATAATGTTGTATCTAAATTTTTTCTAGTCATATGATTGACCAAATTGTATATTGTTGTTCAAGTTAGACCAACACTTATTGTACTCATTGATTTGATAAAATAGTTGATCTTATAAACTATGATCATGATGATGATTAGAGTAGACATGTAGATTCTTACTAAGAATAGTCAGATACATCAAAGACCTACGATGAGACAATCATATGAATTATCTATTTAATGGAGATGATAGTTTTATTGTAATAATGGTGCAAGTATCCTTAGACTTGATATACTCATGTTTATCTTAGATATTGATCATGTGTTTTGACTCCATTCCTTATTATCTCTTAGAAGTCACTCATAAGGAGATGATTGGATACATTTTAAGGTATTCGAAGCTAGTTAATTAGTCAATAGAAGATTTGTCACTCCTAACAGAGAGCGGGTATACCCATGACCATTTGTTAGAATCATTACTTAGAAATCTCTGAATAGAGTAAAAATATCATGAAAAATATTTTTGATGGCATAAATGATGACTAATGAGTTTCGAGACAATAATTTTTTATACTTGGGCTAGATGTATTGTAATCAATTTAATGGGAGCTACACATTGTTCATGCTCTAAACAAAGTTGGGTAAAGAAATGTGAAGGATGATTTATATATAGTATTATCTATGAAAATATTTACAGTCAAACCACTAATACTCTGATCATTTGGAGTCAAGATGTGTTACTAGATACCACTCATCACTTACTTGATTCAAATATTGAACCAAGTAACTAAAATAACTAGAGACATAATGGGTCATATACTTAGAAGTTTGAAGCTGGAATAAAAAGATTTGGATTTGATCCAAAATTGAGGGATATACTTTAGATATGATCTGGATATGACTATAGTGAACTTGATCTTACTAGTAAAATTAAGGCCCATGAGATGCACACGGCCGGCCCACCAAAAGGGAGAGACATTTTGTTTTTTTCTCATACTAGTCTAATATGATAAGACCATATATGAAAGGGTGACATGATAAGTGTGGATCAAACCAAGTCAAGGTTAAGTGAACTTAGACTTTATTTGAATAATTCTTTTATGGAGAAAAAAAATGTGGGAAGTAAGTTTCTTTTAGAATTACACAACTATATCTAGATTCATTGAATCTAGATAATTACAAATGAAATAGAAAAGAATTCATCTTTAACTCTCTATAATATATGTCAAAATATTTGAGAAAAGTAATAAAAAGGAAAAAGATAATACATTCTCTTATCATCCATTTTTATGTATGATAGTTATTTTTCTCAAATTTTAAACTTATAATTTGAATATGAAAAGTTTCTTTTTCTCAAGTTGTGTGTGAAAGAGAATTAATAATTCTTCATTCACTATCTCTCTCTCTCTCTCTCTTTCTTAGATCCAAGTTTTGCTAGTACCAACTTGTCTTTAAGATCACTTCCATAGAGATTTATGTCTTCAATTTCATGTGATTCACCATTGAAGGCATGTTGAGATTAAGATGTTACCATTAGTTACAAATTCAAAATAAAGGAGATATTGCTATAAGAGATAAATATTTTTTTTTGTATAACATCTATCTATCATCTTGATTTTAGAAATCCATGGTTGATTCATGAGCGAGATCAAAATAATTTAATTATTTTCACTACTCTCAAGATTGTGATGCATAGGGTAAGATCCCAACATACATGATGTAGCTCCTCATTTTTTTTTCATTTATATGTATGTTGCGTAAACCCCCCTTATGAAAAAAAGTAATCAATGAGAGCTTGATCAAAAAGTATTCTTTCACAATTGCTTCTTTTAGATTATTTGTATTTTTATAAAAGTAATTTAGATTACAAATTTATTATTCTCCTTGTAAATCTATTCATTTCCTTGTAGGTGTTGATAATGTTATTATTAGTGGTGAGGAGTTAAGATCTCTCAACTCAGGTAATTTCTTCAGGTTGTTTTAGACAAAGCATCTTGTTAGATTAGAATATTTTCTTTCTATCGAAGTTGCATACTTTGTTTGAGGGATAATTCTTTACTATCCTAGATGTGCATTGAATATTCTTATTGAGGTCAGATTATTAGGTTGTACACTAGCATGCCCACCTCTTAAGCCAAGTAGGTATCTTTCTTCATATTCTCATCCACTCATTTACTCTCCAAGGAATACAATAATTATATTAAGATTTAACTTGCTAACAATCACAAAACTAAATATCATTTATGTAATGACTATGGTTGAATAATAATTTTAGCATATTGTAATATGTGAATAAGGTATTAGACCTTGAAATCACTTATTCACGTGTCATTAACTTTTTCTTTATCTGAGTTGGCCATTATCTAGTAAGTATAGGCAAAAGATATGCTATATACTATTATATATTTTTAGAAAGAAATGTTACTTTCTAGAAAAAAGTAAGTGATAAATAGTCATATTTAAGTTCAATACAAAAATGTAGTACATAGTTGTGGTAGCACCCACTATTGAGCCACTTTAACTTAAACATCTTTTGGTAGAGATTTGGTTTCATATTTCTCACTCATTTACTCTTTATTTTGATAATAGAGCAATCAAACATATTACTTTTAATGTAAGTTTTCACAAACAAATAAAAACATAGAAATAGTTAATCATTTTATTAGAACATAAAATAATTATGGTTTATTCATTACAATATACATTTCTTTGCACATATTTTCATAGACATCAAGATTGCTAACAGGTATTTTTTCCTACTAAACTTAGTATATGAAATATTTATGCATCATTTTTAGGGAGAGTGTTGAAATATTATGTATTATTAGTTGGTCAATCATCTGATGCATTTTTAGATGTGTATCCTTGGGAGTTTTTAAATTTTATAATTACTTTATTTCTTTTTTATTTTCCCATTGAATACTTGTTATACTTGAATTTAATTGAAATTATATATTTCATTTCATATTATTGTGCTAGTTTTCTTGAATTAAATTTATAACTATTTATTAATATTTCTCATACATAGTCATATAATAATGTCCAAAAAAAGTCATATAAGAGTGTCCAAGAAAAGTTGAGAAAATAGATGAAAAAAATTCTAATATGAGCAAATTAAACTTTTGTAGAACCCAATGAAAATCACTCAAACAAGCCTCTTAATGCCTCCATATCATAACTTATTTTTAGAAAAAATAATATATGCACAATTTTACTCTCAACTATAACTATTTTGGTGAAAATGGTGGTGATCACAACATAGCGATTTTAAAAATAGAATGAGTATTTATTTGTTAACTACCAAAATTATGATGATGTTATATAAATTGAGAAAATCTTATGAGCATTCTTACACTTACATAGACATTTCCTAGATTATTTGTACAAAAAATTCATGATGTTTGTAAAACATACAATTAAACATTAGAAAAGGCAAATATGTGAAATATTAAATTTTATGATTTGTAGTATGTTCAACTTTTATAATTATCAACATGTTATTAGCTACTTATCACCACATTGCTAACTATAAAATGGAGTGTGTTGAACTAATATAAGTAAGAAAAATAATTATTTCCACATTACCAAAAAATTCTAGAAAATATTTCGTTGGATTTTTGTGAGCTATGATAGTTATTTGAATAAGAATAATTCTATCTAAGGCTATATGTCCATTTTAAAACAATAACATTTCTGAAAGTTTCACTACATTATCAATTATAAAATGGATTACAATAAATATTGGAGTAAAGAAACAAATCTATTGAGTTTGCTTATGGAGTTTGTATCAAAGAAAATTATTTTTTTTATAATGGTTAAATTACCATTCATCTGGCTTAATTAGACACAAATATCAACATAAATTGTTTTCTCAATGGGTAACATTTTCTCAACCAACATTTAAAAATTCTTGATTAAACTGAGAAGATGAAGATACAAATTCCAATTTTATAGTTGACATTAAAAGGATATATCTGTGTGTGTGCTATGTGTGTGTTGGTGTGTATGGTGTGCACACATACACATATGTTTGCCAATGAAATTGAACTTATAGCTACTTTATCAATATGGTATTGCTTTGCCTATCATTTTGAATAAAGGGGTTTCCAATTCAGTCATTAAGATATATGATCTTCCTTTTCTTAAAGTATACATTTAGTTGATAACTTATTCAATACTTAAGGAGGGGTAACACATTAAAAAAGGTGGAGGTATACTCATAAGAACCTCATCACATAGATCATTGATGGCAATATAATGATACAATATGATGGTTAAGCTAACCATATGATGATCATGTTTCTTTAGCTATCGATCAACTAAATATCAATCATCAATCTACTCAACTACATCGAGGAAGAAGATTTATGTCATGTTGAGATGACATATGAAGAAATCATCCTGATGGTTCAACAATTGGATGAGCACAATGCAAGTGAATAAGCCAATAACGTGATACTAGAGCTAATCTTTAGTCACACTAGTTCAAGACATCTCATTGCTAGACCTTGAAAACGAGGACCATCAACTAGTGTACAAAATCATTCATGACAAGTAGCTGTAGATTTATTCAGAAGTCCTTTAATTAACAATTCAAAATCACTTCTTTCTTTACTTACTAGTTTATTTTCAATAGTCATTAAATAAAATTTTTACTAACTGGGAAAAGTATAATAGTAACAAATTTGTGTATGTTATGCATATATATGATTTTATCAATGAGAACTGGGTGTAAACAAAATTTTTATTATCTTTATACTTTAGAAGAAGATACTTTAGGTGAAGAAAAATTGTAGTTGGCATCACTTTCATCTTGTGTTTGTTTCTTTTTTTTTTAGTTATTGGAAATAGTAATTAAAAATTGATCTGAATCTTGTCGAGGATTGCTTTGTATCTGTTTTACCATTAGCAAATTTGTATAACTAAGATTAATTTTATTTATTTTAAATTCTATAATTAATTTTTTAAAACTCATCAGATATTGAGAGAAATTCCAAAAAATGCAAACAATAAACACCAGATAGATTTAACAACCAATTTTATTTATTTTAAATTCTACAAAAGAAATATCCAAAATCACCAACCAATTTTACAGAGTTTTGTAACAACAAATAAATTTAACAAAGTCCAAGAATATCAAAATAGTAAAAAACACATCGGACTTTATATAATTTTCTACGCACTCACACAGTTTGACGAAAATACAAATTTTTCCCCAAAAAATATTATCCACCAAGACTACAATAGTTTCAAAATACATAATTCATGATGAATTATAATCCAAAACTTAGTCATAGAATATAATTTTCATGATTAAATTGTATCATGGTTGAACAAATAGAAAGAAATAGAAATTTATAAGTAACAATAATGGAGAAACTATTACACCTCTACAATGATATTTAGACTATGACACTAGTAATGATTTTAACAACAACAAGGACTATGATATATTGGAATATACATTTTCCCGATCGAACATATAACACATTTTAGAGAGAAAATAGATAATCTATTCTCTAATTTTCCTTATTTTTGATTGTCACAAAGAACAACCACCACTTTTATCTCATTGGAAAATCTCTCTTTGTTCTTCATCCACTTTTTTCTTTAATATTAATTATATTTTTTTCTACCACATAACTTCTAGCAAGGAGAAGCACATCTACCCATAGAAGTTTTTCTCCAAAGTCTTTTAGTCGACCTACAAAAAAGCATACATACCAAACAACATACAAATAAAAGTAAATAAATGAATACAATTATTTATGTTTTTGAATTTTGTTAATTGATATCAAATAAGAATGACATATAAAAAGTTAATCAGACTTATCCACCTCGTGCATGCTCAATAAATCTATACATAATTCCTAAAATATTTTGCTAGACATGTTTTTAAGTGTCTAAATCATGAAATTTTATAGTTGTCCAAGTTAAATTAAATAAAATAAAAAGCGAAATTAGTTTCCTATTTTTGGAAAACAGTATAAAGTTGTTTTTGAACCATGTTATGACAATGAGAAAAGGGGAAATTATGCAGAAGGTTTACAAAACAAAAATATTTAAGAAAAATCTCTTTTTTAAAAAATATAAAAAAAATCCCCCACAACAAAAATATTTACATTTTGGGGCTCTTAAAAGGGGAAACATGAAATTACCCATTTCTTCATTAAAAAAAAAAAACTCCACCTCACCATGTCACATCAACATTACAAAATAAAAAAATAAAAAAAATAAAAAACTACTATTTTCAAAATTATTGTAGTGTATATTTATACTATATATATGTTTTGAAAAATATATATGCATAGTATATTGTATATGTTTTGGATAAACATTATAATATATATAGTATTTTATGTATATATGTATTAAGTTGCATGTATACATTTTTTGTGTATAGACATTTTTCGAAAACATATATACAAAATATTAGATATGTTTTTGAAAAATGTATACTATATATATTTATATTTAAAATGTATTATGTATATATATGTTATTGAAAAACACATACATACACAAAAAATCTATATTTAATGTATATACTCTTTTTTGAAAAAGTATATTGTGCATATGTTTTTTTTTTGAAAACATATATACATGTAATATTGTATATATTTTCGAAAAACATATATGATATACATTTTTCGAAAACATATTGTGTGTATATATGTTTTTGAAAAAGTATAATGTGTTTATGCATTCTTTTGAAAATGCATATACACAATATTTTATTTGTCTTTGGAACAACATATATACACAAAATATATATATTATGTATATGCACATAATATTATATATGTATTTGAAAAACATATACAATATATGTTTCTTGAGAATGTATATTGAGTATGTACATTTTATCGAAAATTATTTTTCAAATATGTTTTTTTGTATTTTTTATTTTTTATACTTACTTGATAAGGTGAGGTGAAATTTTTTTTAACGAGGGCAGAGACAATTTTAGGTTTCTCTAACTAAGAGTAATACATATGTTTTTGAAAAACTATGTTTTTAAGTCCCCAAAATGAAAATATTTATAAAAAGATATGGTTTTAGAAAAATTTAAGAAAAGAGGTCCCAAGACTTAAAAATTATATATCTTGGTCCCTTTTATGTGTAAATCAAATATTATCCTTAATTATATTAAAATAATGATTAAAATTTTTTTAAAAAAATAAATTTCATCCATATGAACAATGTTTTTAACAGTATAAGTGTTTTTATAATAGAGTTTGTCCTTCTATTTATTAAAATACATATACATATATCTATAAATATTTTCACAATTAACCATATATAACAATATCTATATATGTATAGTTTATATATATATATATATATATATAACTATATCTATATATGCATATATCGCTTTTAACTATAAAAACATTAAATATAGTTTTAGCTATAGTTTGAAACGTATTAAAAATGTTATATATATATATATACATCTGAACAGTGTTTGAAACTATTATTGAGTCATGAATAGTATTTTTTGAAAATAATGGTTAGGTAGGTAAAATTTAATTTCAGAAAATAATTTAGTTTTTTAATATAATTATATTTTTATAGTTTTGGATTTATAAAAGAAGCCTAAAACATAAAAAAATATTTTTAGTTTTGTGTATCACAAAACTAAAAATCATTAAATATATATATATATATATATAAACTATATAACTATATATACATATATAGATATAGTTTTAACTATATATATATATATATATCTGAGCAGTGTTTGAAAATACTATTAAGTCATGAATAGTATTTTTTGAAAATAGTGTTTAGGTAGGTAAAATTTAATTTCCGAAAATAATTTAGTTTTTTAATATAATTATATTATTATAGTTTTGGATTTATAAAAGGAGCCTAAAACATAAAAAAATATTTTTAGTTTTGTGTATCACAAATTTTTAAAACTGAGAATTTTTTTTTAATATTTTAGTTTTTGGGTACTAAAACATAATTTTCCTAATATTTATTTGGAGACTTATTAAACATTTTTAAAAATGATGTATATATATTTTTACATTTTTTAGGAAGTAATAATTTTTTTTTGTTTTCCGCTTACTTAACATTACCATATTAGAAAATGTCGAGGGTAGGTACCGTGAGCCATTATTTTAGGGTCCACAAAGAAACATATTTATCATGTTTAACAATTAATTTTTTAAATTCAAAACCCATCAGCACTTAGCAGTCCGTTGACAAATCATCTGACAGGGAAGTAATTCAATTCTAGGTCATGGTCTTAATTACATACCAAATATTCACACATAGATATGCAAAAATTGCTGTCGTCTCTATCTCTCTCTTGTTTTTTCTTCTGAAAGACTGAGGCACGAAAAAAAAACTCTGCCCTCTGATACCTTTCTTTAAGGGGTTGACTCTCTCTTCCCGACTGATTTTTGTTTTCTTGCGAAGTTCTCCTCTACTTCTTCTGCTTTCCCTGAATTTCACTTCAACAGAATCGGTCTTTCATTTTCCGCGCGACGAAACAAGACTTGGGCGATCTCAAATGTGATGGGAGGTGGATTCTCCTCCTTCTTCCCTTGCTGCAAGCCTGTCGCAAATGCAAACCGAACCCAAACTGGCCCTCAGGAGCTCATCTTCGCAGATTCTGGGCCGTTGGATGAAACCCTAGGCCACTCTTTCTGCTATGTTCGATCGTCGAACCGGTTCGTCTCTCCCGCGTCCTCGGATCACTTTGTCACCCCGTCCAGCTCTCTTCGTTTCTCCCCGTCGCGGAGTGAAACTGGATTCAAGGCTATTTCCGGTGCTTCTGTGAGCGCCAACAGCTACACCCCCACCACCGTGCTGCAGCAGGACGTTGCCAGTGAGGATGTTCCTGAAAGCGCGGGATTTCCTCTCGGAGTAGTGAATGTTAATGGGTTTGAAAGCACAGAGTCTTTCTGTGCGTTGCCATTGCAACTGGTGCCACGTGGGGGTGATGGGTTTTTCTTATCGGGCCCAATTGAGCGAGGTGCATTATCTGGTCCACTTGATGCATTGCACGGAGGGATTGATAATTGCGCGGAGTTGCATTTCTCTGCTCCCCTCGGAGGTGGTTACATGAAGAACAAAAGGAAGAAGACGATTCAAGGGTTTAGAAAGGCAATACGCAGGAGTTTTTCAGAGAAGAACGAGACATGGGTGGTGCCCATAAGGAATTTTGTGAGCAGGAGGCAAAATTCGAGTGTTGGAGTTGACAGAGATAATAAAGATGGGAAAAGTGTACAGTGGGCGTTAGGGAAGGCGGGAGAGGACAGAGTGCATGTAGTTGTGTCGGAGGATCATGGGTGGTTATTTGTTGGGATTTATGATGGGTTTAATGGCCCTGATGCACCTGAGTTTTTAATGGGGAATCTCTATCGTGCTGTTTATAGTGAACTTAAAGGATTGTTTTGGGACATTGAAGAAGAACCAGAAAACAGAGATAATACAGCACCCAGAAGGGCAGAGAATGAAGAAAACACAACTGATTCGTTAGTGGAACATGGTAATGGAGAGATGAACCTGGTGCCTCCAAATGACGAAATCTCTGATTGTGATGGAAATGAAATAGCTGCAACTACAACTTTCTCAGCATCCAAGAATTTAAGGAAGAGGGTTAAATTTCAATCGGAGGGGACAGGGATTGGGCAGAGACGGCAGTTGTGGGAGTTATTATCTGAGAATGATCCAGAAGATGGGCTTGATCTTTCTGGCTCTACCAGATTTGCATTTTCTGTTGACGATGCAATTAGTGTGGGCAAAAGAGGGAATGCTGTGAGTAGAAGATGGCTACTTTTATCAAAGTTGAAACAAGGATTATCGAAACACAGGGAGAAGAAACTTTCCCAATGGAGATTTGGAATTGAGGAGAAGGATAAGGCTGAAATCGAGAATGATAGAATGGGGGAAAGGGTTTTGAAGCGAATGAGGAAGGTGGGTCCTGTGGACCATAAACTTGTTTTAAGGGCACTATCCAGAGCATTGGAAGTCACTGAACTAGCATATTTGGATATGACAGATAAGGTTTTCAATGTGAATCCAGAGCTAGCACTAATGGGTTCTTGTTTATTGGTAGTATTGATGAGAGATGAAGATGTCTACGTGATGAATTTAGGTGATAGTAGGGCAATTGTGGCACATTATGAGCAGGAAAATGATGCTTCTGGTGTGAGTGATATCAACTTAATTGAAGTGGATATGCCTGGTTCTCCTGCCCCACTCTTGAACTTAACTGCATTACAGTTGTCCACAGATCATAGCACAAGCATTGAAGAAGTAAGTTTTTGAATTTTATAGTTATTATCACATTGAATATCATTAATATTTTCATGTTTAGATTTTGAAGTGCAGGAATGATGCTGTGTTTAGTTAATATTTATTCTTTTTCTCTAATATTCTAAAATTTCATTCAAGTTTACTTTGAGGATGCCTTGCCATGTTGTGTTTATATATATTTCTCATGGGCACAATTTCTTTGTTCAATCTTGGCACAAACGTTCTTATTTCTATATATCATTTTACAAAATTATTTCTCACTTTGATTTGATACATTATTTAGCTACTTAAGTAGTTGTTCTATGGATAAAAAATCTAGAATAAATATATTATATTTTCTTAGCTTTTGTTAAGTCTCACTTTTTTTGTATATTATCATCATAATTAAAATACATTGTTGATATATTTGTGATTGATCATATATATTTTAGTTTTTTAAGTAATATGATCATTACTCAAATTTAGATCACACATTTTCTCATAATCTTTAGCAATTTTTTAATAGTATATTTTTTTATCCTAGTTTTAATCTTTAGTAGAATTAAATATATTTGTGTGAGAATAGTATCGAAATGATTCATCACCTAAAAAGTTTTTATGTTGTAAATATGTATTAAAAATCATATCGCGATACAGTAACAAATACTTTCGTCAAATGATGAGTCTTAGATTTGAGACTTATCAGATGTAACTTCTTTGATTGTTGAGAATTAGATCATTGAGATATTAATCTATCTTATATCTCATACTAAAGCGAGAGCCTTGTGTACTACATATAATATTCTCTTATATATAGTTTTTATCTTTCTTGCTTGCATATTAAAATTCCATTTTGGATAGGCAATCCATTTCGTAACTTCATTTGATAACTTTATTTTTTTTAATGACGTCTCCCTTTAGCAGTTACAAAATATAATGGAAAATTAAACAAATAATTATCTCCTTGAACTCATTTTTGAGTTATGATATTTTTCTAAAAAAATGTAAAATGCATTTATCACAATTTATATTTATTTGGGGTACATATGAAGAAAGAGATTGTTTTTGTTGATGTCTCATTTATTACAATCTATCTCTATATAATTTATTCGTTATTAGAAAATTGGATTGGAGTGCGGTATGGCTACTTGAATCTTTTATTTGTGTTTGTTGATGTCTAATTTTAATTGGAAAAAGTTAATAAGTTGTGAATGATTATGCTTTATCAAAGTAATTTCTAGGCTTGGTTTATTTTTCATATAATAGTGTGAAAATTTATATTAATTGTTCATAGAGAATTTATTAATAAACTTAGCTATTTTAATAATATAAATAATGTTTAATATAACAATTGTGATATAATTAAAGTTTTCTATAATTTTTTTATATCAAGTGAAATCTAAAGTTGGGCTAGAATATGAAAAAAAGATGTCAATTTGTGTTAACTAGTATTTTTGTTGTTCAAAATGTAAAAGTTCAATCATTATAAGAATATTTAATACATATTTTAATTGCAACTAATTTTAATTATAAAAAAAAATTGAATCTACAAGGTTATTTGTTTGAAATCTTATCTTAAAAAATTATTTGAATTGTCTTTTTTTATCCATCATAGGTAATGTTAATGTTATTTATAAATATTAGTAAAATAATAAATTTATTATTTATATTTTTCTTATGAATATTGTAAAACGAACACATGAAATCACAGAATTGATTACATAAGAAAATTTGATTAACCTCATTCTTAGTAATTATTTTTAACTCAAAAAGATTTATATTTTTTATGTCCTATTTTTATCATATGTTGCACAGCAAAATTTAAAGGTTGTTCCATATTTTACATGACAATTCTAGTAGTCTTGCCTAGATTGGCCAAACTAGGCTGCCTAAAAAAATAGCCTAAGTTGGTTCTCATAAGCAGTGATCCCAATCTAGCCCAGAGGTTCGACATGTGAATTTTTTTCATGCCCAAACATGCACTTAGATGGATAGGTCCACCCAAGCTAAATGAATAACTAGGCATGTATGTCCCATGACAATTACTAGGATAAACCTTAATAGTTGTGCTACAACACTAATTACAACAGTGTTGTGCCAGGTAATTTGGCTCAATCAGGATAGGAAACTTGATTTTCTAGAAGGCATGAATGGGACAAGTTTAAATTGTTTTTTTTTGGATTGGGACAAATGATTTATTCCAAATTGTTATGTATACTCCATATATATTTCTTAGGATTTCTACAACAAAAATATTTTTGACATCAATTTAATGTTAGCATACTAGTCATTTATGATAATCTGCAAGTGGTCATAAAATAATAATTATAATCATCTTTATAATTAGAAAGAAAATATTTAGATAGTTGATATCGTATCTCAGAATAAGTTTCTTGAATATCAAATAAATTTTAAGTCAATCAAAGTAATCAAGATTTTATGATGAATATTCATTTATGATAATATTAACTTATGATAAATGTTAAATTTTTTGATAAAAAAGAAATAGTGCCCAAGGTCTTATTAGAGTAACGAATGTGTATCTTATCTTTTATGTCTTAAAATTCTAGATAAGATAATATATTAAAAATAAATCTAAGTTTTTTTAACTTGGTGTTTTCTCAGCCAGATTGGCATCTCGAACAATCACTGGGACCTCGGGTGAGAGTGAGATTATCTCCACCAGTTAGATTACATATTTCATGAGTAATAGATCTAAGTCTACTAATATGATCCAGAGATATGTTTAATATTATAAGTTCTTTATTTTTTATGTAGTGCAATGAAAAGATCAAGATTAGAATTAAAATTAATTAGATTAGTTATTTTATTGTATGATTGAATGGGAAATATGCATGAGTGAGCTTGACAAATATATAATTGAATAAATTTTTTTTAATATTTATAATTATTGGATTATTATGGATAAATAGACACAATTTATGAGTTTCTCTATTATGGTTAGTGATAATACCAGTTAAATTATATTATATTGATCTTATATGAGAAACATGAATATTTAAATGAGTATATGATTTTTAAAAAGAGTTGATAGTCCCCTCATGATTAAATATTATTTCTCATGGGATTGTCATGGTAGAAGAGACATATCGAGTACAAATTTCTTTGAATTGGGATTCAATCGCATCAAATATGATAAAATTTTGATTATTAGAATTTTATAGAAATTTTGATAGAATAGCACACAATTCTTAACTTTATTACCTAAAAGTGAATTCTATAAAAACAGTTTTATTTTGAAAAATATAGCATTAGGATTAGGTCAATCATACTCTGTGTATTGGAAAAATAAAGAAATATATATTTTATGGCTCAATCATTTATCTTTTACTTATTGAGAAAAATATCATAAATAATGTAGGCATACTCAGATTTTGGTTGGTAAATTTGATTAATTGGAATATTTTAATCTGAAAAAGTAAAAGAATTTGATTAATTAAAGATTATAATTATAATTATAATAATATTGTCTTAATAATAATTTGAAAAAATTATAAATTATACTCAACTTATATATTTTTGTATGATGGAGATTGGAGAGTACCCAACTTATGGGTTGTTCTAGTCCAATGACGCCATTATATATGGGTAACCCATGTATTCTTTTTTTGATTGTGAGTTTAATTGATATTTTATTATGCCTGTGATTTAATTTTTTTATATGGTATTAGAGCTGGGCACTTTTGCCAGGCCCTAGGGCACCTACCTTGCTCACAATCCCAGGGCCTAGACTCCTGTGGGTCATGTGTGTAGGTCTAGGTGCAGTTTGCGGATTCTCCATCTGTACTGCACATGCACTGCAAATTGTAGAGAGACTATATTGCATCACAGTGGTAGCGGTAGTACACTACAGTCTGCATATATATATATATATATATATATATTATGTATATATGTAATATAAATGTAATTAATTATAAAATATGAAATAATGAATTAAAAAAAGATGAAATAAATTACATTTAAATAATTTAATGTAAAAATAGAATTTGTATTAAAATATGGAAAAAATATTACATAATAATATAAATGATTGACATATATATTCTGACACTCATAAAATAAAATGTGATAATATAATATTTCAAAATGATACAAAAATAAAAAAAAAATATGATAAATTATAAATTCTTAAAACGACAAAAATTAATTATCATCTATTACTCTGAATAGTTTTGATTTCTTTTGTCTTAAGATTTATTATGTACATTTATATCTAGTTGTAATGCTCAAATTTGATTCTAAAGTTATATTAATGTATTTTTATAATACGTAAGCATGATAAAACTTATTTAATATATGATTATAATTTGATTTGCTTATATGAAATAATGTTAATAATCATAGATAAATCATACTCCAATGTTATATTAGATATTGAAGGAGTTGGTAAATTATATATCATTTTAGATAATATTAAAAAAGTAAATTCATATAATTTTAATCAACTTAATATATCAAAATTATTTATATCGCTTTAGGACAAGTTAAAGTCATCGCTATTTATTTCTAGCTAAATGAATAGAAAAATTATCATCTTAAAATATGATATTAATTTTTATACTCGGAGGTTTACAATAATTATCATACTTAATTTTATAATATTTAAATATATTTTTAAATTTTTCTTTAATTTCTCTTTAATTTTTGTGATCAGTTAATGCAATTAGATATGTATTTATTATATTTTTTATTTTTAATCTTAACTTTAGGATTAATATAAATAGCTAAACAATAAAGAGATAATGATATATTAATATTTTAAATATCTTCTTTTTACTCAATAATTATGTCATCAAAATATGAATATTATTTATTTTAGTTAAATATATTATTCAATTTGTATATGTACTTAAATACAATATAATATATATGAGCGTATAAAAATGAATATAAATTTGTCATATTATAACAAAATTTTATGAATTTTAGAAAAAAGTATACGTTTAAAATTGATTCATTAAATTATTATTTAACTAATGTTAATATTAACATAAAGGAATATTATGTGTGTTGAATTCTAATATTATATTATATCTAGTACAATTCTTTTTGCCATACTGATTTTTGTAGACTTAGTTTTTATAGTTTGCTAGATATTTTAATATATTTTTTTATTTATTCTAATGATGATTAAATTATTTTTAAGATTATTTGTATTATTAGGTCTATTATGTAACACACATATTTAATATAAAAAATCACAACTAAGGTACTTTTAATAGTTCTTACGAATATACTCAACAATATTATTATTATAAATATTATCAAATATTATATTATAAATTTTATTATATATTTTATAATTTTTAAAGACTATCAAAAGATTCATATAAGGTAGGAATTAGCAAGGAAGCACGGATACGGCTCCCTATAGGCGTGCGTGTTAGACACTCGGACACGTGGACACAGTACAGACACGGCACGAATACGTGTCCGATATGCCACGTGGCATATCGTTGATCAATCCATATCTGATACGCCATGTGGCATATCGGAGGGATGCGTCGGCTTCCGTATTCATGCCGACAATGTCCGACGATGTCGCCCATTATGGCTAATGGCCGATTATGTGAGGCGGCGCAAGTGAGCGTGATTCTGTTAGGCGGCGGGGGTGGGCGTGATTCTGTGGAGGGGGCAGGGGTGAGCGCGATTTGTGGAGAGGAGGGCGTGATTTGTGGGGGGTGGGGGGGTGGGCCTGATTTTTATAAAATAAAAAAATTATATTTTTATATAATATAAGATTATTATTAAATATTATTTTATAAAATAAGATAATTATAAATATTATCTTATAAAATAAAATAAAATAAAATATAATATTTTAATTTTATAAAATAAAATATATTATTTTATTTTTTAAAATACCTAATATTTATATATAATAATTTTTATTTTTATTTTTTTTATTATGCCGTATCCTAGTCATATTCGTATCCTAGTTTTTTTGAATTTGCCGTGTTTCCATATCTTGCCGTATCGTATTTTTGTGTCCGTGTCCGTATCCGTGCTTTTTAGGGAATTAGGATAATCATTAGAATGAAAGATTTTACAAAATCATAATATTCTTTTATTTAGTCTTACTTAGGACCAACAAAATAGGTGGTGATATATGTGAAAAATATATTCATGTGATTAATCCATGTGTTGAACATCACCAATATCATTCTAGTATATTTTTTATTCATTAATTATTTTTAAAATTTATAATATTTTATTATATCAGTTATATAAGTCGACCTAGGAATCTTATGATAAGATAGTTGGATATATTTTTGTATATAATAAACTAGTCTTAGATCTTTTGTATATTAAATCAGAAGACTCATGCAAGCAATTTACCTAATATTAATTTCTCTAGTAAATTCATGATGACAAATGAAATGAGTTATTGAATCTACAGTTAATTTAAATTCAAAAATTTTTACTACCAAGCTAAGTTTGCTTAAAATTTTATTTATTATATTTTTAAATATATTATTCGGCATATATTCTAAGGTGTCAACTATCATTACTAGTTTTACAAATATAAATATTTTTTAAATACTTATTGGGCTTTTTTTATATTTTAAATTATTTATTTATAATTATGTTAAAATGATTTAAAGCTTAATATCTCATTTATGTAATTTAAGTTTTTTATGTGTTTGGGCTTGCATATGACTAGGAAACAAATAAGTCTGGGAATTTTTTATTGGGTTATCGTAATTTATATTAAATTCATCTATAGTATTAATTTTATTTTTATTATAATTATTAGTTGATATTTTTTAGAGAGTATGAGTTAAAAAAAAAAATTAATTATATACTATTTAAAACACAAAAATTTGAACATTAGAATTAGATGTGTATCTTATAAATTTATAGTCATTATTGGCTAACACAATTCTACGGATGTGGATTGTGATTCACCGAATCAAATAATCTCAATTATTAGTTATTAATTATAAATATATATGAAAATAATATTGTACAATAATATGAGATAGTTACAATAAGAAATAAAAGAAAAGATAAAATTTTAGTTGAGGTTGAGAATGTAAATTATTAAATACCTATTTATTTAATTTTTAAAAGTTAAATTTTTTTTATTATTTTTTTTAATATTTAAATTAGATAGAATCCATAGTTAAAATTAATTGCCAAGCCATTTGTCAAATAAAAAAAAGTTTGTTGACATATCATGGGCAAACACACACACACACACACATGTGATCATGTCACGTGGCTTGTGGTCATTTACAACTTAGTAGATGTTGTGTCTTGTGCATATTTTATAAAATACTTTTTTTTAATTATTTTATTCGGGTCGATTCGATGTCGCCCGAACTCAAATCTCATTTTAATTTTAAGTGAAATTAGAGGCGCATGAGTTCATGTACCTCTAACATGGAGATTTTAATTTTTTGGCGCATGGTTAAAATCTCATATTCTAGAATTTTATTTTGTATATTTGAGAATCATAAGAACCATCTTTATATGAATATGTTTAAGAGAATCTCAAAAGCAACTAACTATACTAATAATATATATAATATCTGATATGATTACCATTAGATGGTTTACATTTCTTATGATTCTCCTGTACATGGCTGAATCAATTGAAGAATTTATACATGTAGATCAATCTATACTTAGATCAAATAGTGAGTCAATATGTGTGCATCTCATTATATCGAAATCAGATAAAATATTTAAAATGAATCTTCTTTAAGAAAAAATATTTTGTCTCTTGAGTATTTGATCTAAATACTAAAAAAATATTTAAGATATCATAAAACATTTATTTGAAACTTTATCTCTAGAAGTAGTTTTAGTTGATATTTACTCAATTGATTATTTTTTATAATTAGACAATTATTTTCCAAGATAAACAATGATAAGTGCATAAGTGACTATGTTAAGCTATGTCATAGAAAATATTTTAGGTCATAAATATCTTTTTGTAACCTATAAACCATGCTTATATTATTAGAAACAATAAAATTTAAAGGATGCTAAATTAATTTTTTTTCATCGAGATCACCAAGAAGAAATGTATTTTTTAAGTCCAGCTGATATGTAGTTATCCTATGAGATGCAACAATAGAGATCAACAAATTAATAGTGATTATTTTGATCATGAGGGAAAATGTATCCCAATAATCAACACCATTATTCGGCGTTAATTCTTTTGTTGTCAACTTGATTTTGAATTTATTAATCTTTCTTTTAGGTTTTGCCTTAATTATATATATTCATTTGTATTACATTGTTGGCTTACTTAAATGTTTCGGAATGAAATCACAAGTATAATTGAATATAATTACACTTAGTTTATTTAATGTAACAGGTCATATTGGAACCAACATGGTAGTTTAGTTGGCAAATAGAATGATTGCTCATATCTTGCGAATATGAGTTTGATTCCTAAGGATGTTATATATGCTCTTTAGGGTGTTAGTTCACTTTATCATGTTGTTGGGATAGTACCTTTTTTTGCTCCGATCTCGATGTTTTGAGGCTCATATATGGGCTGAGTGATAGTATGAGTTGGGTTTGGGGAGAGAGAGAAGGATAGAAAAATAATAATAAAAACAAAAAAAAAAATATTGTCATTTTAGATTACTGTCTCAAAAATAGTATTAAAGATTTTGCAACTTTCAAGAAAAAATAAAAAATAAAAATACATATTGATAAAATGAGAATAAAAGAGTAGTTGTGATAATGTATGTTTGGTAGAACAAGCTTTTGGTTATTTCAAAAGAATAATTGTAATATCAAAGTCACTATTTTGAATTAGATCAACTAATATGACATGAGCCTTATCTGAAGAAACTTGTGGACATATGATCATTAAGTCTCCCAACTCTATCATTGGAAAATATGCTGGCACGATTCATTTTTTCTGGTCACGGTTAAAATGCCGTGCTAGACACGGCATGGTGGGCACGACCGTGCTGTGTGTAAAAAAAATGACCACGTGGTTGACCATTATAATTGGTCATGTGATCATATTTTTTTTAAAAAATGGACTGCCCATGACTCGGTGGTCGAATTTAAAAAAATAAAAATAAAACAACCTGCATGATAGTTGTTATAGGTTTCTTAACATCGTATATTTTTTTTTTGAGAAAAAAATATCGTATCTCATGAGTATTCGATATTTATATATAAAAAATATTTCAGGTTTCTTAAATCTTTCATTTGAAACATAATATGTAGAAATGTTTTTATTTAGTATATACCCAACTGATCATCTCTTGTAATAAAAATTTAATATATACAACTAATATCACTTATTCACTTCTTGATCAATGGAAGAAACAAAAATAATCTAACATATATTTTTTGAGACTAAATATAATAAATATCAAAGAAAATCTATTAAAATATATCTTATGAGACTGCTTAAGTCATCAAGTGTCTTTCACAGTTTGTACACAATATCCATGCTTCCAAGAATAATGAATCCGGCTGGTTGATGCATGAATACTTTTTCCTATAGATCACCGTGAAAATATGTATTCCTTACATCTATTTAATACACAATTTATTTATGTGATATTATAATAGAAAATAACAACTTAATTATAGGTATTTTGATCATTGGAAAGCAAATATTGTAGTAATCAATGTTATATATCTATGTAAGATCTCTCACTACCAACCTATATTTGAGTCAAGCATTCTATCTCATGGGTTTTATCTTTATTCTATACACTCATGTATATGTCACTATTGACTCAGCTACGAGTTTTTGAATAAAATCTCATGCATAATTAGAAATGATTACATTTAATTTTTCTTATATAGTTTATTGTTATCCTGAATAATTAAATATCTTGGAAAGTGAGTACTCGAGATAATTAATGTTAAGTAGAACGCGTATTTCATTTTTTTCATAATAGAATTGAAAAGTTAAAGTTATTATTATGAGTTGGATGTTAGATTTATTGTTGTGACAAAAAATTCTAATATGAATTATGGACATATTTGCCTAGTACATACCTTAAACTTGAGATAATCAAAAATTTCATTCTCCATCTCTTTCTCTTGATGAGGCTCATATCCTCATGTCTAGTAGGATGCTCATACTAGGCTCTTATCCAAGGCTCATTGCCCTAGAAGAAGTGTCGTTACTCTTCTCAAAACTAGTCGTGTTAGTCATGTTAGGTGTACGCACATGAGCAGAACATTCATTACTCCTTTGTGGAGAATAATAACTAGAAAAGGAAATGAAATTACTATTATAGTATTTAAAGGTATATTTTATTAGATCAAGTCCTTAAAGAAAGATTTCTCTTCCAAGAACATGACATCTTTGCTTGCAATAAATCTTAGTCTCTAGAGACTAAGATTTATATTTTTTCTGAATATTAGAGTACCTAATGAATGTATATTTGATGACATTTGTAGTCATATTCTTTCTGCTTGAAGAGAGATCATATTTAAAATAAGTACATTAAAAAACTTGGGATATACAAGCTGAAATGGAATACAACATGAGAGAAAAAAAATATGATGCTTGATTATGAAATTCATAGTTAATATTATTTCTTCCTTAAAACATCTAAACACATTTTTATGAAATAAAATTATCTAAATTATTTCAACTAGATATAAATCCTTCCTCTAGTTATTTTATTTTGTGTAGGAGTACTAGTACATAATATCTAAAGAAGTATCTCATGTTCTTCAAATAAATAAAAAAAATTGATTGAAAATATATTATAATATATTACTAATTTTTAATTTCAACATCTTAATATTATATTTAAATTGACTTTTTTTTATATTTTTTTACAAAAATATGGGGGACCGAGATCTTTTATTAAACACAACTAATTATGAAAATCGAGTACAATTATCAATATAGGTAAACATATTTGAAGCTATTAATTATGATCAACCCATAATGTCTCAAAATATCTGAGTGAATTAAATGGAATAAGTCTTGTATATAACTCCCTGGCATGTCGAATAAGATGTTATAGTATGATTTCATAGTTAAGACCTCTCACAATAAATAGACATTCCTCATTTAATACTTAATTATAGAATCTTCAATTTCTTCAGTAAAGAATGTTCCAAGTTGTGAGTTAATTACCAGTGAATCAAAAGTAGAGATGTATCTAGGATTCTTGTGAGTTGAGAAAAATAAATATAATTTATTATGTTTAATTACTAGGAAAATTATCAATGTGGTCAGACAATAATACATAAAAACACCATAAGAAGGGTAAAAATATCATAATATTATTATTTTGTAAAGTAATTGACAGAAAATAAATCATGATAAAACTCTAGTACATATTAAACATACAAAAAATAATTAATATTGATATTGTCATCTCTCATAGCTCATATAATAGTATTATTAGCTATGATAATATCATAAATTGTAGATTCTACAAAATAAGTAAAAATATTATCGCCACCTATAACATGAGTATTAGCCTCTTGGGCCAACTACTCAATGGTCTAGAGTAAGGTAATGAAATGAAAGTGTAGTGAATGTAAATTTATTTGATTCAATGATATTGAAAGAATAAAGTCTAGAGTACTCCTGAGAGAGCATCATTGTCCCATCTATGGTGAATGCAAACTAACATGGGTAGATCCAGTGATTTGTGTATAACTTTTGAATGTTAAAAAGTCTATCATGACTTATGATGAAAGAGAGGTGTCAAATGGGCCGGGCAGGGCAGGCCCAGCCTGTTTTTTGGTGGCCCATCGGACCACCGTACCAGATACGACACAACTTGAGAAGTGCTAGCTCGACATGGCCCGGAGGCCTGACTTTGTACCTGATTTGGGCTGGGTCGTACTTGGACTTGTCGGATCGGGCCATTTCGGCATGTTAGAATTAGGGCATCCCAAATTTTAAAATTATTATAAATTTTAAATCTTAATACTAAAATTAAATTAATTAATTAAATTAATTAAACAAAAAAATAAAATTACTATCACAACGCATAACTAACAATAAAATATGTATAAATTATAATTAAATAAAGTAAAACTAATATTAAATCATTAAAAGATAAAAAGTAATATATTAAAAAAAACTAAACATAAAACATGAATCCCATAAATAAATATCTAAATAAACAAAGAAGATAATAACAAAAAAAAATATCAAGCTCAAGTCTCAAAGTTAAATGACAAAAATAAATAAACAAAAATAATCTAAAAATGATAAAAATTATCAGCTTATGATGGTATCATTATCACTAGTGATAGGTCGTAGGTAGTATAGTAGGCTCAGCTCGATGCCTTAATATAATCTCAGTCATCAATCCTCATCAAAGTCTCACGAATCTTCCGCTTTTTTTATAGTTGTAATATGATTCTTGATGTTAAAGTTCGAATTCTCTCAATTTTTTATGTATGTTAATGTCTCAATAATATCTAGTCATAATTTCGATCTCTTATGTGAAATCATATTCACGACAAATAGACTCCGATACTGTACTCGATATTAGAGGAGTCAGTAGATCTCATGTCATCTTAGACAGTACGAGATAGGTAGACTCATGATTTTCATCACTGTAAAATATTAAGATTCTTATTATTAGTATGTAATAGGATTGAACAGTAATCGGTATATAAATAATAAGATAATTCGTTCCTATTCAATGATCTACCTCATCATTTCTTCATCGCTAACTGAATGAAGAAGTTATTATCTCTAAATATAGTATTCATGTTCATACTCGGAGCCTCACTATTATTATCATCATACTTGATATCGTAGTATGTAAATAGCTTAGTCAATTTCTTGTGAATAAATCTTTCAGGTTGATCTTATTAGTTCATGCACAAGGATATGTATGCCAAAATATTCTCTACGCTTTCCACCTTAAACCTTGAGTGCATGTTGATAGTCAAATAATAAAAAGGTAAAATGATAGACTATTACTTTAAGTATTTGATTTCTATCTTTACAACCATATGACTAAATATCGGATTATCTCTAAACTTTCTAAACATGTTACTAATATTGCATATGTACTTGAGTGCAATACAAGTGGTGTGAGTATAAACTTATGGATATATATTCATCATGTCATAAAAAAGTTTCAAGAATTTTATAAATTAAATCTATGTAGCTAGTCAATATCATCAATAATAAGTTTGTCATTCTTACTATTGACGCAGCTAGATATTACGTGTTCGTATTCAACACATAATTTTAATATCAGGTATATGTAATTTTAACGATGTCTCACATCTAATTGGAATTTTTTTTATTAGACCCGCGGATAAATATAGACTATAAACTCTTGTTGTCTATGAGGTATATGAAAAAATTATAGTGAGTTATGTATATTTTTTAAAGTAGGGAAAATAATCTTCATCCCCACTTGTACAATGAGGTTAATGATGTGACACATATATCTAATGTGAAAAATTTCTTTTGATAGTCAATCTCTAATAGTCATAACAAACATGTTAATGGTTACTTCATTGATAGATATATTATTAAATATGAAATTATATATTTTATTTTGAATATTATATTATCAAAAGATTCTCATCATGCACTCATAAATGGATGGGCTATCATGGGAATAGAGAATCTCTGAGAATCCTAATATTTTTTTATTTAGTATTCACTTTGAATCTACTTAGTGGATGGTTAAGCATGTATAAGATGTATCATCATGATTAGTTCAGATATCAGACGTTATGAATATTATTTTATTATATTTCATAAATTTATTAATTATTATTTCTTTTTTCTAAGTTATAGTATTTTAGTATGTCATTCTTAGATGTTGACCTAGAAATTTTATGATATATAAGTTAAAAATAAGTATGCATGATACTAACTATCATTGGATCTTCTGAAAATTTAATCGGAAGATTCATTATGGTGATCATTAATCATGTCTTCTTTCTATAACTCGTTGTGGTATATGAAAGGGAGTAACATTGAGACTAAATTGGATCCAGTCTCAGAATCTTCCGCTGAGTTATGTCTGCCTAGGATCTAATGCATCATATTTTTTAGTGCATTATTCGGCATGTATTTTAAGGTGTCTAGTTTTGCGTGAATCTTACAGATTAATATTTTTATATAATATTTGTACTGTACTAATTTTTCATTAGTACTCCTAATATTTTTATGTTGTATTATATTAAAGTGAGTCAGATTATTGATTTTTTTTAGTTTTTTATTTTTTAGATGTTTGGGTCAAGATGATTAGAGAAAATAAAGTTTTAGCGGTCTCGGATTTTTAGGGTTATTGTTATTCATATTAATATTTTTAATATATATGTTTAAATTAATTTTATTTTCGTCATTAAAATTATTATTTATCATTTTAATTTTTTATTAGTTTGTAAATTATATTGTATCTTTTGTTTTTAAAATTATATATTAATTAATAATAATTAAACTAAAAGTTTTAACTAAAATTAAGATTTAAAAAACTAAACTAAACAAAATATAAAAATTAATATTCATAAAGCATAAAATCTCGTTTGCTTTATGATGTTTGTACTATAATCACTAGTCCATACTTTATACCCGAGTCTTGAAAGTCGAAATCAAAAGGAGAGCAAGAGATCGAGAGAGAGAGAGAATCAAGAGGAAAAGAGAAAGATGGAAAGAATGAGAGAAATATAAGATAGAAATTAAGAAGGGGGGGTAAATATATAGATTGTAAAAATGTAATTTTTTTAAATCAATTTTTTGTAAATTATTTTAATATTTTATGATAATTAAAGGGACAGACTCACGACAACCATCAGATTCATGTTTTATAAGCTAGAGGCGTCAAATGGGTTGGGTCGGGCTAGCTCGGCCCATTTTTAGGCGGCCCAATCGGGCTTTTGTGCTTGACACGACACGATTTCAGCTGAGCCAGCCTGGCATGGCATGTCGCTCAGTTTGTAACCTTTTAGGGCCGGGTCATGCATGTAGTTGCTGGATTGGGCCAGGTTCGGGCCGTTTGAAAATTGTTAATTCTAAATTCAAAATTATTAAAAAATTTAAATTTTAATACTTAAATTAAACTAGATAAATAATTACTTAATTTTTAATTAATTAAATTAATAAAATATAAACAACAAATAATTCACAATTTAAAAACATGTATAAAGTACAAAATAATAATTAACAAAGTAAGACTAAGATTGAATAATTAACATATAAAAAATATATCAAAGATAAAATCATAAATATAAAATATGAATTCAATCCAATATCAATCACAAAAATATAAGTATCTGAATTAAATCTCAAAGTAAAATGATAAAAAAAATAAAAATAATCTAAAAATAATAAATGAAAATGATAAATCTTGTCAATGTATAATTAATAATGATATCGATATCAATGTATCAATAGCAGTAGGTCGTATGATGTAAAGTAAGCTCAGGGGCTCATCTCAATTATCAATGTTGTAATTTCATATTAGTTGTCAATTATCATCAATATCTCATGAATTATTATCAGCAATCAACTTCTATGTTTTTGTTGTAGTCCTAACATGATTCTTGATGTTTAAGCTCGAATCCTTTTAATTTTTTATGCATGCTAATGTCTCAATAATATTTTATCATTATTTTAATCTCATATCTGAAATCACATTCATTGTAACAAAAGAAAAACATACTCTAATACTAAGCTCGACACTAGATAAGTTAGTAGATCCTGTGTCATCTTAGACAACACGAGATAGGTAAATTCATATGATTTTTACCACTATAAAATATCAAAGTTTTTATTATTAATATGTGATATGATTGAATAATAATTAGTATCTAAGTATCAAGACAGTTTGCTCTTATTCGATCGTACACCTCAGTCATTTCTCACTCACTCACTGAATAAAAAAATTATCATCTCTGAATATGATATCAATATTCATACTCGGAGCTTTACTACTATTGTCATAGTACCTAGTATCATAGCATGTAAAGAGCTTGATAACTTCATGTGAATGAATCCTTTAGGTTAGTTTCATGGTTTATACACGAAGATATGTATGTTAAAATATTCTCTATTCTTTTCACCTTAATCATTAGGTCCATGCAGGTATTCAGACAATAAAGAGATGAAATGGTGGACTAGAATTTTAAGTTTTTTATTTCCATCTCTATAATCATATCGCTATGTGCTGGGTCATCTTTAAATTTTTTAAATACATTAATAATGTTACATATGCATCTAAGTCTAATGCAAGTCGTGAGAATATAAACTAATAAACACATGTTCATTGTGTCATAAAAAATATTTAAGAATTTTATAAATGAAATTCATGTAGCTCAGTTAGTGTTATCAATAATAAGTTCGTCACTCTTATTATTGATATAATTAGATATCATGTATTCGTATCCAGTACATTATTTTAATATAAAGTATGTGTAATTTTAACAGCGTCTCATATTCGATTAGAATTTTTTCTTTAGACCCACAGATAAATAGATAATACCAAATTTTTGTTGTCTGTGAGGCGTATAAAAAATTTTAGTGAGTTATGTATGTTTTCTAAAACAAAAGAAATAGCAATCATCACTACTTTTACAATGAGGTTAATGATGTGACACATGTATCTGATGGGAATAATTTTTTTTAACGACTCATCTCTAATAGTCTTAATAAATATATTAATGACTACTATATTGTTAGATGCATTATTGAATATGATATTATATATTTTATTTTGAATATTATATTACATAAATATTCTTATTATGCACTGATAAATGGTTGGGCCCGGGCTATCATGAGGATAGAAAATCTTTGAAAATCTTAATATTATTTTATTTAATATTTATTTAAATAAAATAGTGGGTGGTGATGCATGCGTAAGATGCATCATAGTGACTAGTCTAGATATTGGATATCACGGATATCACTCCACTATAATCCTTAAATTCATTAATTATTATTTATTTTTATAAGTTATAGTATTTTAATATGTTATTCCTTGATGTGAGCATATGAATCTTAATATATGCATACTAAAAATAAGTTTGTATAATACTTACTATCCCTGAATCCTCCAAAAATCTAATTATATGATCCATCGTGGTGATATTTTGGTAATGTCTGCCCTCCCTAACTTGTTGTAGTATATGAAAGGAGCCAACATTGAGGCTGAACTGGATTCAGCCTCAAAGAATCCAGCGTTGAGTTGAGTTTGTATAGGATCTAATACACCATATTTTTTAGTGTATTATTCGACATGTCTCTTAAGGTGCTCAATCCCACATGAATTCTTACAGGTTAATATTTTTTTATAATATTTGTATTATGCTGATTCTTTTTCGGCATTTATAATATTTTTATTTTCTATTATATTAAAGTGAGTTTAAATTATTAATCTCCTTTTAGTTTTTTATTTTTTAGATATTTGGGTCGAGGTGACCAGAGAAACTAAAATTTTGGATGCATTGGACTTTTTCGTAATGTTTTTTGTTATTTATATAATAATTTTTTATATTTATGTTTAAATTAATTTCGTTATCATAATTAAAATTATTATTTATCATTTTTATTTTTTATTAGTTTTTAATTATATTATAATTAATGAATTTAACTTAAATTTCATTAAAAAAAATTAAGAGATAGCTGAGAGAGGGAGGAGCACACATGAAAACTAACAAAATTAAATTTTATTAAAAAATAAAAAAAATTGAATTTAACTTAAATTCTATATATATGGCTTGTGGTAGCCCAATAAGTCAGATGCTCCTACAGATGCTCTTAAATGCTAATAAAAAATAAATAAAATAATAAAAAATAAATTAAAACTCAATAATAATCAAAAATTAAAATAATTTATTATTTATTATTATAATATTTAATGAAAAAGAAAAAAAAATTATAAATAAAAAGTCATTACGTATAATGTTACTTGAATTCAATAATTCAAAAGTCTGAAATGAAATGATTAGTCATGAGAGTTGTAATACTTGAAGGATAAAAGTGCATGCTGCTATCTTAGAGAAGTTTTGCTAATTCCTCTCTAGTAAGAGTAATGATGAGAAAATTTGGTGAGGTCTCCAGTGTGACTCTGATAGTTAGCCTATGTTATTGAATAATTTGTAATATCATTGGTCTCAATTCTGAAAATTACTATTTTTTTTTAGTGTTCTTAATTTTTATAGTGTTTACATTGTACTGAATTTTTTTTCATACTTTTGGTCATTAGTAACGGTCACCACCATGTGTACTATAATATATATATATTAAATTCTGTTTATTCAAAAGAAATTACACAGCTTGCTAAAATTAACTCAAAACATATTCTATCCAAACACTGCCCAGAAACTAAATATGCTTAAAATGGGTAGGAGAACGAGGTGCCAGGGTGTTGTGGTGCCCACACGAAGTGGTAGTAGACTTTGGCTCTGGCATGTGGTGGAGATAATCAGTGCCGACATTTGATAGGAGTAGGTGGCACCTACATGTTGTTGTAACAATATCAAATGCTGATCCATTGTTGGAGTTGTTGATGCTGTTGTGTGGTGATTGGCATCGCGAGGGATCATCTCTCACTATACTGTACAAAAAGCCTTACTTTTTTAGGAAATCCTAATTTTAGAAATACTTAACTGATAGCTCTGATATCATGATAACACGAAAATAATTCATAATATATAAATACTTGAAGAAAAAATGGTACAGCACACTAATTATCAATAAAAGAGAAAATTATGACTAAATATAATTAATTATTTGTAATAATTTATAAGTTGAATGCTCTCATCATAAATATAAAAGTATAAAAAATAAACTCAAAACTACAAGGTAGAAAAAGAAGCTTTATGTTAGTTTCTTCTATGTGTAGCAAAACATATTTTTTTTATGATATAAAATTTAATAATTATTTTAAAAATATCATATTTTCTAATGATGGATTCACATGATTAAAAGTTTTTCTTTTTTTCTCCCATCTCCTTGTGAAGGGTGTCTTATCATGACAAGTCAATAAGTCATATTTTAATGTGATTACAAATATTTTTGTATAAGAATGATATGTCTCAAATTTGAGACTTATCAGTCATGATTTTATTAATTTCAATGATAAAATTATCTAGATACTAATTTCTTTCAGATTTCATTCTAATTAGAAGTTTTGTGCATTGAGTATGATATTTATGTAATGATATAATTAAGTATTAGTTAAAATATCAAATGACATATATATGCTTTGGTATATAGATTAATATTATATTCTCACCATATTGTTTATAATCATTAAATAATGTGTGTTCTAAAATAAATCTTGTTTTGTGAAACAAGATTGTTCTTTGTTTTTCAAATTTAGGGTATAGAACCATGACACATCATATTTTTGCTTATCTAGATTATTATTTATTAAATGAATTAGATTTTGTATTTCCTAGACTTTATTTGTCTGACATGCTTTTTTGTGATAGTTAAGTTATGTTTTTTTTACAAAAAATTTAATTTTTTATTGTGGGATGACTATGTAATTTTTATTTTATTTTATTTGAAAGTAAATTATGTTATTTTACAAATAATTACTCATTTGATATTATAAAAATTCTGAAGTTAAAAGAGTTTGGGTAAGAATAATAATGAGATGATTGATCATGTAAGAAGTTCTCATATTGCATGAATTTATTGGAGGTCAAGTTTTAGTACTCATATTTCATCCCAGAGTCATAGATTTCAAGTTCAAGATTTATTAGATGTAGCTTCTCTTATTTTTGTAGGTAAGATTATTAATATAATAATTCCTCTCATACCCCATGTTAAGTGAGAGCCTTATGTATTGTGTATGACTGATTTTTGTAATAGTCAAGATATGTTTTCTTTGATGAAAAATTTAATTTTTTATGGTTGGATTAATATGTAATTTTTATTTTATTTGAAAGTAAATTATGTGATTATATATGTATTAACATATCAGATCTTATAAGAATTTTAAAGTTAAAAAAGATTATTATATATGCAATCACCTTAGAAATTCTAATGTTATATGTATGTTTTGAAGGTCATGTCTTAATGAGATGACAATTATTTTTGTTTATGTATAATAGATCTCACGATTGAGATATAGTTGACATTATTTTTTTTATTTTCAAAAGTAAGACTATAGATATATTAATCTATCAGGCCTCGTGCTAAGTAAGAGCTTTTGTGCATTCGGCACAAACTCCTCCATTTAAGAATAAAAATTGTATTATAAATCATTATACAATTCTTTATTTGATCTCATGAACAACTTAGTAATATGATAACGAAGATATATGTTCTTGCTAGGAAAACATACTATGACTTTATTAAGCTAACATGATTGACACACACACCCTAAAATATTTTATACTAAAAAAGGTCTAATAAATTATTTTTTTGTTCGTTATACTAAAATATTAGTTTAGAATAGATTAAAATAAATTATAATGAATATTAAAAAAAAAGTAGTATGAAGAGTTTGTATACTTATTATGAGATAGATGTATGAGCCTCAGATACATCTTTCCTTCTCATATTCAACTCGTTTTATTTTTTGTCTCATTTGTGAGCCTCAAAGCTAAGGTTGGAGCAAGTAAAACTCTCGATGCAGTCATATGATATGTGATCTGATAAGTACCTTGATGAAATGTATCCATGGTGGTCAAATGCTATTGGTGATTATTAATTTATTGTATATAATTACTTATTTGAGACTTCAACTATTAATTGAGATGATTGACTTTGTGTGTGGTGTGGAATAAAAGGACCAAGTATTGTAAAATGAGGAATATATATATATATCCGTTACTAATGATTTAATTTATTATGTTCAAATAAAATAATGCTTATTTAATTTATTAATATATTTTTTTCTATAATTAAGAATAAATAAAGAGGTCATGCCTTACCCTTAGTGTGGTGAAAAATATCTTTGTCTGATAAATGTTAGATTTGAGACTCATCAAATAAGATTGTGGTGATATTATCATCACCTTGACCCCATGCTGAGTGGGAACTATGTGCAATGAATACAACATTTAATCTAGGCAACGAAAACGATAACACAACAAGCTCATTGTATCATCAAACATTTCCTCATGTGTGATAATCTTTAAAAATATTCTTTTCATTTTTTTGATAAATATATTTTAAATAAAATCATTGAATATCAATTATCTCACACAAGCACATGCACACGCACACACACCAAAAGGAATATTTTATTTTATTTTATATTTATCATCAAAGTGTCATAATATTTCATTCAACATATGTAGGAGATCACGAGAATCAAAAATGAACATCCCGATGATGACCAATGCATTGTCAATGATAGAGTAAAGGGGCGCCTTAAAGTTACGAGGGCATTTGGGGCAGGATTTCTGAAACAGGTTTTTCATAGCTCTTCTCCCTTCGATGATGTTATTATTGTCAACAATATTCATGCCATAATTTATAAAACTTAATAAAAAAGAAGAAGAAAAATTGTAAGAAACATTACAAGAAGCAATGTCAAACACGCCCTAGGGAGCTAAGCACGAGGTTTGTGATTCTGCAGCCCAAGTGGAACAACTCTTTGCTGGAAATGTTTCGGAACGAGTACATCGGCAGTGCGCCTTATATTTCATGTCGACCATCTCTTCATCACCACCAATTGTGCCCTCAAGACCAGTTTCTGGTCCTCTCCTCGGATGGGTTGTATCAGTATCTCACCAATCACGAAGTGGTTTCTCTTGTTGAAAGCTTCATTGCAAGCTTTCCTGATGGCGACCCTGCCCAGCACCTCATAGAGGAACTTCTTTCCAGAGCAGCCAAGAAAGCAGGTACACAGTCACATGCACACACACACACACACACATGTATACATTTGAGCCTGTATTTGCGCCTATATAAGTGCATATGGGTGTTTGTAAATATATGATTTGGTGCTGATGGTGATGTTTGGCAGGCATGGATGTTCATGAATTATTGGACATTCCACAAGGAGATAGAAGAAAGTACCATGATGATGTTACAGTGATGGTGATTTCCCTGGGAGGAAGAATATGGAAGTCCTCAGGAAAGTACCCATGACTTTTTTTTTTTTTTTTTTTTTTGTCCTTTGCATCAGGATGAGGCCCCTGCCCACAGTTGTCTTCAAGCTTTTGGTTGTGTGCGTTCCTATGCGGCCCATGATGGTAGCAGGTAGGGCATTGTATAGAATGATAGGCTTAGAAATGCTTTGTAGGTAGAGGTTGGAGTAGCTTAGATTACCTAGGTGTTGAGCATTGTAATTTTAAGGTGGGCCGTTCCACCTTCATGGTTTCAATGATCTGATTTTTATATTTATTTATTTTTTTATTTTGCTGAGCCAGAACACATGGCTAGGTCCCATAATGGCAGAACAACCCTATACTACTCACTATCCTCTACCAGGTTCAACATGAGGCCTTGGCCTGCAGCAGCAGGTTGTTAACATGTGCAGCAACACGAGCTCGAAGAAAGGAGTAGGGGATTCGGTGCACCACCTCAGAGCTGAAGGAGAACACGAGGGCTTTCCTGGCAGTCTGTGAATCCATGCCTCGTGCCTGAAAGTAGAAGATTTTGCTTTCTTCTAGGTCACTTATGGCTGCTCCATGGGAGCACTTCACGTCATCTGCAACTATTTGAAGATTCGGTTTCACGTTTACGGTTGCCCGTGGTTCCAGCAGGAGAGTCCTCGTCAGTTGCCCCGCATCAGTTTGCTGGGCATATCTGTAAACTCACAAGTATATACATATGCATTTAGTCCCCATGAATACAAATAATCAACGTGAGAGAGAATGTGTGGCAGATTAAAAAAGAAAATTCTTGAGAATGTAAAAGGCAAGTAACCCCTTGTGGATAATTACTTATTAACTGCTAGTTAAATTTAAATATTCATAATGCTTCAAAAAATTTATCAAGACGTACGAAAAGTATTGTTTAATTTAATTAATTATGAAAATGTAAGGAATATTTGAAAAACGTAAATTTAATTATAATTATAATAATTCGAGTCAAAATGCATTACGAACGTTATTTTTACTGTTTGAAGTTTTATCTTTTTTTATGTATCATCGTCAAAACAATCTCTTAATATAATTAAAACTAATCACATGAATTTTAAATCACCAGATAATATGATTACTACTTCGAAAAAAAAAACTAATTTAAATATATTAGATAACTTTAAAATTTATTTATATTTATAACTTCTAAATTGTGATCTAGAACATCATGCAAATAGATTGTTATCATGAAAAACTTTCTAACATCATCAATGCAAAGTGAAACGAAAGTAATGAAAATAAAAAAACACACTTACACACGTTGTGCTTGGGATCATAGCACAACTATATAATAATGATAAATATTTATGCCAACTCACTAATTACGTGTTATTAAAAATCAAAAATATAAAATATAACAAAAAATCATCACATCTCATTTCAAGCTAGTACATAAATAACAAGAACACCAAAGATTTAAATAATAATAAAAAAAAGTCTGAGACATCCTTAAGACATTTGTAAATATGCCAGCTAGCCAATTTGGCATAAAAATATAGACCATAATAATAATCTATCTTTGATTTTCTTTAAAAGAAAAATTATTTTTGTATTTCATTTAGTTTTATAATATTGAATTGAAGATTATATATTTTATTATATGACAATAACAAAAAAAAAATAGTGAGAAAAATGACTACAAATCCAATACTCACAAATTATATCACTGATCAAATAAAATACAACTATGACTACTATATTTCTTGTGAAGAACAATTTAAAGATTAAGATCAAAAAGATTAGTTACATGATCCTCTAATTTTTATAAAGATTTTTCATAATTAAGAACAAAGACAAGGCATGTTGTTTTCTTCTAGAATAAACATAAAGATATAGGTAGTCACACCTCCTAGGTCCCAACTGACTTAGCTTTAAAACTATGACTATGAAGGTACTACACCATCTGGACTAGGAGATGGTTCATTTTTTAAGGAAACATCTCTCTTTATCAAACCCACGATCAATTTGTTTTGTATTTGTTGATATGTATGATAATTCAAGAAGAGAATCATTATAAATTAATCTAGAAAGTTCATGAAATGTTGAAGAACAATAATTTCTCATTGCTTGTGGTCTAGATGAGACTCCAAAAGAACAATAAATAGTAAAAAAATATTATTCCTAGCCTTTTCATCTAAAATTTGCAAAAAATAAATTACACTCAAAATAAAAAAATTATCAAACTTATTAATATTATATATATCATAGACATAATACACATACTCATTTAAGTATTAAGATAACTAAGAATGAAAAACTTATTTTTCAGGACACAATATGTAAAATTATTAGAATCAATTAAATTGATCATGTAATTTGTGAATAGGTTGATTAGGTAGTTTAGCTGAATAATCTCTCCAAGATACATGACTCAGGGTCATCCTGGGTTTGAGCTAAGCTACGCTAGGCTTAAGCTAACAGCTAGTCATGACTTAGTGAAAAGGTTGCGATCAAGTCAGAGACGAGCACAACCAACGTGTCCATCCCTACTCGTGGTCATTTTTTCTAAAAAAATGCCATGTTAATCTCAAACGTCGTACATCTTATCCTGGCACGACCCATCTACTTGGGGGACATAGGCAAAATTCAGACCGGACGATGCTTCATGTTCAAGCATGCCCCATTTGTTCATGCTATGTTATTAAAGAATCAATTAGGTATCTGAGAAATCTCACATGTTGAGTACTCCAATTATAAACATGAAATAAAACAAAAAAATATAAAAGAAAACATTGAATAAAATCAAATTCCACTTAATACTAATTATTTATATTAGATAAAAAAAAAATAGTTTGATCATCAAATATATGATTTATTATCAATTTTCTCATGTTTGTTCAATTGCAAGAAAAAAAACAAAATTCAAGAAAATTATTTATTAGTTCGAATTAGGAACTAATAAATGTGACTATTATCATTTTCATGTATTCATTTTGGAACACCATGGCCCTTTTCTTAGAAAAAGTATTGAAGCCTCTAGTTTAACTTCGCCTCGTCAACGAGGATGATAAAATTTCAATAATGTACATTTATTTAATTATGAACAAATTAGAAAAAAAAAACTTCATGTAGAACTTTTTAAAAATTATGATAAATGTTTAATGCCTAACAAAAAACCAACAAAATAAGAAAAAAATGTGAAAGAATTTATCTACACATGAATATGAAATACCCAATAACTATTTTTTGGAAATATAATGGTGTGAGGATAAAGAAGATTAGCCTATCATATTAATTATTTAATTTTACTTAATTGAATCAATATATTATATATAAAAAAAAACTAAATAGCCTTGCACATTCACTAAATCATCAATATATTTTTCACAATTCACCGATAAGTTAGATATGAGTTGATAATTTTGAACTCACACACAATACATTAAATTGTAAAAATAATTATAATATAAGCGACAAATAACATTTATAATACAAGCGTTATGATATCCTAAAATATTTATAATTTTTAAAATTTTTATTAATTTGTGGCAATAAAATTTTATACTATCAATTTGAATAATATGATATATATTAAGTGTAAATGAGCATGGAGGAAAAATAAGTCCAATGCAATATAATTAATTAAGTTTTCTAAAAAAAAATTGACAAAAAAATAATAACTAAAAAAAAAGAAAAAACAAAGAAACAAATTTAATGATACACAACATAATTTTGCGTTTGATGATTATACATTTAAAGAAAATAATGCTATTAGAACAACTAGAGCAAGCTTGAATAAAGTATACAATAGAGTCTATCTAAAATAATATTGCCTAATTCAATAAACTTCTAATTCAATATTCATTAACTTTTATTTGGCCTCAAAAATTTTATAATTCATTACGCACACAAAATACAGAAAAAAAAAAACATACAAACTCATTGCAAACTTCCCTAAAGTAGTTGGAAATAAATGATTAATCAAAGAAAGAAGGAGATATAGTATGCATAAGCACTAATGATAATAATAATGATAATTTTATTGTTGATGATAAATCATCATTTGTTTGTGTTGTATGTTACATTACCTTTCCTTACACTGCTTGTATGAGAGACCTCAATATATGAGCTACCCCAACTCAAGAACGTGTTACGTTGATAGAAAAGTATCTTCTCCCTCCTTTGATTCCATAAAAAACCTAACATAATATGAGATGCCAATGTGGTATCGTGGGGTTTGAAGGTGGGTGGTGTAGTTGGGTTTTTCGTGTAGCGGTACCATGGTGATACATAGGTTTTGTTGTGGTACTGTTAGGATGTTGTGCTGTTATAATGTTTTAGACTTTTAGTAGTCCTAGAATAGTGTGCCATAGACGTGCAATGGTGGTGTAGTGGTCCCAGTGTTGGTTGTTTTCACTATGGTTTCCACCATGGCTCCAATGGAGGTGTTACGGTATATACACACATTCAACTTTTTTTTTTATTTTGTCGAAAAAAATATCAATAATTAGTATATAATTTAATAATTACTAGAGATAACCCAAAAAAATTCAAGATGAAAACTTATTCATTGTGTGACACTACAATGAAAGTTTGAATTTTTGGCTTATGATACATGAAAATTTATAAGTTCAACTTTTTTGCACTTATTAAATGAAACACCCGATGTTGAGCCAGATGACTGGTTAGTGGTCGACACAAAGTTACTAATTAATTTGTAATAATTAATTAATTGTAATATCACTAATATATTTAATTCGTATCGCATACAAGAAAATTTGAACTTAGTTATAATAATATACTCTTCAAAGACATTTCACTTATACTAACATATAGATTAACTCATTAATTTGAGATAACTCACTATTCAGATGAAACATAATTGTGTGAGAGAATTGATAATTTCACATATGTACTGACAGATTTGATTATGTTGAAAATCTTAGGTGACTAGAGTCTATTTTACCGTGATAAATCCTTAGTGAAAAGTTATTTTTAGTTTTTCAGGCATTTATAACTACACCCAAATCGAGTAGTGTTTTGTATAATTAGTTAGATTATAAGGACTTCTTCACCGCACGATGACAATGAGAGAGCTAAGAGAAACACTTTTAGAGAAAAGAAGCAAGTAGTGACACTTTTTGCAGGAAGTAGGAGCACAGTTATGACAAATGTTGGACTTCGCATCTTAACTAATGGAGAAAGTTTTAGGATTCAAAAATTGTACATCAGACTGTCGGATCCACGCAGACTAAATCAATAATTTGTTAGTCTTATCACTAGCTTATGAACTCAAGTGCTAATACTTATGTCAGAGATAATTATATATTTTTTGTTTCTTTTGTTTAATCAGTCATTTGAAATTATTGTAAATAAGGAAATCATTTTATGATGAAAAAAATGACAATATTTATATAGTCTTTTTTTATATGCATTTTGTTTTATAATTAAGTTTCATCATTATATATTTTCAATCACTTATTTTAGTAATCAACTGAACAATGGCGTTGTATTTTCTTATTTTAATATTTATGTACATAATAGACAAATTAAAATTTAATTTTTTCCCATTTATTTTACCAAGTAGATAACTTTTCTAATAATTGAGAAAAATGGGATACATGTTTTTCTACATCCTCAAGAGCTCTTCTAAGTGATATCTCTATGAAACTAAAATTATTTTCTCTATTCTTTTTCTTCCAATTTCACTACAAAGAATTTTTTTTTTTTATGTATTTACAAATATACATTTTTATATTTTACTTTTTTTGACGACTCAATTATTTATCTAAAATAAATTAAAATACGGGAAAATTTATTTAATTTGGATTGATTTTATTAGAGGTGTCAAACGGGCCAGACCGGCATGGCACGGTTCCTGTACCGTGCCGGGCTAGGCACGGCACGGTTCCTGTACCGTGCCGTGCCCGACCCGGCACGGTTCCTGTACCGTGCCGTGCCCGACCCGGCACGGTTTAAAAAGAGCCGGGCCCAGCCTGGCCATACAGGCCAGGGAAGAGGCAGACCCGAGCGGCCGAGCCCGAGACTAAGAGAGAGGGAGGCAGCCAGGCAGGCTGCACCGCATGTCCAGGCAGAATATTTTTTTTTAAAAAAAAAATTTATATATTGTTAATTGTATTGCTTAAGTGTAGAGTATTAAATATAAATATATTTAAAAATGTTAAAAATAAAAATTAAATAAAAAAACAAATTTTAGAAATTCATTTTTTTAATCAAATTCAAATTAGTTTAGCTTTTATTATATTTATTAATTATAAATTAAAGTCATTAATTTTAAAAATAAATTATAAATCATAAAAAAATAAATAAATTAATACATTATGTTAGTAAAAATAAAAATTAAAAAAAATTAAACACAAATGAAAAATTACCAATCATCCATTTGAAACCGATGGTCAAAACCGAAAAAAATAAGTATAAGCTTCAACACAACGTACAAACAAAGCGTACAAATACAATCAATAAAAAAACATCGAAAAAAAAATAACAGATCATCATCAATCGTCAATCGGCATATCATGAGAATCATCAGCCGCAACATCAAAATCAGCATCATATGGATCATCATCATCGGCAATCAACTCCTCCGCCATCGTAGTGGATGTGGATGCGACTGTAGTGTCTGTCCCAGTCCCAGCTCCAGCATGATCATGAATGCTAAACCTCGATTCCTCCCAATCCTTCAAACATGCCAAGGCCTCAACCATATCTGGACGTAATCTCGATCTCCTATCCGAAATCATGTTCACTGCAACAGAAAAAGCAGACTCCGATGTTATGCTCAACACCGGAGGAGTCAGTAGATCTCATGCCATCCTAGATAACACGGGATAGATGGACTCATATAATTTCCACCACGGCAATAAATCAAGATTCTTAGTATCAGAATGTGATAGAATTGAGCAGTAATCGGTATATAAGTACCGAGACAGCTCGCTCCTATGTGATGGTCCACCCCTATGTTTCCCCATCGCTAGCTGAATGGAATAATCGTCATCTCCGAACAAGGTATCAATGTCCATAATCACAGTCTCACTACCACCATCACCATACCTAGTATCGTAGTATATGAATATGTCAGTCAACTTCTCGTGAATAAACCCTTCAGGTGGCTCTTTCAGGTTCATGCACGAGTAAATGAAAGTCAGGATATTTTCTACCCCTTCCACCTTAGCCCTAGGGTCCATGCATGCAGCGAGACAATAAAGAGATGGAACGGTAGACCAGCACTTCAAGTACTTGGTCTCCATCTCTGCAACCATATGGCTAAGCATCGGGTCAGCTCGATACTTCCTAAACATGCTACTAATGTTACATATGCACCAGAGTGCAATGCAAGTGGTGGACGTATACATCGACGAACACATGTTCGTCGTGTCATAAAATATCTTCAGGAATTTCATTTATGAAATTCCTGAAGCCCAGTCAGTGTCGTCAATAATAAGTTTGTTACTCTTATTATTGACGTAGTCAGATATCACGTATTCATATCCAACACATGATTCCAACATCAGGTACGTGTAATTCCAACGATGTCTCACATTCGATTGGAATTTCTTCTTCTTAAGATTCGCAGACAAACATAGAGTACCAAACTCTTGTTATCTACGAGGAGTGCAAATATACTGTAGTGCATTACGTATATTATCAAATGCGGGGGAACACACCTTCATACCCACTTGAACAATCAAGTTAATCACGTAACACATGCATCTGACATGAAAGATCTCTCCTAATGGTGCGTCTCTAATATTCCTAACAAACATATTGATCGCTACTCTATTATTAGAAGCGTTATCGAATGTGACACTAAAAATTTTATTTTGAATTTTATATTCCCTAAAGATTTTCATCATACACTCAAAAATGGCCGGGCCATCATGAGAATGAAGAATCTCAGTGAATCCTAAAATTTTTTTATTGATTATCCAGTTAGAATCTACATAATGACTCGTGAGACATGCATAAGAAGAATCATCGTGAAATGTCCATATATCGGACGTCACGAACACTACTCCACTATATGCCATAAACTCCTTAATAATTTTTTATTTTTCTAACTTATATATTTTTAGTATGTTATTCCTAGATGTGGACCTAGGAATCCTACGATAGGAATGTTGAAAATAAGTCTGCATGATGCGCACTACCCTCGGATCTTCCGAAAATCTAATCGGAAGACCCATCAATGTGAGGAGTCTGGTCATGCCGTCTCTAACCAACTCGCTGGAGTATATGAAGGAAATAAACTTTGATACTGAACTCGATCCAGTCTCAAAAAATATAGTGCCAAGTTGGGTTTGCCTAGGATCGAAGGGTCCATGTTTTTTGGTACATAATTCGGCATGCCTCTTAAGGTGCCTAGTCTCAAATGAACTCTTGCATGTTAATAGTCTCATACAATATTTGCACTGTGTCATTTCTTGTTCCTTACCCCTAACATTTTTTTGTGTTATGATTTTAAAATGAGTCCAAACTACAGAAGTCCTTCTAGTTTTTTGTTTTTTAGAACTTTGGGTTGAGACAACTGAAGAAACCAAAATTTCAGCAGCCTCAGACCTCTGTGTAACACAAACATTTTCATTTTCCAAATTTAAATATGTCAGGTGTATTTGTCATTTTTTATGTTTTTTATTTTTTCCTAATTTTTTCTAGAGAGAGAAACTTTAGAGAGAGAAAGTAAAAAAAAAACATAAAATAAAATATCCGGTAAACGCAATGAGGTCAATCACGTGCAAGGTGCACCGCAGCAAGCTCTGATGTTCAAAACTCAAATCGAGTTTCACGAAAATCATAGTCGAAAGCAAAATCCCGAGGCCTGAGAGAGAAATGCACGGTTTATATGAGAGAAAATTTTGAGATGATATATGTTTTTGAAAAATATAAATATTATTGGGAGGGGGGTAGAATTTAAAAATTAAAGATATTAATTTTTTATAAAAAAAGATATTTTTTTATATTTTTTTGAATTTTTAATATATTTTTAGGGGCAGAATCACGAGGACCATTGGATTCTGCCCCCTAGCCGTTGGAGGCGAATCCAACGGCTGAAAATGAATATCATTTGAAAATTTTTTTTTTTCCCGTTAAGATTGGGTCGAGAGTCGGGACCGCAGGTCGGGTCCAATCAGACCCGACCCGCGGGTTTTTTCGCGAGGGTCCGGGTCACGCCAACGCATGCCTGCCGCCCACGTGAAACCTAACTGGCACGAGAAGATCCCGTGCCGCAGTGCCGTGCCAGGCCAGGCACGGCACAGGCCCGGGCACAATTTAAAACGTGCCGGGCCAGCCCAGGCACGGCCAAACCGTGCCGTGCCTCGTGCCGGCACGGGCCGCCCGGCACGGTTGACACCTCTAACTCATACTGAGATTCTTATTCCTTTTTTTTCTTTATGTTAATCTTTTTTAAATTTATTTCAACTTTGTTTAACAATGGAGAAGAAAAAATTACGTTGACAAAAATCTAAAGATGAGATGAGTTTATTACATTATAATTGACGTGAATTTAAAATTGGATAAATTTTTAAATAATATTTTAGAATTTTTTTTTTCATTCAATTGTATTCTTATTTAATTTTTTCTTTTTGTTTGGTTAATATTAGTAAAATTAAATATTAATTTTCATTATGAAAAGATTAAAATTAATAAATCTTAAATTGAATAGATTATTGATTTGGGTAATATGAGAATATATTATTTATCTTATAAAACCTAAAAGATTAGCACTTAAATTTGCATTTTTATTTGATAGATTTACATAAGAATATATTTAAGATAGATTAAGAACTATAAAAAATATATATTAAAATTAGAAAAATTGAATATTAAATTCAAATTTTGGTTTAGTAAAAATATTAGCTAATATAATACTATAACAAAGTAGTAACAACTAAATAGAAAGACAACTTAAAAAGAATCCACAAATAATAAAATAGTCCTCATATATTAGTTATTTTATTAATTATTAGCTAACTTATTTGTTATTTTTGTATTTATTTTAATTTAGTTTTACACATTTTACTACTCAATTTGAATATATTCATTAACTTTATTAAAATATTTTTTTGTATTTCTTTTCACACATTTAATTCTTGTTAACATAATACTCAATTAACCACTATATTACTTGTTGACCATGTGCACTTATATGAGTATTTAAAGATTACACATTACCATGTAACAAACCAACAAATTTTTGATGTCAATATTGATGGATGATTGGATTGATGAAAATTATTGTATAAACTAATTTTCACACCTTCAATTGTTTTACTTTTTTTTCAGGCATTAAAAAACTTATATGGACGAGCAATAAAAGCCTAAATTATGTCCCTTAGATCCTAAAATTAAATGCACTTTCATGAAAAAAAAAAGAACAATTGAACTTGCATGGATTTGAAGAAATAAAAGCATAAAAAATTTTATTATTACAAATCAAGTTGTAGCATTAGCTGATGACTGAGACAAAACTCTAAGAAAATATGTCATACCATAATCGAGCTAGATATCCAAACTTCTCAATTTGAGTTGAAACTCATCATATTACAATTGATTCACACTGTAGGACATCTAGATAGCATATCCACTAAAGATCTTCACATTCATAAATATTTATTTATGAAAATTTGTTATTCATTCAAGCTAGAAAGAGTCATACAAAACATTATGATTTATATGATTGAAATTATTTTCTTATTCATTGAGATATATTGCTATAGTGTAACTGAACATTTATTTTCAGATTCAATCAATTCATAGAATAATATGACAAATAAGTTTTTGATTAATTATTCTCATCCAGCCAAGAATGTTAAACTGAGAAATGACACTACTTTTTAGCATTTTGAGTAAAGAATTTTTTATGAAGCAAGGAATAAGTTCACTGAGTTATTAAAAAAATCACCACGTTATGGGATTCCTCGTTGAATCCAAATGAAGATTTTTTACAATGAAGTCAAAGCTCGAACTCATAATGTGGTGGAAACTTCAAAAATAAAGCTCTTATGACCAAATCTTACAATGAGATATGAGACTTTAAAGAGAATACCCAATAACACCTATCATTGACTTGCTACATGAGGTCTTACAAGAAGAAAAGTAGCTAGCGTATATGAGATTGATGATCTACTAGTTTTGACAAAAAAAGTTTTTTTTCTATTTTGAAATTTGAACACTTTCATGTTAGTGAAAATGAGTTATGGACTACAAATAAGTCAACTTCCATATATTGTATAGACAATGAGAATGGACATTTATTTGTCAATTGTCCATCCAATCCAGCCTCTATATACTATATGAAGAATTACAAAGACAATAACTAATATGCTAATTATTATAATCAGAGATGAAAGCCCAGCACTTTAGCCTCTCTTAGAGTAATCAATGAACAAATATCTCTGATGCACTTCAAAGCCCAGCACCATCACTTGATTTCTGTAGATATTATACCTCAAAGATAAATATTCATGATCAATCAAACCCTCTTAACAAGTAATTAACGGAATACATGATGAAAAATGAGATCATAGTTCAAAATCAAATATAATTGAGAAAATTAGAGAATCATATGAGCCAATTATTACTGTATTTAATAATAATTCCTAAGATTTTTTGACAAATAATATAAAAAATCTTTAAAAAAATAATAAGAAAAATTACAATATTATCCCTTTGAAAAGTAATAAGAGTTAGAAATACATGTACATTATTCTAATCAATCAAAAAATCTACTTAAATCCAATCACGAAGAGAGGATAAGATGAAAAAAAAATTGTCTTTATTAAAAAGATACTACAATATCACTAAAACATGCCAGAACAAAAAATATCTCTTGCAACAAGACAAATGGTTTAGCAAATTTTTGGATGTTGTAAAACAACAACTCATCAACATATTGCTAATAACAAATTTCAAAAAATATATTCACTTCAAGAATAAAAAATTTGATGAATTTATAATGGTGACAATTATGAATGAATGCAACTCTATTTTACAATACAAATACTCTTCCAAGTTGGAGGATCACAAAAATTTATAGTTATGTGCTCTATTGGTAATACTTATTGTGAGAGTTCTATATGATTTAGGAGTGATATCAACTTAATGCTAATATTCATCTTTAAGCAACTAGGTATTGGATAAGTAAGAATCACTTAAGTTACTCTTTAGCACATCAATATATCATTTGTCTATCATGAAGGAAAAATTAAAGATGTGCTAGTTTGATTGGACAAGTTTATCTTCCTTATAAATTTTATTATGTTAAACTAAAAAGCTGCTAGAAAAGTTTTTATTATCTTGGAACAGTCATTCATTGAGACTAGAATAACTTTAATTGATATGCAAAAAAAGATTTAACATGTAAATTGATAATTATCAAATGATATAGCATATATCCTTAGAAAAATATTTTTTGAATTATGCAATACTTCATCAAATTAATATAGCATATGGTGATCATTTTCACATACATGGTAGAGAAAACTCTAGATGTGTTAAATATAATACTTATCATAGAATAAATTACTTCTATCCCAAAAAAATATAAAAAATTCACTCCACACACACTTAGTTGATATATCTTCCAACTATGAGATATTACAAGAAAATAAAAATTAATATCAATGTCATCTTAGCCAGAAAAGAATAAATATCTTTGTAATCCATTCTAAATATTTAGGTGAATTATTTTACTACAAGTATCATCTAAATGCGATTTACCTTCTCATCTAGACATATTTTCATAATAAATACCCACTTACAGCCAACAACAAATCTTCCTGAAAGTTATAATAATAGTTCCTAAATCTCATTAGAATAAAAAGCATGCATCTCTCTTATCATTATTTGATATCATCTTCCATGAGATAATATTTCAAAATGAAAATTTGATATTTTAATATCATCAAAAAAAATAAAAAAATTACAAGATAAAGATACTACAAAACATATGAGATCAAAAATTGAGTATAACTCATCTCTCTTTCGAAGAGAGATCAAAAGATCAACATAAAAGGGATTGGCTATAAAATCATTTAACTCCTCGCTAGGCTCACTCTCTAATCTAAGCAAGTTAGGTATGTTTCTCTCCTAAAGTAAATTTTAGATCATGAGTAATCAAATCTCATAAATATCAACTCAATATAAGCATGTACTACTAAAGAAATATGAGATAAGCTACTGCATCATCTATACATAAAGAATATTTCACTATCCTAGAAACATAATTCTCTCCACATGCTACATGATTTGAATTTGTTACTAAATATGATGACTCCATTAGAGTAACATCATATTGAATATTAACATGCTCAATTATAACAAATAAGTGACTTGATTTATGGATAGTCTAAGCAAAGCTACAAGTAAGAGAAAAGGAGTAATAGATTCAAATATAATATTTGAATTCACACACACTTCTTAAACTCATTATAAAAAAAATCTTAATAAAGAAAAAAGCAATCATACTTGCTAAAATATTTAGCCACTTTAAATTTTGAAATATTTAAAGAAGACATAACTCAAAACCTTATATGCCAACTTATCCTATCCTAAAGAATAAATGTATAATTGAGGACAAAATAAATATATCTAAAAATTCTAAGAAAACAAACTAAATAATATCACTTCAAAATATAAGATTTAAAAGGATGAATACTAAAAAATAATAAAAGACATCCAATTGATGAGGTAAATTATAATTAAAACTACATCTTTTCAAAAATATTTCAAAATATTATTTAAGTATGAATTTTCAAACTGTCTCAAATAGATATCTATCATTTATTTCAACAATCTCATTTTATTATAGCATGATAATACAAAAAATCTAATATATAATCTCATGATTAATATAATTGATGCTTAATTGATTTGATATACATTTTAATGCATTATATTTTAATTTTTTAATTTTTTATCAAATTAATTTTTTATTATTTTATGAAATATATAAAAAATAAAAAAAAATTATAATATACCATGTAATATACATAAATATATTCATGTATATCTTGAATAATTATTAATAAAAAAAGTAAATATCTAAAACTCTTTTTATTCATATCTTTATTAGGTCCCCAAACATCTAAATACATAATATCAAATAGATCCTTATTCAAATCAAGCTTGCATATAGAATAAGAAATTTCAATAAACTTTCCTAGATGATAAATTTCACACTATAAGGTTGTAACATAATTCATGAGTTGGTATATCTGTCTCTCCTAATATAGATTCGAAGTTGAGTGATCAAATCTCATAACTGCCAACTCAATATAAATAAATATTGATAAAAACTCATGGAATATTGCATTAGTTGAACATTTCAAAGATCTCTCATCTAAGAAACATAATTCTCCTTAAATGTAACATGATCTAAATTTATTAGTAAATATAATAATTCTATTTGAGTAGCATTATATTTATTATCAATATATTCAAATATAATAGATTATTAACTTTCTCTACTAAAACTAACTAAAATATATCCATGCAGGGTTACAAGAGAAAAATAATAATGTATTCAAACGACATATTTAGATTCATTCTGCTTAGTCTCATTATAAAATAAATCTTACTAAAAAAAATAGTCACTCACTAAAATCCTATTAATTTTTAGTGAAAAATACTTATAACCTATTTGAGTATTAAAGTATTCAAGAAAAAATATATCAAAGTCCTAGATATCAATTTATCTTATTCTAGAGAATGTTCAAAGGCAAATAAATATATCAAAAAATTCTGAAAGATAAACTAATTAACATCCCTCCATGATATAGGATCAGAATGGATTGACACAGAAAAAAACATAAAAAAAAATATTCAATTGATAAAATAAATTATAATTAAAACTATATCTGTCTAAAAATATTTCCGAACTCTTTCTAGGCAAGAATTTTTGAATTATCTTAATAAAATATCTATTCTTCATTTCAACAACTTCATTCTATTAGAATAAAATGACACAATAAATTTGATATATAATTTTAATATTTATACAATTGATAATTAATCAATTTGATATATATTATAATAAATTATCACTTAATTTTTTGATATTTTTTACAAATTAATTTTTTACTATTTTATGAAATATATGAATAATAAATAAAAAACTTGTGATTTATCATTAAAAAAATTATTTGTGTATATTTTGAACATTCATTAATAAAAATAATCAAATATATAAAATTCTCCCTAGTCACATTTCTATTAGATTCCCAAACATCTTTATATATATAAGATCATATTGGTCCTTACTCAAATCAGACATGTATATATAATAAAAAACTTTAACAAACTTTTATATATAATATATTTCACACTCTACACTTAAATATCAAAATAGAGTTATCTTTTATCAAAAAAATAATATATAATTTATCATGTTCAATCCCAAAAATCTTTTAATCATATAAATTAATATCAGTAAAATAAAAATAAAATCAAAATTAAATTATCAAAAAAAATAATTCACAAGAAATAAAGTAACAAGACAATTCAAAATACACAAAATACTAAAAAGTAATAAAGATATAAATTAAATATTATCATATCAAATGATTTTTTAAAACTTTTATTAAGTACAATATTATTTTCAGAGCAAGAAAAAAATTTAATAAATAAAACATGATACATGAAAGAATGAAAAATTTATTATCTTAGAGAAGATTTTTTTATACTCCTCTAACTTGTCTAGTAAATATAAGTGTCGTCATAAATGAATCCTGTAAAAGATTTTTTTTACACTAAATTAGAATTTTTTGTAAATCATTAGTTTTATTTGTTTTCTAATTCTATAGAACCTTAATTATGGTTTATGTCCAAAAAAGATCACTAGACACCTATGCAGACCATAGTGTTAACACAAAGTAAAGTCATGCACATATGTGCATGTGTGCATACCACTGTGCAAACACCACCAGGCACCTTTTCCCTACTCAAGTACACCACTGTGGGCAAGCCTACAAACCTCCTTTTTTAACAAAATGTCTATGATCAGACTTGTACAATGCATATGACTTGTTCTTCCAAGATTCATAAACTCTTATCAACATTTATAGCTCAACTCTAATACCATATTAAAAAATAATAATTTTAAAATATGTACAATAACACTGATAAAATTAATACATTAAATATCATTACATGATAAATAAAAATAATTGGGACAATCTAATTCAATGACAGTTTGCCATGTACAAAACTAATTCAACTTGATATTCAAACTGCAAACATAAGTTCCAAATCACCAATTTTCTGCAGAATAAAAAACACCTTGATGATCTCAAGAAGTATGCAGCAATACCTGTTAATTTTTATATTTCCATCAAATACTGCTTGTCCAAGTGAATGAGCAACAATAGATTTATGAAGTTGTCGAGCATATGCCCGTGGATGATCAAATATCAGCTTGCTGTGAATATCTTGTGTTTGATTTGCATAAGAAAGATGGAATGTGGAAACCTCCGTAATTGTTTCTTGGCCTAACTGTTGAACGTTGAGATTATGCCTGCTCAACTTTCCACCCGTGCTTGCCTCAACAAGTTCATATGAACTTCCTGATTTCTGAACAATAACAAAGTGTCAGTCTTTTATGATTCTATTCAGGGTACCAAAGTACCCACGGGATCAGACAGGCAAGGGCAAAGCAGGAACCAACCTGGCGAACAGAAGTCCATTTGGTATGGGCAGAATTCAATGATTGTGTCTGAACATAAGAATGTTTTACCTTTGCTCCTTCTCCAACCACCACTTCCAATACAGAATTTGACCAATAGCGTTTATGATCGCCTCCTTCATTACCAACAAATTCTTCAATTATTCCAATCTCGCCTCCATCTTCCACGGCCATGAATACTCTAGGATTGGAAACAGGCAATTCATTCGAATCATCCTCGCTTCCACCAACGGAAACATACCTCAAATAAATGGGATCCGCTACTTTAACACCAGAAGGTACATAAATTACAGCGACATCAGCAGCTCCCATTCCATTAAGAGACCAAAAGATGTCGCCCCCTTGAAAATCACCCAAATAATTAGATACCCTTTTCAAAATTTTATCTGCAAACTCACTCAGCAAGCTTCCAACATAAACCTCTTTTGGCAAATTTGACAAACACGAGATGGAATCTAGGACAAACCCATCGCCAACAAGCAGATTGGTCAAGTGGGTACCAGTCGATGTGTTAGCTAAGTGCTCCAAACACGGGGATTTTGAGACCGGACGGATATGGGCTTGTTTAATAAATGAAGTGTCTGTAAATCTAAACGATTCATCTTTCAGGGACGGCCAAGGGGTGGAAAGAAGGGAGTGTGATGAGATGTCTCTGAGATTTTGAAGAAGCGGAGAGTGTGGAAGTGAGTCTTCAATGGATTCTGCCAATTCGAGAACAAAAGGGTCGCAGAAACCAGCAAGTGTGCGCTTTATTGGGGCTCTGAGGAGCGGCAAATTGAACCTGGTATTACGCTTTGGGTTTGATCTGAATCTGGGGGTCACGGTGGCTGCCACATGGATTTGAGGCTTCAAAACCGATGAAGCCATTAAAAAGTGAAAAATCAACGGAGCCTACAAGACAGATCTGAATTTTTATAAACCAATTGTGTCAAAGACGGATTGGATTTGCCGATTAGACACGCACTATTTGGAGCACAAACATCAAACTTTTTATAAATTTAAAAATATACCAGATTCTAAAATAATTAATTTTTTATGCACCAAACCTTTTATAATACAAAAATTATCAGATTCATAAATAATTAAATTTTGATAAACTAAAATTCATTAATTCGAATTTGCACTTCAAAATTAAAAAAAAAATACATTTTAATTATTTAGTTGATCGACATTAGAACCATGAAAATATTTAATCCTATCATGTGGACAACATGAGATTCAAACTCATATTTTGTATTAACCAAAATCAAGCAAACCATTCGATCAACATATATAATTGAATGTCTAGCAAATTAAAATAGTTTTATATAAATAAAAAATATATGAAAAGATATACATAAGTAAGTGTGTGTGTGTATTTATATATATGTTTATACGTGTATATATATGTGTGTGTGTGTGTGTGTGTGTATTTATATAGGCATATAGATGGGGGTGTGTGTGTGTGTTTGTTGATTTATATATGTTTTTATATCTATATATATTTATGTATACTTATATAAGTATTTCCAAATATTTTTTATTTATAGGATTTGTATTTTGTTTTTTTTTTCCAAATTTCGGAGGACAAAATCAAGTTAATAAATTTTAGTACACCAAAACTTGATTATTTTAGAATCTAGTGTTTTTTTTAATTATAAAAAGTTTTGTGCACCAAACTTAATTATTTTATAATCTAGTGCATATTTTTTTAATTATGAAAATTTGGTGCATCAAATATTTTTCAATCTCGATAGTGACAATTATTCTCATGTTAATGCATGAGATAAATCTATATGTAAAAACTCAAAATTTAGGTAAATTTAATTATTATAAGTATGATGTTTATGAAGCTGAAAATATGAACATAATTTTGACATATTTAATATGCATATTATAGAAGAACTAACTTCGATTAATATGGGTGTCAAATGAAACATATAATCTAAGAGTTTCATCTTAGTATGTGAGTCATGTGTCAGTCATAGTGGATGATTATATGTAAGTCATGGGACACATGTAAGAAGAGTTAACCATTATGGTAGTGGCAACCATGTGAGTCAAATTCTCTAGTATGATTTTCATAGGTGAAATGTATATGAATACGTATGTTAATTATTATAAGTATAATATTTACAAAGTTAAAAGTACAAATATACAAATACATCTATGATAACATTATCTTGTTAGTGGTTATAGAATAGAAATGGATATATAAAGTAATCATAAAGGGTAATTAGTAATTTTCTTAAAAGGAGTTGTTAATATGAACCATCAAAAAACAAAGTATTCTTTCAGTAGTAAAATACTAATGGGATATTATAAAAGGACCATCATTGGTAGTGAAAGTCCAATGATAACAACATAATATTCTATCATTCATTCATTAGTTAAACACGATATTAATGAAACACCAGAGAGACACACTCAAACACATGGAAGTGATTAAATCTTAGAGTCTAACTATTTTGCCAAAATCTCAAGTTTATCAACTCAACTTAAGTAGTAATTGATTCATAGTTGATTGTTTGAAGTACCAATTCAATCTATGTAGGATTGAAATCTTGACTTACATCTATTTTATAACTTATACGACCCTTTTACTAACGAGACTATATTGGATGAAAGATCATCAAATGAGGTTTTAGGATTGTGTTAGACTAGAAGAAGATTTTTCATGCTAGCAAAGTTACAAAAAATTTTGTCACCATTGTTAGGAATTAATTATTGTTGATAATAGTTTGATTAGTCGACTTGAGTTGACATAACTATCATTGTAAAATGATAGTTCTATTTTTAGTTGAATTGATGTATTTTTTACCTAATGTTTGTTTTGCATTTATTTGTTTTTGTTTTATTTTTTTTTATTTTGTAGCTGCCATACTTCTATCATTAAAAAGTTTTAGGACTGAGTTAACACATTTAGTCCTAAAAATGGAGAGAGAGAGAGAGAGAGAGAGAGAGAGAGCTATGAGAGTGCTGTTGAGAAAGATATTTCAAAAAGACTAGGGAGATGATCTATTCCAACCAACATTCTCAAAGAGAAGAAATAATTTCACTACAAAATAGTTGATGTTATTTCAAACTGAGTAGAAATTTCTATCGATATCATCATCCTTATGCTCTAAATTATAATAAATTTTTTTATGAGATTCTAGAGGAACCACAATTATATTATGATCTATATCCAACTAATAAGCCATGACTTGAAAAAAGAATTCTTACATCACTCATGGAGATAAGAAGAGATAATAAAAAGGAATATGGTTAGATTAGATTGTAATAAATAATATTTGAAAACAATTTTGATGTTGTTCAAGAGAAAATTGAGAAAAAGAAAAAATCTTGAATTCCATGACATGAGTAACAAAGAAAGAAGCTACAATAAAAATGAAAAGCTAGAGTTATCATTTAAGAAATAATGGAAGAAGTTGTGATATTTTCTAATGTTGTGAACCAATTAGAGAAAGAAAAACAAGAGTAAGTCATGGTATCCTTCAAACTCAAGATTGAAAAAAAGATGCAATGATATTTTCCAATGTCATAGCCCAAGCAGAAGAAGAGACATAAGAAGAAATCATAATATTATTCTAAGTTATGACAAAAAAAAAAGTCGAGAAAATCTTTGAGGTTTCAATCCCATTGGAAGGTATAAAACAAAAGAATATCATGATATTGAATAAAGACATATCATCAATATCCACTTATCTAAGAAGAAAGAGAATAATTGATGACCAATTTTGAAAGAAATATTTTGGAAATGCACTGACCTAGGAAAGAAAAGAATGATGAATATCTTTTATTTAGCATAATTGAGAGACAAGAAGAGTATAAGGAAAAAGAAGATCAAAGAATATAAAGAAAAGCTTGCATGGACCACTAAGATTACAAACCAAATTAAAGATCCAATGAAGGTCTAGATATGGACATTTAACATAGCATTGCTTGGGAGGTAACTTAAGAATTTATTTTTTTTTGCATTGTGTGATATGATAAAAGATTTGTTTTTATTAATATACACATACATACCAAGTTATCCACACACACACACATACACACACTCAAAGAATTCATGGTATTCAAACCTAGTCAATGACTCTCTTATATATCAAGCAAAGTCATAGTACTCAAACCTAGCCATGAAATTCCTTCTAACAGAAAAGTTGGAACCATGCAAAAGTTATGACATTATTTTATTAGCTATGACAAACCCTAATTCTATGACATTTTTAGACTTTATTTTTTTATTCTCTTATGCAAACTTTTACAACCCAAACTTTCAAATATATGAGCAGAATGGATGACAAGATGTTGATTTCAAAGCTAAGAGTGAAAAAAGAAGAGGTTGAATTGAGTCACAAGGGTAGAAGCAAGTGACATAAGCAATCAATTATCAAGACTTCTTCCACAGTCAAAGTGCCAAAGCCAACTTTCATTATAGAAATGAGAAAATGATGGATAGCCTTTGTGTTGGTAAATAAAAGCTTTATAGAAGAATGGTTGTCCAATGAATCTATTCTATATTCAGAGTAATATTTAAGATGATAAATCAGGACTAATTATGCATGCATATGGAATAGAGAAATATAAATATTATGAAAGAGTTTTACTCTGATTTAGAAGATATGCAAGATCATAGGCATTACATATAAGAAGTTTAGGTGCTTTTCGATAGGGAAAGTATTAAAATGTTATTTTGTTTCAAGGAATCATAGATGGGATGACCTTCAAATTCCTAAAGATGCAACCAAACTACACGGCAATAACCAAAATATTAATGGATGAAAGAGGTGAATGAAGAGTTTCATTGAAGAATGCATACGAGCACTTAGTATGAGAATAACTTATTAAGGAAAATAATGTTTGGTTGCTTTTCATATTTCTATTTTATAGCAGACTATCCACATCTTGACCATTATGTAAGATAGAGCAATCTTGTTATTTGCCTAAATCAATAGAGTGAATTTTCTGGCTAAGTAATTCACCCATCTTTGATTACTTTACTATGCCGAGTTGATGTAGTCCCAATGAATGGCGAGAGTGATTGATTGTGCCCATAGATTTCTTACCGACATTGATATATGTGAAGAGAGGGCTAGAAAAAAGACATAAAGAAGAAAAAATTCTTAAATTGGAAGAATCAACCAAAGTTGGGCAGGAAAGAGCCAACCTACCTTGGAGTTGAAATAGAAGCAATGAAAATAGTGAACAAAAGTGTGAGGAAGAATGACCATCAGTATTTTAGTATTATTTTACTAGGCATATGGATGACTTTAAGAAATCTTGAATATGTTGAAAGATGGAAAAATAAGTCTCAATCTAGCATAAAGCCCTAGTGGTGAAAGTGGAAAAAAAAGAGACATAAGATGGAATAAATATGTGAAAAGAAAGGAAGAGAAAGATAAAACCACCATGAAGAAAATGCATGCATAATGGGAGATGCATCTCAACAAGAAAAAAATGTAATTTATTACCACTGAAGAAATATTTGAAAATATTGTTATGAATATATTAGAATAGGTGATGAAATGTGTGGAGATCAAAGTGATGAGAAGCACCTAATCATTTGGAGAACTCTACAAGTCTATCATAAATGAATGATTGAAAACTATGGTGGACTTAAATTATAAAACTGAAGAAATTATGCATTATATTGAGAAATACTAGATCGATGATTGGAAAGATTTAGTAAGAACCAATAACGGATGTACTTTGTACTTGGTTTATTCAAAGATACACTAAACTCTATTAAGAAGTGTTGCGACTTTATTATGATGACTAATTTTTATGATTAGACAATATCCTAAAAGCTTATTGGGTGAGAGTCTCAAGTATAGTATACGTACTCAAGTCTATAAGTCATACAAATAGTAAAAAGGATATTCATCTAAATATCGATCCAAATAAATTGTCTAGATAGTTTGATCAACCAATAGTAAGTTAACTATTACTCTAGTCAAAAGATAAAACCTAGTTTTTGGTAACTCTTAGATTCAATGGTTGATAATTATTTTATTATGCATAATGACTTGTTTAAATTATCTGGTTGTTAATGTGTTTGGTCACATAATGATATTTGAATTATCATAAAATATCCTAGTACCCTACAAGCATATAAGGTGGTTATCACCTATTGTGACACCCCATTCCCGGCCCGACCCATTTGGCGGATCCAAACCGAGTCCGGGATGCCACTAAAATCACTCAATCAAAATCATATCCTTGCGGAAGCGTTTTCAAATTTTGGGCAAGCCCATAAACACTTACATTTAACATAATACCTTTATAATGAAGGCCTTCTATGCCTTTTCAAAATGATTTCCAAAATAGATATCCAGAGTTCAAAATGTTTTTACAAAATATCAATGTTCAAAAAGAAACATGACATGAATGAACAAGTTGGAGCATACTCCAAATTTCCTTCTTTATGACTCGACGCTCCTCGATCTTGGGTCTGTTTTCGATCCCTATCTGTCACTTGGTACCTGCGCATTGGTAAAACAATACGCTAAGCATTTTCATGCTTAGTGGTTCTATACAAACCCATTCCTCAGTTTCAGTTTAAATCCAATCATGCAATTGAACAATTAAAACTTTTAAATCTTTGTGGATGATCAATGTAATTACAATACATATACTTGTTTTAAATACAATCATTTCTGGTTCATTGATCATAAAAAAAAATACACTTTCATATTCAATAAATCATGCATTAATCAAATCATGCATATCTTTCAATTCCAATAATTCACAATCTCAAATCAATTCAGTTATGCAATTCAATTCAATTTTGCAATTCAATTCAATTCAATTCAATTATGACAATCAATTCAATTATGCCCTTAAAGAATTTAACCTATGTCTTCGATATACAGGATATCAGAGTCACCGGCACGGTCCCGCTGGGCTGCAGGCCGGTATCAAACGGTTTTATAACCAGTACGGTCCCGCTGGGCTGCTGACAGGTTATAAACACTCAATTAGTGAACACTACCGATACGGTCCCGCTGGGCTGCTTATCGGAGTGACACCTCAATATAATGGTTCGCAGTACTGCTATTTGACCCTATTGGTATACCAATCTATCCTTAATACGAACTAAATGGTTAACATTCTATTAAGGGCGTTCAAATCCTTTATTGCAATGTACAGCACAATATATATATACATTTGTAAAATAGTTCACTTTCAATAGTTATTCCATTTTCATATGCAATCATTTTACAATCAATCTCTTCAAATCATTTAAAACCATTCAATATGCCTTTCTTATTCATTTAGAACAAGTATTTCAAATATTGAAACGAGAATAAGAAAAGGTAGAACAAACATTCAAAAACTTGAAACTAGGAATAGAAGTCAATAGAACAAACCAAAAAGATTGTCGTGCTTTAATTCCTGTCCTTGGAATCTCGAACTCAACTCGGGCTTTCCTCCTCGTTAACTCCTAATCCATCACACATATTTCACAATCAAAGAATAACCAAAAAAAAAATAAAATCACTTTTGCATTCTAGGATTTTTGGTTAGGGTTGATGTCTACCCAATACACCTCACTTGCCAAATTTTATGGGGACAATTGAGTCATATTTTGATCATACATCCTTCACAAAAATTATATCTCTATGAGTCTATTTTTAGTAGGAATTTGAATCATCTCATTTGGATCACCCAAACATAAGTTATGGCATTTTTATGCCAAACTGGTCGGTATGCCCAATTCACTCGGTTACCTACTGTTTTTCTCAATTTCAGAAATCTTAACTCCATAAATTGGTAATGTTCCCTTATACTCATTTGAATATATGGTTCTAAGGTTTCCCATCCAATTGGAATCATCCAATTTGGATCCCAAAAACTCAAGTTATGGAATTTTATATTCAGACTACTCTAATTTTCAAAATAGAAGCAGATTTTTTTTTTCTTTCTTGCACATAGCTCCGCTTTTTAAGGATATATGGATACTTTTGGGTGATAAATTGTCTACTATTCCTTCAAGTAAATTATTCTCCTAGAAGTCTCGTTTACCCGGAAATTTGAATCACTCAATTCGGATAAGAAATGACCAAGTTATGGCTAAAACAAAAACATAGGTTTGAAAAAAATTTGACAGCATCTCCTTTGAAACACCATAATTTCCCTCTTCGTGATTTTCTTCCAAAACACCTCAAAACTTAAAATAAATCATGTCAATCACTCCTAATAACATCCTAATATCATCCTCAACCAATCACAAGCAAATCCCATGGATGATTAGGGTTTTTTCCAACTCAAAAATCATAAAAATAAAATTCTAGGGTTTGTGTTCTTACCACTTTTCACTTGGATACACTTTCTCTAGCTTCTTCCATCTTTATTCTTGAAAAATCTTGAACAAAAGTGAGAAATCACCCAAAAGTTTGATCTTCTCCCCTTGCCCTAGGTTTTCTCTTCTTTTTGCTCTCTCTCCTTCTCTCAAATACGACTTTGGCAATTTGTGGTGTTCTAAGACCATTTTTTTTTTTTGGTCTTTAAGTTAAACCTCTCCTAATGACTTGTTTGTCCCTAACTTAATAAATCATTTTTATTTTATTTATTATTATTATTATTATTATTATTATTATTATTTTCCCTTAGGTTCTCATTTTACAAATTCTAACTTTGTCCTTTACACTTGGATTAATTTTCGGGTTCAATCAATTTCTCATTTTAACATATAACATTTAATCATACGCTTACATATTTATTTCACATTTCACAATTTATCGGTTTTCCCGGAAAAACCCAAGTTTGACTCACTTCATACCTGAAATATATAATAAAAACTATTATATAAAAAAAAAATTCTAGGGTATTTTTGGGGTGTTACACCTATTAGGCATAAGCTCTTTCTAATGATGGTCCTTTCATAGCTATTCATTATATATTTTACTACTAATTTAAAAAATCATTATTTCTTGAGTGTCATTCATAAGTTCATACCTTTTAGGTTACCTAGCAACTATCCTTGATGATTACTTTATATATGCATTCATATTCTCTAACCTTATGTGTCACAAAGACATGAACTATTATGATATTAAAAGTATTTTAACTTTTAATTTTGTAAGTATCATAGTCATGACAATTAACACATGCATTCTCTTTAATCTCACCGGTAGGATTCATATGATAGAAAAAAGTAACTTATAGAACTATCACCACCTTATGATTCACCTCCACTCATGCATATTTCATGGCATATCTATTATCATTCACCATGATGACATGTGACTCCCGCACTAAAGGTGAAATACTTAAGAAAATATTTTCTACAAAATACCCACACCAATTTAGTGTTAGTTCATCTAAGATATGTGCAATGGATTGACTTATAAAAGTATTCATACTTTTAATTTTATATGCACTATATTCACATGATTATACTTAACTCAATGTTGTTTTAACATATAAATTTATCTCACATATCACTATTAAATGGATTTTCTCTTCTTTCCTATATTTACACATGAGTGTGCACTATAGCTTACTTGTTACTATCCACCACAATAACACACCCTAATATATCAATAGTAAAACCCTAATTTTAATTCTAAATAATTATCACTTTCATTAGTAACCAAATCAAAAAATAATAATAAATCATAAAAAAAAATAACAACACAAACCAAACATAAAATCTATCAATTATATATCTATCACACTAAATAAAATACATTAATCATAAACCAAAATTTAGTTTGAGAATGGGGAGGAATTCATATGAGATAATTCAAAATACATCTCATGAAATTTTGGTTTTCCAATGATAGCCCTCAAGAGTTTATAGAAATAAAAATCCAAAATTCATAATTTTTTATTTATTTTCCTTTGATTTGAACCTAGGTGGGAGTTGAAATTTATATGATCCCATTATGATTTATGCTTCTTCCTTGCATCACCTTGTTGCTTGTAGGTCTTCCCTAATGTTTGGTAAATTTTTTTAAAAATCCTATCCTATTCTGCTTTTTTCTAATGTTCTAGCAGCCTCTTATTTTTTATCTCTAAATTTCACTTTAATGCTCGAAGCATTTTTTAGGTGGGAAGTCACGGTGTTGGGGAATGGTTACAACATTAGAGAATGACCATATCTTTGGTCTTTTTCTTGTATTAGATTTCCACGGTACTAGGAAAGACATGAATCATGTATTTCCTTTCTATAATATGAAGACACTATATTAAGAATGGTCATGACTCAATACTTTTTCTCTTTGTAACTCAAAGACATAATGCTAGGAATTTTCATGGCTCATTCATTTCTACTCTAGAGCATGAAGTTTAAGTGTGAAGAATGGTCGTTGAATTGGTCCTTTCTCTGGAGCAAAAAAATGGTGGATCTAGAATAGTCATGGCTTGAGTAAATGCTCTATGGAACCATCTTTAGTCAAAAGTCATGGAATTAAAGAAAAGCCATGACTTTTTCCTCAGTAAATGTGGCAATGTACAAAAAAGCTATGGTTATAGAGAATGCCATGACTTTTAGCACAAATTAAATACTTAGTTGTTGCAACATATAATTATTATCACAGTCATAAAAATATTATTGAGCTAGTGATGCTGCAAATCTAAGAAAGTTTTATCGCCAAAAAAAATATTAAATAGAAATATGATTATTTCCATGAGGTGGCATGGTCAAGACATATAAAGATCGCTATGACTATTTGTATAAAGTTTCAACTAGGCATGATTGCTGAAATTATCCTATAAGCTCATCGAGATATAACAAACCCATAACATGATAAATACTATGACTTTACATTACTTTTCCCCCCCTTCTACTCAATAATTCTACCAAGTCTTATATTTCACATAAAAATCAACCAATTTTACTACTATTCATCATAATCTATCAAAATAATAATTTCATGAAACCATTCTGTTTAAAACTCATTTTCATACAAACACATCATGCATGATCACTAAAATAGCTAATATTATTTTGAATTTGGCATACGGAACATGAAGCAACGAGATGTCATGTGCAATATAATTGTGAAGATGATGGAATGGTTTGAAAAGATTAAAGATGAACTAGAGAAACCTTTCACAACCATGTCCCTATTTGAGCCTTTTAAAGTGGATTTTCATTACGGAATATGTCACTGATCATACACCCCCCTTCTTCTCCATGTTGATATGTTGTGTGTTGTTTTCTTCAATAATTGTTGTACTATGATTCCCATTGTTGAATTGATTGTATCGATGTTGTGTTGTTTTGAAAAAAAATGGAGGAAGATTTATTGCCCAAAGATGAGCAATACTTTTAGTGTGAGAATTTGTTTAGCCCTCTATATATTGATTTATTTGAGAGTTTGGAGTCTATTTATTAGTGTGTACACACATATTTATGCTTGTATAGGTGATTTTTCACTAAATTTATGTTTTGAATGATTTAGATAGATGACAATGAATTCATATCTATCTGGGTAAATATTGATAAACTCAGTAAAGAGAAGGTTTGGAGAAACAAGAGAAGTTCACTTTTCACAATCTTACTAAATAGTTATGACATCATTTCTTGGTTATAACTTTACTAAACTAGTCATGATAATTTTTATATACTATGACTTTATTATCGAGTTAACACAACCTTTCTACAATGCAAAATAGTCTTCATGACTATGATATTATCTTGGAGCCATAGCCATACTATCTCTAAAATATTTAATGACCATAATATTTTTTTGCATTATAGTAGCTAAGTACTCCGCTAATATAATTATTCATAGTAAATTTTAATGTCATGACTTATTCATCACATAATAAAAATACTATGTGTTTTGAGTCATGATATTATTTTTTGCCTTGAGATTACCTTCCTGAGAACATCTACTCTTGTTGTGGAATTTTAAAGAGAAATTGTATCATTGTGTCACTTCCTAATGCCATGATATAGTGTTCCAAAAAGGAGTTACATGAGTCATGATATTCATTATTGTCATGACTTTGGTACTCTATAGAAGATTTAATAAAACAATAAATTCATCACGTCAAGCCAGCACCTCGACTTCATTCTAAAATAATCACATATATCTTTTGATGTATTTTATGAAATATTTAAAAAGAGAAATAAAAGAAAGAGATAAGATTCAATATCATGCATAGATCACTTTAAACCCTATGAGGCACAAATCAAATCCCTAATTAGGAGAAATTCTAGGCAAACACAAGTAATATTTGATTGAGTTTAAATTTTGATATATAGATCCAAATTTTGGCATGTATTAAAAACCCCAGATTTGCTCAAGATGTCTTTCAACACATCTCATGCAAAATCTTCTTCAATGTTAGGATAAAGTGATATTTAAGGCTAGCTTGTGTACTCGCATTTGATGGATGTATTATTGTTTTGTGATTGAAGTTTGAGTTAATATTGTGTTGTGAAATTATGATGGATATAGATGTGTTATATAACATAGATTTGTAGTTTTGCTATACCATAGTTTTATGTATGTTAGCCATGATAAATAGTGACATGTGCGCTATGAATCACACTAATGCATTATGGTACAAAAGTAGTGATAGTCTTCACCTTAACACATGGGATAATGTATATGTGATGAAAACCTAAGATTTTTGTAAGTTTAATCATGGTAAGTATAGTACTTAAGAAGCCGAAAGCATAAATACCATTACAATCAATCCATTAAGCATATTCTAGAAGAACTAACCTCATGTAATGTGTGAGTTAAGTAGAATATCTAACCTATGAGTTTCATCATAGTGAGTGAGTCATGTGCAGACTAATATGAATTGTGATAGGTTAGCCATGAGGTACATACTAAAGAAGTGACCCATATGGTGGTGACAACTTACAAGTTGATTTCTCTTGTATTATTTCTATAAATGAGATATATAGAAAGATGTATGTTAATTCTTATGAGTATGATACTTATGAAGCTAAAAATAAAATATGTTTATTACTATATTATATCATTAGAGGTTAAAGAATAGGAATGCATAAATGAAAAAATCATTAAGGAAAATTGATGATTTATTTAAATGGAGTAGATATAACAAACTACAAATGAAACAAAATGTTTATACGGTGGTGAAATACTAAAAGGGCTCTATAAGGTGATCATCCTTGTTAGTCACAGGCCAATGATGACAACCCAAATAATCTATCCTTCATTCATTAGTCTAACACAAAATCATTGAACACTAGAAAGTCACCCTCACATACAAGGAAGTGATCCAACCTAAGGTCTTAGTATTTGTTGAAAACTCAAGTTTATCAACTCAATTTTAGAAGTAGTTAATTCATGGTTGATTGTTTGAACTACCAACTTAATCCATGTGAAATTGATATTTAGAATTATGTTCATTTTAATACTTGTATGATCCATATACTTGTAGGACTATGTTGGAAGAGAGATTACCCAATGAGATTTTGAGATCATGTCAACCACAAAAAGATTTGACATGCTTACAAATTTGCAACACCAACTCAATGTTAGACTAAATTGATATATATGGTTGAGTTATATACTTTTGATGTGATGATATGCTTTTATTGAATGATTATCACTTGTGTTAATGTCAGTTATAGAATATTGATGGATATGGATATATTATTGAACTAAAATTTAGGATTTTTGCTATATCATAGGTTTATACATGTTGGACATGGAAGATGGTGATAGGTATGTCATGTGACAAACTCATGAAGTATAGAAAGAAGGTTGTGACATCCCTTCTAATCTTAATATGTGAGATAAATCAATGTGCGAAAGCCCAATACTAAGATAAGTTTTATTATTATGAGTATAATACTTATTTGATATTTAAATTATTGAATATTATTATGTATTTTGGTGATTGAAAATGATATATAGACATAAATGAAGTTGATATGTATTGATTTTATAATTTATGGTATTTTGCATAGTTTATAAGAACAGCCATGAAATCAATAAATTTTTAAAAGTCTAGTATAGGGGGTAGATTAGTGAGTCTTAGGTCATTTATAAAATCTTTCTACTATGTGATATATTCTCAATGGCTATGATATTATCATTGAGTCACAACTATACATAGCTCAAAATATTGAAATAGTTGAGACATTATTTCTATATCATAATATTTAAGTATCATACTAGTATTTAAGTGCACAACTATTTTCATAGTATCATGACTTTACCCATATATGGCTCAGTAGTCTTAAGTCATAGTCTTAGCTTTTTTACAGACATTACTTTTTGAGCTATAAAAAATAGAGCTATAACAACTTATGCCAAAGTCATTATAATTATTCAAAGCCACAAATTTTGGGATACTAGATGTTATAGTAGATATTACTCGAGTATGATTATTTTTAAGATTATGACTCTTATCCTCAAATGAAAGCATAATCGTGAATTTGAAATTCAAGCTAAGTCCCAATGCCATGACATCCTAATGATGCTTCAACAATATGTTATACAAGAGAAAAAAATATTAGTGTAGCGACCACTTAATGTACTTAAGAGATATGAAAAGTTACTTTTGTGCAATGGCCATTTCCTAGTGTCATGGTCACATATGACACATGAAAAGCCTTCTTAGCACCATGACTATTTCTTAGTGTCATGACCAAAACATCAAGAAAGATCATTTATCAACATTGTGGCTTTTACATAATATCATAGCTATATAATAATATGAGAAGCTGTCTCTATTCCATAATTACTTCACAATGTCATGACATTCTATGGACTAAAAATGGATAATGGCATAAAGATATGGCTATTTCATAGAATCATGGCTTTGTGTTATAGAGAGTTAAGACTTAAGGCATAATCATTTATAGTAAAGTGACTTTTGTGCTACAGAAAGATCAAGATGTAGAATAAAGTTGCAACTATTTTTTTTATAGTCATGACCTCAAGCTAAAAAGTTGAATGCCAAAGTTATGGCTTTTTTTAGAAAGTCACAACTTCCTACTTAGAGTAATGCGATACTTTTTGGGTATAAAAGTAGAATATAAAGAATTTTAATGATCTCTTATTTTTTATCTTTCTCCCTCATGCAATGAGTACAACTATGGTAACTACAAATCCTAGAAATAAATTTCACACTTTCTAGGGGTTCCATAAGTAAGTAAAAGATATATGATTTATGTTAATCCTTAGAGTTGGAGGTGTATCTCTCAAACTTCTTTTTTTTAGGGATAGATTTAAAAATTTGTACAAAACAAGCATGGTCTATGGTTTATGTAATTTGAATTATATAATATAATTATTTTTAATTATAAATGTATGCATGATTTGATTTATTTTATGTATGAATACAGATGGTTGATGTCTAAATAGAACTTGAATTAGGGTTTCAACTTTTAGTGGGTTTGTATAATATTATCATGATTGATAGTGATAGGTAAACCATGAGGCTCACTCATGTATATAATAGAAAAAAAATGATAGTCATTTGATTGTGATGTATGAGATAAACATATATGTTGAACCCCCAAAATTTGGTTATGTTAATCATCACAAGTATGGTGCTTACAAAGTCATAAGTGTGAATGTTTTTACATACCAATTCATTGTACACAACTTAAAGGGATTGGTTCTAATTTGGGATGAATCTTTTATTGAATATTCTACTAAGGGATTCACCTTTAGTATAAAAGTCACATCATTAACAAAAAGCATGGTGACATGCAATCATTATGACATATGCATGTTTGTTGACTCACGAGGTGTGTCAACCATTGTGAGATACGTTTACCTAATGATTCTCATCGGTGAAACTTAAGGGACACATATATTAATTATGCTAGTATAGACTTATGAAGTTGAAATTACAAATGCTTACAAATCATATCAATCATTCGTCTTTATGACAATGAAGGTTGAAGAATAACATTGTGCATATGAAGCAACCATGAAGAATACTTGATAAAGTTGTCTAAAGGTATGAGATTATGAATAACTTTCATATAGAAATGAATTATTGTTTATGTGGTAATAATTGAGGAGACAACTATGAGAGAACAACTAATGAGAATGGCTCAATGGTGACAACTAGCTTTTATGTAGTTATAGAAAGGTAACATTGCACAACAACTCAATCTTCATTTAATGTTCAACATAATATATGTTGAGCAACTTAATAGTTTCAAATAGATTAAATGAATAAATCATGGACCTAAGATTATCTAACAATCTAAGTATCCATTATATTGAAAATTAGTTGTCTCATTTTTGATTAATAAAATTGTCAATACAATTTTTTTAGGATCAATATCTAGATGACAGTCTATTATACTTGTATGACCCATGTTCTTGTAGATCTTATTTGATGAGTCATTCTTATTAATGAGCTTTTAAAATATCACCTAATTGATAAATTTAGATAGAATAATAAAGTTATAATTATACTCATGAAGCATAGAGCATGAATAAAATTATGATCAATCCATTATACATATTTTAGAAAAATTGACCTCTAGTAAATTGAGAGTTAAGTAGAATATCTAATCTAAGAGTTTTTATAGTATAAGAGTCATGTGTCACCCATGGCAGATGGTGATAGGTAAATTATAGGACACTCACAAGAAGAGGTGAACCATGTGGTGGTGATAGTTCGTTCTGTGAGTCATATTTTTTTGTATGATTTTATATGATAAGATTCATATGAAGATATATGTTAATTTTCATTAGAATTGTATTTATGAATTTGAAAGATTTAACTCATTTATTACCATATTTTCTTGCATCTATATTAGTGGTTGGAGAATAGAAATGTACTTTCAAAGTAGTTATTAAAATAAGTTGACAATTTGTCTATAATAAGTAGACATGTGAATGACCCATGATTAGAATGACAAGTTACTTTGGTGGTGAAATACCAAGGGGACAACTACGAGAAGATCATCCTTGGTAGTGATAGTCCAAGGATGACATCCACATTAAATGCCAAAAGGGCACTTAAGCATTTTTGCAGTAATCTATATTTTGTTCAACAATCATATGCAACATTAATAGAATACTAGAGAAATATCATCACACAAAAATAAGTAAGCCAATCCTAGAGCCTGAGTGTCTTTCTAAAGTATTATCAATCCTTGTGGGATCAATATATGGACTTATATTCATTTTATTACTTGTATGACTCATATACAAATATCATATGCATAGACTCAGTAAGTCTTTAGTCAAACATATTTTTGGCATCATTTCTAGGAATTAAATATGTTTTTTACACTATTTCTTAGGATTGATATTTTGATTGTATTTTGATTAGTCAACTTGACTTGACATAACTAACCTTGTAAAAGAATAATTCTATTTCTAGTTGATTGGATTTATTTATTTCTTAGCATTTATTTTGCATTTGTTTTTTATTTTTATTTTTTTTATTTTATAGCTACCACACTTACATGAATAAATGTTCTAAGACTCATGTAATACCTTTGGACCCAAATTTTGAGAGAACAATTAGGGTACTACTAAGGTAGAGAGCTAATAGAGCATATGGAGTGAAGTAGCAGTAGAGGAAACCACCAAGGTGGTGAAAGATAAGCTATCCAATAACCCATCCTTACATCACCTTGGGTGATCCATGATTATTGGTAGTTGACAATGATAGATAGCTACTATGAAATTCAGATGTAAAATGTATAAGAAATTAATTTGAGTTGAAGCAAAATCTAATAGCTATGGTGCAATAACATTAGTACAATGGAAGAATTTTATAAGATCTGAATAGCCATGTTGCCACTTTCTTAGAGTTTTGAAACATGGTGAAGATGAACAAAGTTAGTCAATATGTGATATGGTTATACCTTTTTTTATTTTCATTGAAAGACAAAGCCCAAATTTAGTTTTACTACTTATCCAAGGGTTCAATCTTGAGTTGAGAAAAACTTGTATAAGTCTCACTCACTAAGTTTTTCCAGCCTCAAATCACCTCTCAATTATGAGGAGAGATAAGTCAGTTCTGAGAAGAAGAGCATGAGATTTTGTATGATGCTTAGGAACATTTCAAAAGGGATTTTGAGAAGATGCCCACAATATGATTTTGAATATGATTCCAAGCTTAAACCTTCTACAATAGGTTTAACTATTTGATGAGGTATACAATTGATACATGCTCAAGTGATTCTATCATAAATAAGTCACTTGAAAAAGCACATTATCTATTTGAAGAGCTAGAAAAATTAACTACCAAACTTAAATAACTGAACATTTGGAAAAAGGTAGGCTATAGTTTTGGAATTAGATAGATTGACCATATGGAAGCAAAAATAGACATGTTTTTCAATAAGTTTAGAGTCCACAACTAGAAGTGACTGAGTGTAGAAAAAATTCATATTTTGTGATAGTAGGAAACAAATAATTTTGATCTTATGTATCAACTAGAAGAAGCCAATGTCTTGCAGAATAAGTGAAATATATTCTGACCCAACATAATGCTCCAATATCCTACCATTCAAATGTGAGAAATCATAAAAACCTAGTGTCTAAAAGTTATAAGAATGAGTAGTAGAATGTGAGATAATTTTAAAAAAATTTTGGAAACAACTTGAAGGGCCATCAATTTCAAAGAGCTTCTAGCTCAAATTTTAACTACTCAAAAAGAGTAGAAAGCTATCAATGATAGAGAACATATTTTCCTTGCTTATAAAAACCAAAAAAAGAAATGATAATCAAGAGAACCGAATAGATCGGAATGAAATGAAGATGCAACACACAATTATGAATAAACAACTATGGATTGAAATGCGAATCAAATTATAAAATTAGCACTATCGAAGAAGAAGAAGAGCATAGAGTGATTGGAAGGGCAACACAAAATTTTGGAAGAAAAAAATACTAAGTGAGGAAGCTATAGTTGAAGAAGTCATGACTTTTTCCAAAGTTATGACAAACCCATAGTTGAAGTCCATGATGTGCTTGAAATATTCCAAAATCATGGCACCCAAAAAATCTACTACCTATCTCACTCTTTTAGGTGTAATAGATTAAGAAGTGAAGAAGGAGGAAGAAATATAGATGACCTGATGAAATGATCTAGAAAATGAACAAGAGAAAGACTGCAAAAAATAAATCTTTTCCTCTTAATCTATTTTTTTCCATTATATTTTAGTAAGGAAAAAAATAGATGATAAGTCTAAGAAATTTATCAATATATTCTAAAAGTTAGAAATCAATATTCTATTTACCAAAGTATTAACACAAATGTCAAAAAATATTAAGTTCATGAAAGATGTAATGAGTAGCAAGAAGCAAAAGAAAAATCTTTTTTTCCTAACATTTTTTTCCATAATATTTTAGAAATTGGAAAATAGATGAACAATTTGAGAAATTTAGCAATGTCTTCCAAATATTAGAAATCAACATTCTATTTACCAAAGTATTAACACAAATGTCAAAATACATGAAGTTCATGAAAGATATGATGAGTAGCAAATGAAGGTAGAGATCTATAAGATGATGAATATGTCCAAGATAATAATGTTATCATCTAATGTAAACTCCCTAGAAAGCTTAAGGACCCAAAAAGTTGTATGATTCTATATATTATTGGAGATTATACTTTATGAAAGGTGCTATATGACTTAGGATCAAGTATTAATTTGATATCATTATCCATAGCGCATGGGATGAACATATGCGATATTACTCAAACTACTCTCTCCCTTAAAATGACCAACCATTTTTAGCCATTAGCAAGTATTAATTGATATTAAGAAGAGTGAATTCACACTTAGTATGAATAAAAAGAAGAGTGGGTTCACACTTAGTTCTAGATTTCAGAAGAAGTACAATTAGAAAATTTCATAGTTGATGGTTGAGTTATTAAAAGATAAAGACAAGGTAGAAGTCCAATAGATGAGACATTTGAAGGCTTATGAATATGTGGTGGGTATAACAAAGGAAGTCATGATTTCTCACAAAGTCACGACTAATATGATCCAAAAAAAATTTCATATACTATGACTTCACAATTAGTACACGACTCTACCAAAAAAGATCTTAGGCAATGATGCCATGATTTCTTCCAAAGAGAGATTATACTAAGAATATTTCATAGACCATTGAGATCACATACCAAATTGGATATTCAAAAAGATCTAGTTATTAATATTAAATAGAATACTATTAGAGAGGTAACCCAAGAAGTTTTCTTATGCATTTTGATTGAATAAATTAATACCCCATGATTTTCACACAAAATAAATAATTCCAAGATTCCAAACCCTAATACCTAAAAAAATAATTTACCATAACACTCCAACCTAGCCATGGTAATGTATTAATGATGTTTATAATGGGTTGAAATTTTGGAGACAGATTGAATGTTTGAGGATGGGCAATAATTTTAGTGTGATAGTTTATTTGGCACTCTAAGTACTAATTTTTTGGGTAGTTTAAAGTATACTTTTTTGCATGTATTTGTACTTATATCAGAGATATTTTTTTATCTTTATGTTTTGAGGGATTTTTGACAAATTTTAGTGAAATCATATTTATTTTGGTAAAAATTATATTTATAGGAGAGAAAGAAATAATAGTCTTGAAATTTTTTATATCATCATATTATTTCACCTACCACAATTTTATTGAGTAGTTATATTATATTTTCTTAGGCATAATTCTATAATAGTCATGACAATATTTGTATGCTATGACTCTATTATTAGGTTGACATAATCTTTTCACTATATAACATAGCTTTCATGACCATGATATTATCTTGGAGTCATAGCTACACCATCACTAAAACAATTTAATTGTCATGACATTATTTTCATATCGTGACAACCAAGAACCCCACTTGCATAATTAGTTCTGGCAAATTCTAGTATTATGACTTATTCATTATAGAGTAAAAATACTAAGTATTTTGAGTCGTAATATTATTTTTCATAATGATTTTTTATTCAAGAGAGTATTTACCCCGGTCATGGCCTTTTTCAACACCATGCTCTTGTGCTCCAAAGAAAATTCACCAATGATGCGACCATTCCTAGAGCTTTGACTCTGGGCTATAGAAAGTAATTATCTTATTCATGATCATTCTTAGTACCACAATATTTTGTTCCAAAAAAAATTATCTCAACCATAACCATTCTTTATGCCACGATATTTTGTTTCAAATGAAAGTTACCAGAGTCATGATATTCATTACCAACATGATTGTGGTAGTCTAGAAAAAATCCAATGAGATATGAAAGTCACAACTTCAAGCTAGAGTATTTAAGTAACATTTAGAGAAAGTGCAAAAGAAGAAGATATGATAATTGGATTTCGAGGCAAGTCTTGCCAATAAACCCTATATGACATAATTCCAACTCCCACCTAGGGGAAAATTCAAAGTAAATGTGGTAACATTTAATTAGGTTTTAGATTTTGATACGTACATTTAAGTTTGAGCTTGCAATGGGAACCCTTAATTCACACAAGATAACTTACAACACATTTTGTGTTACATCCTATCCAATGTTTGGCAAAATTGACATTGAGGGTTGAGTTATATACTTTCAATGTGATGATACACTATTATTGAATGATTAAAATTTGTGTTAATGTGTATCGTAGAATATTGATAGATATGAATGTGTTATAGAATCAAAACCTAAGGTTTTTTCTATGTTATAGGTTTATACATGTTGGTAGAGGTGGATGTTGAAAGGTATGTTACAAGAGACACTCATGTAGTATGGAAAGATGATGGTGATAACCCTCATAATCTTAATGAATGAGATAAATTTATATATATAAATTTATGGTTGAGGTAAGTTTAATCATTGTGAGTATAATTTCATGAATTCAAAAGCACGAATGAAATTATGACTAATTCATCATGCCTATTCTAGAAGAACTAACATTGAGTAATATGGGGGTTAAGTAGAAATTATAATCTAGGAGTTTCACCATAGTGTGAGAGTCATGTGTTGACCATAGAAAATGATGATAGGTAAGTCATTGGATACTTGTAAGAGGAGGTGAACCATATGGTTGTAATAGCCTTACAAGTCAAATTGTCTCATATGATTTCTATATGATGAGATTCATAGGAAATGTAATGTTATTTATCATGAGCATAATGCTTATTAAGCTGAAAATACAAATATATTTATAACTTTAAGTATATTATGTTGCATCTACATTAGAGATTGAAGAATAGAAATGCACATTCAAACTAATCATCAAAAGAATTTGATAATTTGCCTAAAATGAGCTGACATATGAATGACCCGAGAACATAATGACATGTTGCTTTAAAGAGAAATGTTGAAGGGATAACTATGAAGAGATTATCCTTAGCAATGATAATCCACGGATGACTTATGTCTATTTTTACATTAATCTTTACTTCATTCAACAATCATACACAATATTAAAAGAATACTAAAGAAATGTTATCACACATAAAGAAGTAAACCAACTCTAGAGTCTAAGTATCTTCCTAAAAATATAAGTTTGTTGACTCAACTCGAATATTAGTTGATTTACTATTGATTTCTATACAAACTCAATTTCAATGAGATCTATATCTAGACTTATGTCTATTTTATTACTTTTATGATCCAACTACCTATAAAGACTCAACAAGTCTTTGACATCATATTTAGGAACAAACATGTTTTTAGTGCCATTTTCGGGGACCAAACAAGTTTTTGGTGTCTTTTCCAAGGATCGAATATCGGTACATGAATGAAGTTATAACATAGTTTCTATTATTATGACTAAAAGTTCAAAGGATTCAAGTTGTGACTTTGTTCTTTAGCATTTAAAATGAATGAAGTCATGATAGTATTCCTTAGTCTTCCAATATGGTTTGACTTGGAATGAAGTTGTAAAATGATTTATTTATTTTTTGATAAGTAATATATTGCAATATCAAAAATTCTATACAACCTAAAGGAGCTTCATACTATTATATTTTTTTCTGAATACAATATAAATCTCTATTTTAATATTTCTAATTAAAATTTCTATACTTTGTGACTTTCTTTCGATCCATCTACAATTTCTTCATCTCCTTATATAATAGACAACTGCTACAAATGTTGCCTTTATGATAGTGTTCTTGGGCATGGTTGCTGTATATTTTTCTATCATATCTTTGAACGTCAATGGAATGGATTTCATGTCCTCTTGATCCCAATCAAGTTCTTTAGTTCTTGCAATATTATACTGGAAAACTAGCATTTGAAAAAGACATGATAATAATATTTAGCATTTGGGTAGAATTCACAATTCAAATTTTCTAGTATAGAAAAAAAAACTTGTTTTTGGTTCTCCCCTTTTCATGTTTGGCAATCAATAAGTATACGGTAAGCTTGGGAATATGGTTCTGCATCCAGATAATCCCTCTCTAGGCCTTCTTCTCTTTTGAGATGTTTCCAATAAAGAAATTATGTTGTAAAATGATTTATGTTGTTATGACTAGCGACTCAAGGATTCAAGTCATGACCTATTCTTTAGTATTATGACATGAATAAAGCTATTATATGTTATCATGACTTTGAACTTAAGTTAGAGGTTTTTGTTTAGGTTTACTATATAAAATGAAATGAGAGTGTGAGAACTAAAAATTGATACATATTATTTATATTTTGAGAAATAAATAATAATGAAAGAAATTTTTTCTCTCCCCCCCCCCCCCTCTTTTTCTTTAGTGCTTATGTGTGATTTTGAGATCTCTAATTGTGTGATGCATGCTTTATCTATGAGTATTATATTGTATGTATTTTTGCCTTGTCCTTGGAAACCCTGAATTTCTAACCATCACTTCAATTCATAACAATTGGCATCATCCAAATGTAGATTCCTAATATTAGTTATCAAAGAGAGGTTTAGGTTCTAATATTTTCTATCAAAGCTAAGTGTGGTTGTAACATTTGGTATCAAAGCCACATTTTGGTATAGATCGTAGATGCGATCTATAGAGGATCCTAGCATGGTGAGTTTGGCAACATCTAAAGTTGTGGTTGAGATGTTTGTGGGGAATGGTTTCAAGTTATAGAAGTTAAAGAAGGAAAATTTTTTTATTAATATAGATTGCTAGTCTATGATTATAGATCCAAACCTAATAATGAGTGATCAAGAATCAAATACATCAACTGTGAAAATTATTAATTAGGACAATGTAGATCAGAGAGCATGAGATCCAAAGACCCCATCTATTTGGCAGATGGGGTCTTGATGAATATTTATGGTGTAATAATAATGAAATAATTGTGGTAGAAACTTGAGATGCTTTTCCATAGCAAGTCACTAGTCGATAAACTATTCATGAGGTAAAACTTTACATGATACACATAGAGAATATTAAAACTTTAGCCTCACATCTACATGATTTTCAAACACTAATCAATTAACTATTGTCCATTAGCTGTGAGATCAATGATGATATAAATCTACTATTTTTTTCTATTCACTATTTAATTCATGAGATAATTTGATTATTATCATTTATAGTGGTACAATAGGTTTATTCTATGAAATAGTAGTTGTAACTTTACAATCAAATGATATGAGAAGGAAGAGTATGAAAAAATATTCTAAGAATATTTTATTTATGAGGGAGAGCACTAAAGATAAAAGATGAATTAGTTTAGAAGCAAGTTCATGCCAAAAGGAAGATCAAAGAGCATGAAAAAGTTGAAATTAAGATGCAAGAAACTATGTTAGTTTTGATATAAGATATAATAGTATGATACATAAGGTAATATAGTATATATTTATTGATTACTCTAGTACCCAAAATGGGTACAAATATTAGCTACCTAAGAGTCATAGAGTACTAGTTAGTTATGATATTATCTTATTTGAGTGGGATCGATTTTAATAGGTCTAGGAAGGGAAATGATTTAGGGATATATGTCAAGATTTCTTTAGATATGTCCAAATGGGTGGGCAGCCCATGACACAACTCACAAAAACTAGTTCATGGAATTTCCTAGTATGGCTAGAACTATGCATGAAATAGTGACAAACAAGCCCCATGGCATGGCTCATGCCGACAATGGTTTATGGCCAGCATGTTTCAAAAGATGCAGCACAACAAGACATGGCAAGTTGGACCATGTATGTCAATTTAAACCTGACTAGCCAATCTAGGCTAGATAGGGCATGGTTGAGGCTAGCCTAAGTTTGATTCATTTCTAGTTCTTGGTCATAGTGGGTTTGGCATGACTCAATCTAGACTGACATGAATCAACATGATTCTAGTAGCTAGCAGCAAACATGCCATAATATATTTACTTTTTTTGGAACCATGTCAACACAATATGACACATACTAAAAAAATATTCTATGTCAGGCATAGAATGGTGTCACACTTTGGTCTAAAAAAGAGGGTTGTGTCCATAGCCTATTGGACACCTCTAGGTTTCTTGCTCTTCATTACTCTTCTAGAGTCTCATATGGGATCCAATTATGAGAAAGTCTCACTTAGAAACTACTTCATAATATAGTTCACACTATAATAACTTTTTTATTGTTTCATCATTTGTATCAAAAAGCATTAAATATAACTCTATAATGTAATGTTTCTTTAGATATGGAATTATACTCGAGTCCAATCAATCTTGTAGGTCCTATGTTAATTTAAACCTAAACTCAGAATAATTTTAGAATAGAGAGACTTGACTACTTAGAACTTTGAGTGTTATCTTGGAGAAAGGAAGATATATAGCTGACTATTTTATTGTTTATTACTCTCTATAAGAAATAAAGGAGTTATACTCGATGTCTTATTTTACTTGTATTTTCATACTCATGTTTTCGTTCTTTATTTGTCTTTTTTTAATACTTCTTTTAATAGTACTAGGACAGTCAAGTCTCCTTATGATGTATCATCTAATTCAGGATGACACAAAAACATATTGGATGAGATAAATATCCTTTATTCTAGTGGGACTTTGGAACTAAAATTTGACCTTCATTAAAAATATTTGTTAGTTACAAGTGGGTGTTCACTATGAAAACTAGTCCATGTGACAAGGTATATCACCTAAAGTTAAGATTTGTTACAAAGAGCTTACTTAGACTTTTGAAGTGAATTATAATATTATTTTATATTTATTGGCCAAGATGACCTCAATATAGATATTTATATCTATGGAAGCATCTCACATATATAGGAAATACAATTAGAAATAAAAAATATTTTCCTTCATGGTGACTTAATTAATGAGGTGCATAAGGAGTAGTCACCTAGTTTTTGATTAGTTAAAGAGCATTTAGATTCAATTTGTAGATTGAAAAATTATTGCATGGCCTAAAGCATTCACCAAGAGCTTCATGTGTGACGTTTTCACTTCCTATCAACTTTTTTCATTTACATAGGTGTGTAATAGATTGCTCTTTGTATTTTTTGGAGTTCAGAGTGAAATGTTTTTTTATTAATACTCTCATTGATGATGTTTTTTTGTGTTGTGCTTCATTGAATCATTTAATTAAGCCATTTGTTGATTTCTTATCTAATATGAGCCATCTAGTTGATTCAAGTACAAGTAGGATAATCACAAGAAATGTTAACTATTTGATTATCATCATACCAGATATATCTTTTGTAGTTAGTATATGCTATATATAATTTGTTTTGGTTATCTATTTTGTATAATCAAAATATTTTTGTTTTAATATTTTTATGTAAGTACAGGAAAGAAAATATTAAGAGGCTGGGAATGCAGTAATAGCACAATAACGAAGGTTCCACTGTCTGGTCAGTGTGCCAAAGAATTTTTGGAGCAAAGCCTAGCCCGTTTGAGTGATCCGACCCACTCCGATTAATTAAACCAAGAAATTATATTAATATAAATTATTTTTTATTTATGTTTTCGGGCGGTTGTTTTTCGTTGTGTGGAACTAATCATCTCTTTCTCCTCTATACGTGATTTTCATCGAGACTGCTTCTACACAAAATCTGTAAGAACATTTTGTGGTTATAATCTATAAATGCATATGTGTTTTCTGTGTGGATGTAGCTAGTCATGTTGAATGACTAGTGAACCACCTTATATTGTGTTTTTCTGTTGTGGTTTGTGTGTGATGTGATTTTATTCTTTTGTGGTTCTGTTGGATTGTATATATATATCTTTTGTTCTCTTGTTGTTCTCTCCTTCTGAATCACAATCGTGGAATCAAAATTGCACAACAGTATATATATTTAATTCCATAGTCTCCATGATTAGTTCGCCTAGATGTAGCTACTCACATACTCAAGTATGTGAAGAAATCTTTAAGCTTTGACATTTCTTATGGTAATCATAGACACCTCCAACTAGTTAGTTTTTCATATTCTTTTTGGAGACTAACTTGCACACAAAGGAGTGCTACTATGTGATATTATATTTCTATTTGGAATTTTCTTATCACCTAGAAGTGTATGATAGATACTGGTTTTGAGATTGAATGTAAACATATAGTTAGTGGTGATGACACTTATCACTTGCGAGATACTTTGTATCAATACCTTCTTGAAGAGATCAAGTACAAACTTACTTTTCTTATTACTATCTACTATGATAGATTATTGAGTATATGAAGCAAATAAATATAAATTATTTTTTTTCATAGAGAAGATCCTATATAAGACCATTATGATTATCTATTTCCTACTATAGATTAGTTAGTAGATATATCTATAAAAACTATAAAGATGTCTTAGCTCACTTCTCTTTCCTCCAAGTTTAGAGTATTGGATATCTATGTATCTGCCTAATGAGAAGTATTATAGTTTTTATTTATTTATTTTTTATATTTTTTATGGGTATACCCAACATGTGAATTGCTCATAGTGATTTTCTTTTTTACTTAGTGACTTAGGTGTTCCTTGCGTTTTTTTTTGTGAATATGATTGTATCATATGATATGGATATTCCATTTTTTTATTCTTTACATTTTATAATAACTTAGAAAAAAAAGTATAAAGAGTCCAATCACATTGGCATACACTCTACAACAAAATGAAGAAACAAAGTAGATGAATAGAACATTATTAGAATACATAATAACAATATTAAGAAATATAGGGATATTTAAGTTATTTTGAATGGAAGTGGTCAAAATAACTTATTATAAGATCAATCAATCACCTTTAATTATGATTGATAAGAATACACTGATCAAAATGTAGACTAGTAAGCCAATTAATTATTCTTACTTACATTGATATGAAATTATTACTTACATCAGAGAAACATTATCGTTGGATCCAAAATATAAAAAATATATATTTTGTAGAAGACATGTTATCATCTACAAAAGTATAATTTTGTAGATGGTATGTTACAAAGTGAAAGAGATTGGAGTTAAAGGCATGATAAATTTGATATGAATGAAGTGAAGTAGTAAGGGTACTATTTAATTTCAATATGCAATATTATAATCAAAGTTTTATCCTTCTTTCTATTAATTTCAAATTATGATTAAGTGTGAGGTATATTAATGAAGAAGATATGATACAATGTCTCAAGTATAATATGCATTAGTTATGGAAAGCTTAAAATTCATAATGATTTACTCAAGATCAGACATTGCATAAACAATGAAAGTACGCTACAAAAAAACCTTCATTTAGAGATAGACAATTCAGTCTCTAATCCATCTAGAAACAGAATTCCAAACGGATTAGAGACAGAGTTTTTAGTCTTTAAAATGATGGTATGTGATTTCAACCATCTCTAATCAGAGACGGATATTTCCATCTCTAAATTAATAATTCCCAAGGCCAATTCCATCTCTGATTAGAGATGGAATTTTCAGTCTTGAATTTCATCTCTGTTCAAAGGCACATTGATTTCGTCTATGACTCAGAGATGGAATTTTCAGTCTTAAATTTTGTCTCTGTTTAGAGATGGATTTGATCCCATCTTTGATCAGAGACAAATTTTATTATGTCTCTAATAAGAGGTGAAATTTTTTCTCATATTTCATCTCTCTTCAAAGATAGAATGATTTCGTCTCATATCAGAGATGAAATTTTTGGTCCCAAATTCCATCTCTGATCAAAGACCACAACATTCCATCTCTAATCAGAGATGAAAATTTTTATTTCTATTCAATCTATATATAATAATATTTTTTTGTTGACATGTCTTGACTTTTCATACCGATCTTATTGTCATTCAAAGCCAATTATATTAAATCATTAAGATGTAGCTTAATAGTTAAATTAATAGATATCATTAAATAAGTTGAAATACATAATACTTTTAATTAATTATAAAATCAATAATATTCTTAAATAACAAAATGGTAATATTAGTGTCAGATATAGCTACTGATAATTTTACCATTAAATAAAGAGCCCAACTGTGATTTCATCTACTATTGTATCTGTCTTTGCATCTCCTGCATTTGTTTACACATCTCCTTCTGCATTTGTTTGCACATCTCCTCTTGCATTTGTTTGCACATCTCCTCCAGCATTTGTTTGCGCATCGCTTTTTTGTATTTTTTCATTTTGATCTTGTATTTTTTGGTGTTGATCTTGCAAATCCTTAAACTGATCACGTAACCTTTTATTTTCTTCTTGCACAAGTGGTAATTTATCCTCTAACTCAAGGTTATGACCCATCGTAGGTGAAGCGCCACTAAAAGAGGCAATGCTATAGTATGTTGATATTTCAAAGCCAATACCATATAGTCTTGATTTCTTCACTCCCTCAACATTATTAACAAAAATTATATTATTATCAACTGAACATAGTTCGGACCACCCTTCCTCTAGTTGGAATATCTTCTACCATAGTCGGATGAAATCATTCTTCACTCAACAACACATCATATTGAAATTTATAAATTTAGTAATGAAAAAAGTAACAATTAATATAATAAAATATTAAATTTTAATTAAGATGCTAACATTCAAAGCTTTGGCTTTCTCATTGACAAATAAGCCATCACTCCTTTTAGTATGATTGCAAATAAACAACGCATAGTATGTAGGCATCTTTCCCAAATTTTGTTCCTGAGAGTTCAAAACAAAAAATATATATAATGTGATCACACAATTAAAATATTATTGTAACAAATTTTCTTATCGAAAAAACCTAACCATGCGTTTAGCATGTGAAGAATGTGTGATAGATCCTCCAGTATGAGTGGCAGGTTCACCAGCTTGCTAATTTAGCTTGTTATGTCATGCTCTTGCTTTGTATTCAGTATTATTTGTTTCAACATTCCATGCCCTCCAAATATCATCAAAAACATAGGTCGGCTTCTATTTGGCATTCCTAATGTAAAAATGAAACTCTTATATCTAATAGCTACATGTTTCTCCCATAAAATCTTGACTATGGCACTTATTTTTGGATCCTACCAAAAATATTTCTATAAATTTGCAAAAAAAAAACAAATAATTAGTACAAACTCATATTATATGTAAAATTTACAATATATCTGAAAGAAATATTGCCTAAAAATCCTCAAAATACAAAACTTTAGTGTTCTGAGGAATGTATTTCCAAGTATACCTATCCTTGTGAAGTTGCTATTCGAAAGTCTTAGTGATCATCCGTGAGCATTTTCATGAGGCAACAACCTATGATGAAAATTACTTTCTTGTTAATTTTAGCATTAAAAAGAATTAATAATGCTAAACAAATAAAGAAGTCATTTTCTTGGTAATGATATTAATCGTGATTATATTGGATAATTAAATGCAATTGACTAAAAATTCTACTAAAATTGACTTGAACATATATTTTTATCCAAACCTTTATACATTGTGGACAAGTGTTTGTGTTTGAACCTTCTTATGCTTGTTAAGTGATTATAGTAATTAATGGGATAGCTCAAGCTCTAGTGAACTCTAAGAAAAATGATGAGGATAATGGGCTTGACTAGCTAATTTAAAACAAAAACCAAAAGAAAAAAGATATTAAGTTGACTTTTTCTACCACATTTGATTACATAAAACAAAAAGTATTCTAGTGTATTGATACAAGTCAATTAATTAAATGTTATCAATTATGACTATCTTTCATTAAAGCACTTTAGTAGTAACTAAATTTCCTAGAATGATGGATAGTAATGCTTATGACATGTTAATACAATATATGCTTCTATTTGCATTATTTAAAGAAAATTAAGTTGATGAAAGCTTACTATCTGTTCTCATTCGTGATTACATCTCTAGGGTCAAATCTAGTAGCACCATCAATGTTTGCCTCAACATTTATAGATTCAGCAACAAATGCTGATGCAGAGCCAATTCCAAATTATTGTGGTGTCTATGCTGGCAAAGGAGGTGATGGTTGTACTGAAGGAATTTGTGATTGTATCATGGGAGCCATGTCTTGGGTATCTGGTATATGATTTATCTCATCAATAATCTTTGTCCAAAATCTACAATTATTATTACATCTACCTTCATGGTTTATTTCTCTTCCTTTACCTCTACCCTCGTGGATTCCTCCTCTTCCTTTACCTCTACCTTCCTAGATTCCTCCTATTCCTTTACCTCTACCTACATGGATTCCTCCTCTTCCTTTACCTCTACCCATCTACACATATGATGGTTAGTAAACTAACCACCCAAGAAGTTCATCAACAAGCATAAAATGTTAATCTAAAATCATAAACTCACTGTTGTATCTTATTTTGAAATATGATCACAATAGCATAAAGCATAATGGCATGCAAATTTCAAGTACTTACTTCTATTATAGTCCTTCCCTAATTGCTTAAAATATGATCATAATAGTTAAAAGCAATAACATTGATAGTATAAAAAATAGTAGCTCATATTTGTTTTTGTATAAAGGTATCATGCAATTCATACTTAACTTGCCTTTGTTAACTCTAAAGTTCTTTTCAGTTGGATCATTGTACCATAAAATGATATTAATGAGATGAGCTTTAATGTGTTTTCTCACCAATATCATATGTGTTTGCAAGATTTAGTTAAAAAGAAGACCAATATTTAAAAAATAAAATTCTAGCATAATTGATTTTGTTATGAGTAAATTATGCATCCAAGATAAAAGGTTTATGCACTCTAACATGTATAAATTTGTCCCAATCAGAAGCATCCAACCATACTGGTTGTATTTTGAGGTATAGCCTATATACCATAATATTAGGCATAATAAGAAATATTGAGTTCTGTTTGGTCTACTGGGCCAATCAAAAGACAAAGAAAAAGAAAATACACATTGTGTAAGATTTTTTATGCACAAAATTTCTTAATATATTGCCAAACGCACAAAGATAAGATTTTCTCAAACTTTTTTCTCCCCCTAGTCTTAATGATCACAGATCTAAAAAACTCCTCATCTCCACGATCACATACCTAGAAAAAGAATCAACGAACGGAAGGATTGACTTAGTATTACAAAATATGAAAAATAAGCATAAACATGAAAAAAATGGGAAATAAGCAAACATCTAATTTCCAACAAATTTTCCTTCCTTGAAATGCATAATATAAAATATTCACTAAATCTCCGTCCATCCAAAAAGTACTAACACCTATCAATGGTTCACGGATCAAGTCTTCAGGTAAGTAATAAAAATAATTTTGAATTCTCGAACTAAATAACCAGTAGCAGGCACAAAAATGAAAAAAAAACTTGAACCATACTCGTGTAATTATGATTGTTCCACCAATCTCTATATACCATGAAATATAAAACTTAAGAGGCATTTGGGTAGTTTTTTTTAAGCTTTCATGAAAAAAATTATACATATTATTGTTTACTTACAGTAAAACGACTCCAATGGCACAATCAAAAAATATGAAACCCTTGAACAAAGTATGAATCATTACTTTGTGATTAACAATTTAAGTTAACTTGTCGATATAATACAATCTCACTATATTTATGCATCACTTTCTCCTTGTACAGTTTTGGAGGAGTTCTTTCATAACCACAATCATAACTATAACAACAAAATCACAATCACAACCACCACAACACCACCCTATATCTTTTCTACCCAAATCACAATAGCAAAATCTTGATACTAGGAAAACCAATCAATTAAAACGTAAACAAAAATGCATATGTAGCCCAAATAATAAAACAAAGTAATGAAAATGAAACCTTAGTAATCCATGCATTGAGATGTCTAATAGCTAAACCATGAAACCTCTAATGTTCAAGTACTAGCCATAATAGTCAACTACCGAGATATACTAGAAGAATAATTTAAAAAAATGGTATGGTTTTATCACATGATCAAACTCAGCATACCCAATAGAATAAATCAAAACATCAATCCGTAAAATAATGGAAAATAAAGATTTATCATTAATCACAAACACTCTCATTTTTCCCAACAAAGACCCAAATTAAACAATTCACAAGAAACAAAAGGAAAATCATCGACACTTCTTGGAACCATGAAAAAATGAAAAGAAAATTTAGGGCAGTGGTGATACTTACTTCAATTCGTTGATTTCTCTTTCCCATGGTATGAGTGATGATCTATGCACAAATTTCACCAAACCTCCAAATCAAACTATAGTTGGAGCCATTGTTCTTCACTAGATGTACACCAAACAATTCTAATACTATTTATATTATGCTTCAGTTCTTATACTCATCCTTGGAAAGGTAATGAATTTTCCAATAAATTTCCAAAGTATGTTATTTAATGAATGAAAAAGAAAAAACTTCTAAGAACAAGTAGAGATTCAAGAGAACAAATATACTTATTTATGATTATAGACTTATAACATCTAAAATAATACCATTCATCATTACACATGTAATGTATTCATTATTTTAACAATAAAACATACATTATTCATCTTGTCCACACTTGACTTGGGTCTTTGATGTGTACAAATCAAATAATAATTTCAAAATGGAGCAACAACCAGAAATATTAGCCTACTAATACTGTATAGAATTTTCTAAGAAAAATCATGTGGACAAAAGAAATTAAATAAAAAAGTAATAAAGAATGAATGAAGAAATTTGTATATAAAATCTATTTTCAAGTACAGGTTAATCAATACAAAGTTTCTTGTGCCACTAAAGCAAGCATTGTTACATAATTATTTCTCTAAAAAAATTACTAGAAACAAAAACCAACACAAAATTCCAAACTCATCCCTTCCCATTATATCAAAAGCCAGGTTAAGGAGTTAGAAAATGGGCAGCTAGTGATTATAATAACTTGGGAGATAAGTTTACTAGGGTGTTTCATAACAATATAGCAAAAAAATACTACAAATTAGCAAATTATTCATCTTTTTCTTCATCTTCTAATTCAGATTCCAAAATATATTCAATCATATCTTTAGATACAAATTCATCATCTCCTACATCAGAACCTAAATCTCCACCATTTGGATCATTAAGAAGACCATGATCATTATCCTTCACTACCTCAATTTGATGTAAATTAATTTTATTGTCTTAAAAGGCCAATTCTAGCATTGAAGAAATTTTCTTTGATAATTCAGACATCTCTACAACTACCCTCGCCTTAATCTTGCACACAGCTATCCAATCCATTTGGGCTCGCCTTAATGAAAGATATGGTACATAAATAATATACCTGGCATGCCTGCATTGTAAGTATGAATGGTTCATATCTATTAAATCTTCTACTTTGGTTGACTTCTACGATGATGTAATTTGGGTGCCTCCTAGTACCATGCCTTGAAGGGTCAATCCAATCACATTTAAATAGAGCTGTTCTTTTGAATGGATAACTAGGATACTCTAACTCAAGTATCTTTATCAATTGACCATAATAATCATTAGCATTCTCACAATAGTTTGCACTCTTAATGCAAACATCACTGTTCATGGTAGCTTGACTAGTCATGTGACCTATAGTAAATAATTTGTACCCATTGACAAAGTACATTGGATATGACCATGTGGTTCTATTTGGCACTTCAGCAAGAGTCTTTACAAAGATGTTTGTCATGTTGTTACTAGGATTACATGCCTATTTATCAAAAAATAGCAATGTCAATATGTATTTGATTTAAAATATTTAATTATGAAAAATTATGTATGGAACGAAATACTCTTACTTAAAGTTTGAATTATTCAACACAATTATTATCGAGCATTCGATCAATGTCAGCATTGCTAATTCTTGCATCTTATTCATGTAGCTTGAGAATGTAAATACTTCAAATAAAAAAATAAAACCATTAAAATACAAAAATCAATAATTTTACTAATATTCAAAAATACTTACTTGATATAAGGTGTAACCTCATCACAATTCATAAGAATATAGGTTTGAGCACCCCAAAATTCCCCACCTTCAATTGGCCTAGGCTTTGTAGTTCCATAAGATAATGTAGGATATGTGAACATGCGATTCAAAGTAATGCGAACAAAAGTTTGATGCTTCTTCAACTAAATATGCATTACATATTGAACCCTCAACTTGAACCTTATTACCGACATTTTTTTCAAATAACAAAGAAACCTATATATATATATGTATAAAGGAAAATAAAAATTTTATATGAGAAATTAGTACCTCTCAAATGGGTACATCCAATGAAACTGTACTAGACATGCTATCCTTGCTTCATATGAAAAGTGGACATGCAAATGTTCCATTGAGTCAAAGAAAGTAGGAGGAAATATCCTCTATAACTTACATAAAATTTCTGGAATTTATAACTCCAATCTCCTCATATCTTCCTCCTTGAGTTTCGTACAAGTTAAGTCTTTAAAGGATAAGCTCAACTCAGTTAATGGTTCCCAAATATTCATTGGCATCAAATTCTGAAATGCTTTTGGGATTAACCTCTGCATAAAGATGTGACAGTCATGACTTTTCATTCCAAAAAGTTTTTACTTCTTTAAGTCCACACATCATCTCATATTTGACACGACATCAAAAAATTTGATGTTTTTCACCCACCTACAAATAACTTGCTTACCATTCTTATCCAAAGTGTAGTTTGCCTTTGGATATTTACCATTACTATTCTTCTCTAACTCTTTTCTCCGACAAAACATTGCCAAATCCTCCCTAGCTTTGATGTTATCTTTTGTTTTTACATCAATGTTCATAACAATATTGAACACATTCTCAAACACATTTTTCTTTATGTGCATTACATCGAGATTGTGACAAATCAGATTGGTACTCTAGTAAGGCAAATCCCAAAATATACTATGTTTTCTCCAACCACAACCACTAGTTTTACAAATGTTGTTAATTGTTCTCTTCTACATCAGCTTCACTTATCTTTCTAAGTCCCAACATCACGATGTGCTCTAAAATTTCTATTCCATACCTAATGGGTGGAGACTAGAAAAAAATTGTTTTATTTTTAATGAAGTAATTCTTGTTTCATCTGAAGGGGTGATTGTGAGGCAAAATTTTTTGATGATTCTCAAACCATGATGTCTTACAATCATTTAGGAACGAAAATGCATCTGAGTACTCTATACAATGCGGATAAGCTAATTTGCCGACTGTGCTCCATCCAAACAATATTGAGTATGCTGAAAAATCACGAATTGTCCACAACAAAGATGCTCTCATTTGAAAATTATGTTTTTGAGACACAGCATATGTTTCAACACCCACCTCCCACGAGTGTTTTAATTCAGCTATCAGTGGCCGAAGGAACACATTTATCTTATGCTTAGGGTTGTTCGGCCCATGTACAATTATTGACATGAACATATGAGGTTCTTTCATACACATCCCCGGTGGCAAATTATATGGTGTTACAATGATTGGCCAACATGAATATTACTTACCCGATTGACCAAATGGTTGGATTCCATCTGTACATAATCCCAACCTGACATTTCTACTCTCCGCAAAAAATGAAGGATGCATCTGGTCAAAATGAAACCAAGCTTTCGAGTCAGATAGATGTTGCATAACACAATCTTCCTTGTCATGATCATCATGCCAACACATATCCTTTGTAGTTTCTTTTGAAGCATACAATCTTTGTAGCCTAGGAATGAGAGTAAAGTAATACATCCTCTTATACGGAACATCGCTCTTATGTTTTGTTGACTCCCTTCTCCTACTTTTGTACCTAGGATGCTCACATAACTTGCAATATTTCAAGGTGCTATCTGCACCCCAATATATCATGCACCCACACTCACAATAATCAATTTTCTCCATAGAAAGATCCAATCCTTCAAACATCTTCTTCGTATTGTAAAAATTCTCTAGCAATGTGTTTTTCTGAGGTAGTGCCTCTTTCATAAATTTTAAGAAGGAAACATAACATCTCTCTGGTATGATATTTTGACTTAAAATTCAACAATCAATCTACTGTAGATGATTGTGAGTGCATCTCACACCATGGCCACAATGCTTGATCGGTCGCTTGTAAGATCTCATACAATTTTTTTGCTTTCAGATTTGGACTCTCCTCCATAGTGTTAAAGTCCAAGTCAGGTCCACCTACATCCATAACCATGGTATGGTATGAACTATGTGATTCAGTAGCATAAGTTGATGTATGACCTTCACCCTGTTCATAATTTTTACGAGTTGTAGTTTTCCCTTGAAATATCCACTCATAATAATCTTGTAAAAAAACCCTTTTGCACTTGTATAACTTCTCATTCTTAGTTTCTAATAACTTTCGATTCTTACACATACTACATAGACATCTTATTCTCACTCCATACGTTCATTCTAGTTGACTAATTGCAAATTGAATAAAAATGGGTACTCCATCAACAAATTTAGGTTTAAATAACCACCACACATCTTATTATACATCCATTATTTGACAGAACTCATACTTAATTCCTATTAATGAAAACACGCGAGGATAATCAATATTTTATATATTTTAAAATTTTTTAGTCCTTATAAAATAAAGAGAAGCATATGCCATTAGAGGTGGCAAACGGGCCGGGCCGGGCCGGCCCGAATTTTTTGAGCACGAGCATGCCGCCGTGCCGGGCCAGGCACGGTTTAAAATAGTCGGGCCCGGCACGGCGGGCCGTGCCGGGCTTGCATGTTCATACGGTTCGCGATTTGGGGGGACCGCGGGTCGAGTCGAATCAGACCAAACCCGCGATCTTTTTTGCGGGAGGGGCCATCATGGGGTCAGACTCACGGGACACTCGGCACGGGACAAACTTGTGCCGATGTGCCGTGCCACGGGCCGAACCGTGCTGGGTCAGGCACAGCACGGCACGGGCCCGAGCACTGAATTTTTCCGTGCCAGGCCGGCCCAGGCACAGCTGAACTGTGCCGTGCCTCGTGCCGGGCCGGGCCGGTTTACACCTCTATATGCCATTAATATTATTTGGGGCTAATTATAACTATGCATAGAATGGACAATAGATTTATCGGTAAACATGAAGCTAAAAAGGACATCTCCAAAAATGATAATTAGAAACATAAAAGAAAATGTTAAACAAAATTCAATTCATATATATATATATATAACTCCAAATTTAAGTCAGGTTTCATTCAATACACCCTGATCCTTAGAATAAAAAATAAAAGTCATATTAGTGTGACTCAAAAAATAGAAGAACTAATACTATATTCTGAATTTTAAATATTACCTACAAAATAAAAGGGCAAAAAATATAGTCAACAAGGTCTGAAGAAACCATTTGAGTTTGCTAGGTAGAAAAATACGTTATTTTTCTTTGTTTTCTCAACAACCCAAAAGATTTTCAAGTTTTATCCAAAAAAAAAAAGTAAGGAAAATCCAAGTTTCAAAGCAACAAATGTTTGATATGACTGATCGTTTGATTCTAATCCCATGAATTCTCTACCTTCATAAACAACTAATCCCAATATTAAATAGTATGTGACTTGAATTTTAAAATTAAGAATTTGTAATTTTAAAATTTGAAACTTGAAAATTGAAATTAGAAATTGAGGAAGTTGAATTTGGAAATTAAGGGACTTGATTTTTTAAATTAGAAATTAGAAATTGAGGGATTTAAATTATGAATTTAGAACACTTGAATTTTGAAATTAGGAATTTGTAATTTTGAAATTGAAACTTTTAAAAAATGAAATTGAAAATTTGGGAAATTGAAAATTTGAATTTTAGAAAATGAGAATTTGAGAATTTGAATTTTGAAAATTGGACACCTGAATTTAAAAAATTGAGTGATGAAAATTTATAACTTTAATTTTTGAAAACATTAGTTTTAAATTTGAAAAAAATAAATTTAAGAAAATGAGAAATTGGGAATTTGAATTTTGAAAATTGGACATAAAAGAAAGTTTAGAACTTGAAATTTTGAAGGCTTAAGTTTTAAAATTGAGAATTTGGACTTTAGAAAATAAGAATTTGAGAATTTGAATTTTGAAAATTTGGACACTTGAATTTTAAAAATTGAGAGATGAAAATTTAAAACCTTAATTTTTGAAGACTTTAGTTTTAAAATTGAAAAAATGAATTTTAGAAAATGAGAAATTGGGAATTTGAATTTTGAAAATTGGACAGAAATAAAAGTTTAGAACTTGAATTTTTTAAGTTTTGAGTTTTAAAATTGAGAAATTGGATTTTAGAAAATTAGAATTTGAGAATTTGGATTTTGAAAATTGGACATTTAAATTTTAGAAATTGAGAAATGAAAATTTAGAATTTGAATTTTTGAAGACATAGGAATTAAAATTGAAAAATTAAATTTTATAAAATGAGATTAAGAATTTGAATAAGGGTGGGAGTTTTAGGGGTAAAAGAGCTGGTTAGAGGATGTGACCAAAAAAATTGGTCAAATGGCCTAATGGGTTGAGCCTAAAAAATTCAAATAAGCTGAGCATAAGAAAATCATCATCAACCTTCAACCATAACAAATCAACAAACAAATACCAAACTTTTCCATAAATTCCATTCAAATCAACAGACAACTATATAGAAACAAAATTCAACAACCCAGAAACGAGATCAACATCAATAAATAAAAATGAAACTAAAATAAAAAATCAAATCAAAACTCATAAAGAAGAGTGACAAAAAGAGAAAAAAATAAGTAGACCATGAATAATCTTGAGAATAGACCAAGGAGGAGGGTAGCCAAATATGCAAAGAGCATCGCCCAATAAAAAGCTCAGATTCAGCATTGTACGCCATTAAAGATGGAACAAACCACCATCACCAACCATGAAAAAAGTTGTGCGACTTCAAAGGCCACAAAAGTGAAAACCTAGTCAGCCTGGCATTGATAGAAAATAAAAAAATAACATAGAATATGAGAGTAAGATTTGGTAGCTAAGCTATGAATAAAAAGAGAAGTGGGGAGTGACAACCTGAAAGCGAAGAGCAAGATGTGGGTTAAAGCTAGGGTTAGGTCTAGGGTTTCTCCAAACTCCTCGGATCTATACTCAATGATGAGAGAGGGGGACAAAAATTTGTGAGCGAGATATTTATAGCCACCAATTTTTTTAAAGCTACCTTAAAATGATAATAATTAAAAAAAAAGAGTAATTAAAAATATTAAATTTTATTAACTACAATTTTAATAATCAATTTTTGTTTTATGTGACGATGTTTGTGTTTTATCTAAAACCTTTTTTTTTTCAAAAATTGATAATGGAAGGTCAAAAGAATAAGTATTATTTAAGTAACTTATTTAATGAAAGTGTTTTTTTCATAAATATTTTTTAATAAAATACATTGTTTTTATATTTTAAAATATTTCCTAAATTGCATATTATGTTTTACGGGGATGAGATATGGACGGAAGGTTGTTCACGAAGAAAATCAAATATAAGAGGAAGATCTAAGAGTATAAATAAGCTGAAATAGAAGCATTGAAAATATGATAAAGGTGAATACTTCAAGAGGAACAACCAAAGAAGTGAAAATAAGTTTAGGTCAAAATTTTTTTCCAGTCATAACCTAAGTAAAAGTTGGCTTAGTAGATAAGAAGCTTTCTGTTGGAGACTAATTTTTTGTAGAAGGATGTGGCACTCATTTTGATGAGGACATCTAGTTTATTGACACGTGTATTTCATACCACATGACTCCTCATTAGAACTGATTTAGCCAACATGCATCTTATGGTGAAAGAGATATGATTAAAGAAATGACTCAATAGTGGTTATGCATGTTCCAAACTTGAACAAAAATTTGATATCTATGAGTATGATGACTGATGCTAGTATACAATTGTGTTGTGATGATAAGTATTACAAGATGACTTGAGGAGCAATAGTAGTTGCTCAAGGAACAAGATATGAATCCTTGAACAAGTTGTTGACAAGACCCATCATGTCTCATATTAGTAGCTCTTACATTTGTGAGGAGAAAGAAACCATGTATAATACGCCATCTATAGAGAACAACAATTCAATGTTGTGGCATGGAAGCATGATGTCATGACATGGAACCATATTCTTGCATCAGAGACTAAGAGAGATCAATGATAAGTGTCTAGTAATTTCATTCTCAGATAAAATGGTAACAAGAATTCTAGATTGTTTAAAAGTATCCAAATTTTATGAGGATTACTTGTATGGAAAGTAAACAGTGTTAAAATTCAAATTTAAGTCAATAAATCAATGGCAGTACAAATAGAGTTTGATTGACTCTATTGAGGAAGAAGTAGCAAAAACAACACCTACACTAAAAAGATATACATAGGTTAGAAACTATCTTGTAAGGTATATTGATAGTGCATACATTTGACTTCATAATATAGAAGATAAGCACAATACTATGAAAAAAGCAAAAGTTATTAGGGAGTCAAAATAGTGTGTGCCATGGAAGAAAAGCTGCAATTATTAAAGAAGAATAACACTTGGAGCCTTTGTGAAGTTTCCCTTGGACCAGGATACAATAGGATGCAAATAGGAGTTTAATAAAAAACAGAGACTAATGAAAAGATAAAGAAGTATAAGGCAAGACTATTTACTAAAGGGTAATCTCATGTTGATAGCATTGTCTATGATGAGATCTTTTCTCCAATAGAGAAGATGACCTTCATTTGGATGGTGTTGGATGTTATAGCTAGATTTAATCTGGAGGCTGATCAGATAGTTGTGAAGATGACTTTTCTTCACTTTACATAGACCTAGAAGAAGAGATCTATATGAACAGTGAATTGGTTTTAGGTGAAAGGTACGAAAAACTTAGTTTGCAAGCTAAAAAAATTATTGTACAGATTGAAGTAGTCTTTGAGGATGTGGTGTCAAAAGTTTAATCCATATGTCTTGTAATTTGGATTCAATAGATGTAAAGCTGGATACCATGTATATACAAGACAGTTAGGTAATAACTATGTTATTCTAACTTTATATGTTAATGATATGCTATTAGTTGGAAATACCAAGAAGATGATTAATTTAGTAAAAGGGTTGGTAGCAAAAATATTTGACTTGAGAGATCTCGGGGCAACAAACTTTATACTAGGCATGCATATTTGAAGAGATCGAAAAAATAGGATGCTATATCATAGGAAGCAGAAGTGTGTTTAGAGAATACTTCAAAAGTATAATACATCCATTTACAAGCATGTGGAAGTTCCTATTGTGACTGGGATGAAGTTGATAGCAGAGCAATGCCCTACTACTAAGTAGGAGAAAGATGAGATGACTCTCATTTAAGTAGATACATGTCCAACTAGAGAAGAAACTTTGAAATTCTATTGAAAGTGTGCTCAAATATCATCATAGTAGTATTAATTTCAAGTTGTAGTTTGGTGATAACAACAACAAAGAGAACTTTCAAGTTAGTAGAATTTTTGATGCTAATTGGGATGGAGATGTGGATATCACAAGATCCACGAGTGGGCATATGTTCACCTTGTAAAGTAGTTTTGTGAGTTTGATGATTAGGAGGCATGTTGTTGTTGCCCTCTCATCCACTAGGGTAGAATGCATGGTGCTTACTCATGCAAGTAAGGAAGCTACCTAGATAAGAAGATGATGTGTAGAAATTAGCTTCAAGTTGAAAGAATTAAGGTTCATATGTGATAGTCAGAGTGTTATTCAATTAATAAGAAATTTAATATTTCATGCTCAAATAATGCATGTCAAAATTTAGCATAACTTCTTTAAAGAGCAAGTTGATCAGAGATTGATTTGATCAAATAAAATAATATAAAAAAGAATAATATGATTACTTGATAAGAAACTTGGTACAACAAAGTTCCAAAGATGCAGTGATGAGACTGAGATAAAGAAAAAGTATACACTAATGGGATAATGTTAAGATTATCTCATAATTCTGAAGTTGCAATATGTGTTTGGTATTACAACCTAAATTATGAAGTAACGACTTGAACAAAGTCACAAATTATTTTGTGTTGGTATGACTATGTAACATGCATCCAGAGTTGTAAAATCGTGACTTGAATAGAGTCATATCCTAATTTTGTGTTATTATAACTGGAAATCTTAACGGTTTCAATTCATTACCTTATTCTTTGGTATTACGACATGAATGAATGAAGTTATAGCTCAACCTATTTTGTGTTGATAAAATTGCAAATCTTAATGATTCAAGTTGCGACCTTGTTCTTTAGTGTAGCTACATGAATAAATGAAGTCACAACATAGATCTGATGTCACAACATAGAAAAGAAATAAATGAAATATGATAGTAAAATTTTTTCTTCTCTTTTGTATTTTTCACTTATGTGTTATGTGTGCTTCATCTTTGAGAATTCTTTTCTCTCTTCTCAAAATCCTAAATCACAATCATAATTTCTAACATGTGGTATCGAAGAAAGGTTATGCTAGATTTCTCATATTCTTAACAATAACTCTCACATAATTATTTCTTTAGATTCCTACCTTCTCTTTTCTTTTTTTTTATATTTTATTTCTTTTCTTAGTTATTATTCTCTCTTTCTTACCTTGATCCACATATACCTTGTTTTTTGCCATTCTTTTAAAAATCTTATGTGCCAAGATTTCTTCAACTCAAAAAGCATCACCTTTCTATAATTAAATATGATTGTGCCACCCATTCCATGTGATTACTCTAACATAAAGAAACATGTACTCAAACACATAAATAAATACTTACACATTTTAAATATAGAAACACACAAATTATTAAATTTAAACATACAAATATTAAACCAAATTTAAATTAAATTAAATTAATTTTTTAACTAAATTTATCTTTTCCAAATCATTTTAATAGACTTGGTTTTCCCAACCCAGCTAGATCCTACAATCTTTATTTATACCCTATTTGAGCAAACCAAGAATGATCCAAGGTATAAATTTAATAATTACTTATCAGATGGAGTTTAGTTTCCCCCCAAACTCCAACACCAATTCTCATTCCTCTTTGGATAAATAATTTTCTAAAGAATATTTTTTTCAGAAAATTACTCAAGATCTCTTTTTCTTTCTAAATTGTAAGCTCCTCCTTGATCGGACTGATTCCTATGAGAAACCTTAGGTTCTATCATGATTTGTATGATCTGTAGGAGCAATTAGAATAAATATAGTACAATAAGGGATACCTACAATAATTGTGTTTATCTCAGAACTAGCACCTAAGATAACTAGATATATCATCTTTGATCTTCTCAATGGATGGGGTGAAAGCAATATAGTTGTATGCCTATATTTATTCATATATGCTATCCTCCCTCTACTACGTGACATTTGGAAAATATGTTGGGAATACTATTCTATAGAAAATTTGTCATTCACACATAAATATCTATGTCTATACAGCTTAAAATCAACATTAATTTTTTCCTATAAGGCACTTACTCAATCTGAACAAAGCTGCTTAATGTGGATAGTATGCTTGGAATATACTCTCTTATCCCTCAGAATAAATCAATAATCAATGATCCTTTGATGAATTTTTATTAATCTTCTTCAAAATTTTCTACATGACTTATATTATCCAATATTCTCAAGGATATCATATTTATCCAAATATATGAGATATGTCAGACATCCCTCATAACTAATTGGCATCTCGTGTTTATCTCTAAATAAATATTTATGATGTTTAAAAACCTTGATGTCTCACTGTTGCTCATACTAACTATACCACAATCCTTTGGCATATGTGTCGTAAATCCATACAAATTCAAAGTGATATGAAAAGGGACTAGCGAATATGCCACCCAATCACTCTCTTGACCAAGCTTATTAAAAAATCTAACATCACTAACAAAAGAGATATATCCCTTCATGGAAAAAGTATTTGCCTCCTTCTCAGTACCATCTCTTCTCGTATGCTCTTCTTAGAGTTTTGTCCATTTGGAATAATCTCTTTTGAAGTATCTACTTTGTTAGAGTAATAACACTTTGATGACACCCCCCCAATCTCATGGTGTGAGTCTAGTGTTGTTCATACTTCTCTCATATTCCTCGAAAATAAGGATACTTAAATAAGTATCTTTTTTCCTCTGGCTTACAATATCATTTACCAAACTATCGATAATGATAATAATTATAAGGATGTTCAAAGTCGATATGCTCAAAGAAATAATCAATTTCTCTCAATATCAAGAAACCAAATAAGAAGCAAAGACATCTACATCTCATAATTCAACATCATTTTCACAGATGTTGGCTAATAAACCATGACTTAGAAACTATTCATGTGAGTAGTCATATCAATTTCAACATGATATTTCATGTTAACCAAACAATAGATTAACAAGGTATTATTTCTTGATATATTTTTTTTAAAGAATGATTCAATTTTTTTATAGAATGTTCAAATTTTTTTTTCATAACTCATCCACCTTTATTTTTGTAGAAATGTGATGGAAAGTAGTTTTCAGAAATCATTATTGTATCATGATAGAGTACTTGTAGTATGATTTTATTTATTATTTATTCCTCATTTTCTATGATTGTGGACTTGTGGTTGATTGATAAGTTGGTCAAATAAATTCCTAATTATTAAAAGATTCATTATTTTTATTTTCCAAATTAAATAGTTTGATGATTCAAAATAAATAATTATGATTAAATTATTAATTGTTTTCATCCTGAAGAAATAATAAATTACACTCTTCAACAATAAAAATATCAAATTTCTTTAAAAAAATAATCAAATATTTTGATACAACTTGTAAGCATAAAACAGAGTCCAAATAATAAAATAAGTTTAGGAATTTTTTTCATACCCATAGATAGGTACATATATTTTTTCATGATTTTATATCTTTTAATTAAACCTTTTTAAACCATTATCGGATGTAAAAAAATTCTCATAATATATCTTTTTCACAAAATATTTGTTTCTATTTTCCATAAAATTAAATTTTTGTCTACCAAAATTTAATTTTAAATTTCTTTACAAAATTAATTTAAATTTACCCCTAATTAATTTTTCTGAATTTTATGAAAAAATATTTTCTTAATCTTAATTCCCAATTTTGCCAAAAATTAATTTTTAGTTTTTCACAAACAGATTACATATATCTCCATCGAAAAATACATTATCAATTATGAAAATAATTATTCAAAATTTTTAGAATAAACCCTAATTTATTCAAATTATAATCTACCAATATTGTGAGAATATCTAACCACACACAAACATGTATGCTACTAGAATTTGGAAGAATACAAAATCAACCCATGAAAAAAAACATAGTAGTTAACAAATGAAATGTCTATTATAACCATTAATTTGAAATCAAACATAAACTATAAAGTATAATTAAAAAGAACATGGAATTTATAAATAGAAGGTAAGCTCCATTTCTAGATCTGATAAATGATATCTGGTACTCCTCCAAAGGTTCCATCAAGAAAATCCAAACAGTTCAAGCACTATATTTCCACAGCGACTAAGGAGGTTGAAAAGTTATTAAGGAGAAGATATTCGAGATCTTTACCTCCGTCACGCAAGGTTTTTCAAAAAATGTTACAGAACCAGAAGTTTCTTAAAATTAAAATGAGAGCTACACCTAAATTAACTTATTCATGCATATTTTCATTTTAAGAACATTATTATTCCATATAAGTTTTAAAAAAAATTAGAATTTCAAAGAATTTTAAAAACAACAAAAGAAAAAGATAAATTCTTCACGACACTATTTTTGAAAATCCCACATTTTGACTTTGTACTGGATATTTGCATTTTGTAGCACCAAATACAAAATAATTAAAAAAAGTTAACCTTTTATTTTTAAAATTTTAAAAAAGTGCACTAAAACTTAAAATAATTACATTTTTTGCACTAAAAATCTTAAATTTGATTTTGCTCTAACAACAATTTTAAAAAATTTAAAAATAATAAAAATCACTATCATCTCAGTGACGCAGTCATATTCAAACATACGACCTCATGTGTAAAAAACATACTAGAAATGATCTAGTTATATGCTAAATTTCAAAATAAAACCGAATAACATACAAACAAATATATAAATATATAACTTATATATATATATATATATATATATATATATATATATATATATATATATATATATATACATTATATATTTATATGTTTGTATTATATATTTATATGTTTGTATTATATATTTATATGTTTATATGTATATTTATATACAAATATTTTTGTTATATAATTATATGTTATTCACTTTTATTTGGAAATATTGCATTGAGATAGATTGGATTTGGTGTGTTTTTTACCAGGAGATCTTGTGTTTGAATTTGATTGTGTTATGAAAATAAAAATTGTGATTTTTATAATTTTGGTGTGTTTCTATTTTAGGTTTTAATGCACTTTTTTAACATTTTGCAAATAAAAAGTCTTCCTTTTTAAAATTATTGTGTATGGAGTATCAAATCACAAAATTCTATTTTTTTATTACATATTACTTCTTGGGGGAATAATATTTTGGGGTGATTCCCCAAAAATTTTTAACAATTAGAAACTAAACTTTTGATATTTATTAAAAATCACAAAACTATAAAAAAATTAAAAATAAGGGCACTCTAATAAGTAATTCCTAAAATACTCTATCCCCTCTCCAGGGGCGAGGGGTGAGGGAGAGGATGAATATCAAAACATAATTTAGTTTAGTTTACACAAATATCAAAAGTTTAGTTTCTAATTGTTAAAAATTATTAGGTAATCACCCCAAAACATAATTCCCCCTTACTTCTTTCCTCTTTTAATATATTCTTTCTCCCCCACTTGGATTCACTTCCATGTGCACCTCATTTTTTGTCACCCTCTTATTTTAAACATCTTCACATGCCAACTTTTTTTAACTCAAAAAAAACATCACTTTTATCAAATTAAAATTGATATTGCCACTCCCATTCCATGTGAGCACTCCAATGACAAGAAACCTTACACATTTTGAGTAAACAAAAAGAAGAACTATTAAATTTAAACACACCAAAATTAAATTAAATTTAAATTAAATTAGACCAAATATAATTTTTTGATTTTTCCAAACTTATTTAATAGACTCTATCTTATCAACTATACCATACCCAACATTAGCGCAATCTATTTTTTATGATAATAAGATAACGTATCACTCTAATTATTTTTCTCCTAGATACTTTAATTGGTGGAGAAGTTGTATGGAATGAGTTCTTCATACAAAAATAATCTTTCCAAAACTATCAAGAAAAGTAATTAAATGGGCTACAAAAATTTTGTCGAGTTCCAAAAATTATTACTTATGAAATCATTATTGTAGAGAATGAGATTTGGTGTTGTTTGTATCAAATTCCTTACCTAATAATATTTATCATCACATTTTTCAGCGTGACTCATCAATGTTGGGTTCGATTGAATGGATTTCTAGATTAAAACTTTTTTGTAAACCTTACATCTTTCTCTTTTTGATGCATTGTCATTAACTTATACTTTATGTTCCACATCGAGAATTCATTAGTACACAAAATAGTAATCATTTTGTTTTTTTGTTGTTTAGATGAAGGGTATGAATTTTATTTCTATGAGATGTGTTAGTTTAGAAATTATTTTAGAACATCTTATTCAATTCACTTTGTTTTGCTAGACATTTTCTTTTAAACAAAACTTTGATTGATACTTCATAAGAATATAACTCAATACATATCGATAATTATTAAACCTTCAAATAGATATTTGTAATCAAGAATCTAAAATGATAAAGAAATAATTGATCGATAGAATTTAAAAGAAAAGTGATTCAATAAATATTTTCAATAGGTAAGCCAGTGTTTTTTTTTTACCTTACTCTAATGGTGGCTAACATATGACTTTCAAAAGAGGTGATAATTTTTATGTACTACGTCATTTACTATTCATGCTATTTGTTTCTTTAATACTAATTTTATATAATAAATTTAACACTTTTGTAGCAAATTAATGATATATTTCATCTTGTACTAGAAAAGATGTTGGTATTTTTAAAAGTTATACCATTAGATCATGTTAGGATTGACTCATACTTCAGAAGTCATTGCTAGAGTTTGGTGTTGTGACATGGATTTTGGAGTCCAGAGCTAAATTGAGTTGTAATATATTTTGTGTGATTATGGCTAGACTTTATACTTTAGAGTCGTGACTTATATTAAGAAGTCATAACTCAACTTAAGCTATAACATATGCTATTGTATTGTAACCATATTTTTTGTTGTCATGATATATTCATGAAATTATATTTTTAATGGAATTTAATGAAAAATAGTGAAACCTGCTATAAATCATGTACAAATAGTGAACTTGATAGAAAACAAAAATGAAGGGAATATGAGCAATGGAAAATCATAAAATTTCTAATGTCATGACATTTTACGCAAAAGCACATGCCTAAGAAGTAGTTGTGGTAAGCCTTTCTTAGCTACGACTCTAAAAATTTAGTCTAGAGATTCATTGTACGTAGCAACTCTACCACTCGATTTGATCATATTCCTATTATGATATCATGGCTACGATATTATTTTAGAGTGGCAGCCACATATGTTCTAAATATAATTTTTAGTCATGATATTGCTTTTACATCATGGTTGGCTATTCAATGTTTTAAATATTGAATATTCAAGTATACTAGGGTGGTCTTTTTGATGATGTGTAAGTGAAAAAAGTATGATAATTAGAAAAATTTTATTAAATGAAAGTTTTATAGCTTTTGTTGAATAATTTTGAAATCATTATTTTTTTTGAGGTAATTATTGATATGGTGATGGTTTATCACATTGGGTAGTTTTGATATCAATTATTGGTCAAAATTCTATATAATTAATCATGATAATCTTTTTATGTCATGATTCTACCACCTCATTAGCATATAATCTTTAATATGTAATATATATTTTTTGTTGTGATATTATTTATAGTTGCAACTACAATCTCATAATATTTAATTGGTTGTGACATTAATTTCATATCTCATTAATTATCTCACTAATGCTAAAAGTTATAACTATTTTTTTCTTCATGACTTTATCTTTACCAAATGCATAACATTTATAAGTTTAGAATTACAACTATTTCTCATCTCCACAACTCTTGGCTACAAAATGCTAAAGAGGTCATTATTAAAGTCACGGTCATTTCCAAGCTCATGACTTTTTACCTGCAAGAAAAGGCAAAGTCACGATCATAACCCAATGATGTGATTTTAATATACAAGATAATTGCAAAAATGGTCATCACTTTCCAGTTCCATGACTTTTGGAGCAAAGAAATTTCAAGGAACATTCAAAAGCCATGGTCACTTCTCTATTCCATGATTTTTGGGGTATAAAAAATTTAAGGAGTATTCCAAACCACTTCACAAATCCATGACTTTAAGTTCAAGATATCAAAGGCCAAAGTCATAGCATCATTCCAAAGCTATGACTTTCGACTTGGGAAATACCAAAGTATAAAAAGGTATGATAAAAAAGAAGAATACATAGAGAGAAAGCCAACTTTTTCATCTTCACCTTTAACTAGGCATAGCAATAATCATAGGAGCGATTATTACACTCTCTAGAGGATCCACAAAAAAGCAAGAGACATAAGATCAAGACAAAATCCTAAAGTTTGGACTTTGGAGGCACAACTTTCAAGCCCCCCTTCCTAGGGTAGAATTCAAGCAATTAATTAAAATAGCATAGGGAATTAAGTTTTGAATCATAGATTCTCAATTTGAGGTATATGATTTGTGTATTATTATTTATGTGATGCATTGATATTTAATTATAAATGTAATGTTTGATTTATGTTATGAAATAAATATTGATGGAATTGATGATTTTATATAATTGAAATTAGGATTTAACTATTAGTGGGTTTGTGCATTTTATCATGGTGGATGATAATATGTAAATCATGACATTCATTCATTCAAATGGTAGGAATGAAGTGAAAATCTTTTAGACCATGATATGCGAGACAAACCTTTATGTATAAATCCAATATTAAGGTATATTAATCATTATGAGCATGACACTCATGAAGTTGAAAGTATAAATAGTTTTACATGACAATCTTTTATACATGTTTTAGAAAAACTAACCCATAAATTGATGAAACCATGTTATAGAATATTCTCATAAGAGTTTCACATTTAGTATGTGAGTCACATTGTTACTATAGAAAAAGATGATAGGTAATCCATATGAGGTGTGCAAGTAGTTGTGATTCATGATGTGGTGATAACCCTTTGAGTTACTTTTATTTAGTTCCCATCAATAATATTCAAGGAAAGGTATAAGTTAATTTTATAAGTATGGTATTTATGAAACTAAAATTATAAACACTTAAAGAATATTTCAATTCATTATTTTTAAGACATTAGAGGCTGGAAAATAAAATATACATATGAACAACCATCAAGGGTAATTGATGAGTTCTCTAAAAGGTATGAACTTGTAAATACCTTTTGAGCAAGGATAAATTGTTGACTCATTGCTAAAATATTGAAAAGATAACTAAAAAGCGACTATCATTGAAATGAGCTCAATGGTGATAACTACCTTGTAAACTATTAGGTAAAAAATATTCTAACAATTATTCAACAATTATTTTGCATCCAAACTCAATATAAACCAAACTTCTTTAACATGCATCATTCAAATAAAAATATGCAAACCCTAGAATCTAAGATTCTACCAAATTCATATATTATCTTATCTACTAGAATAATATTGTCTCGCTGTTAGTTGATCGAACTACCAATATAAATCTTGTGTGATTAATATTTAGTTGAAAAGTATTCTATGCTATTTGTATGACCCATATACTTATGTTTTTTTATTAATGAGAAATATTTGCTAACAAGACTTGGGGACACTATCTAAATAATAAAATTAGGTAGTGTAATAAAGTTGCAAAAAGTTTTTATCACTAATTATTAGGATTATTTAGTTTGGTTAGTCAATGTGAGTTAGCATAATTCTCCTTAAAAATGGATAGTTATATTTTTAGTAGTTTTGAACTGATATTTTGATTATTTATCTAAATTTGTATTAGAATATCTTCATTCTTATTTTGATTTTATAGTAGTTGTGTATCTATTTTAGAGCATTTTCTTTTTTTTTCTTTTCTTCTTACTTTGTATGAGCAAAGATTATAGGGTATGAGTTAGTACCCCTAGACCCAAAAATTGAGAAAACTAGCTAGAGAGCAATTTTGGGATAAAGAGTTGAGAAAGAGTTTATGGATGGAACTGCAAACAATAGAGAGATCCAAAGTAGTAATGAGGAAGCTATCTAACAAACCATCTACTATTAGATATTGGGAGATTATTGATAGATAATGATGATGGATAGTTATTTGGATATGAGGATGCAACGAGTAGAGTTGAATTGAGTTGAAGCTAAGTCTGATAGGAATGGTTCAATAGCAATAATATAGCGGAAGAATTTTACAAGATCTAAATGGGCATGTCACAATATTTTTTGAGTCATGTGACATGGAAAAGAAGAATGGAATTAGTTTGGATACCATTAGGTTACATCTATTCTGATTTATTAGTAATAGTGCTATTAGCCTATCGTATGGACATAGTATTTTGATTATATGTGAGAATTAAGTATTATGATAATTTGTATTTTTATTATATATAATATCATTGAATAATATTATTAATTATTCTAAATGTCCCCCATCGGTTATTGTTATGTGAATAATAATGAATTAAGATTAATATAAAGTTTGATTGATATTCTAGGGATGAATATGTGTATGAGATACAAATCAAATTTATATCTATTTGTTGAGAACAAATATTGGATAGACTCTTATTGAGAATAATACATGAATCAAAGTCATAAATTAATCTCTAATAGTCATGTCATTAAATCCTCTGACCTGAGATTATTATAGTTCTCAACATAAGGAATATTGTGTTTTGATATAATCAAATATTGTCTTTAATCAGATGACTATAAATGTTATACTTGAACATAATAATAATTATATAGTGAGATATGAGTGATTAAGATGAAACTTGTCTCTCTTATTATAAAAAAGATATCTATGGGTCCCCTTAACAATTAAGACTGAGAAATGCATGGCCGTGCTCAAATGAATTGATGGAGATCAATGTCATTTGTTTAGTTAGTCTAATTGGATTTCAAGTAATCATAGACAAAATGATATAAGATTGACTTTGTCATACCTTATATTCTATCAAGATATCATGAGACAAAAGAATTATATCAATAGTTATATTAAGGTTGTCTCAAATCATAAGCTTTTCATTTAATTTATGTAGTCATAATATCTTGCTAGAGACTACTTATTACATATATGATCAAAATATGATTTAGGCTAACTCTCAATGTTAATTGAACCTATAGGGTTTCACATCAAGAATGAATAATAATTGTTATGTTTTTTCATTCTCTTTAGAAATTTAAAATGATAAGATTATTTAAATTACAAAAAATAATTTGTTGTTATTTAAATTCAAATTTAATTTTGAAAAAGTTTAAATTCATGATTTTAACAAATAATTAATCTGTTATATTTTTTTAGATAAGAAAATAATTTATAAAGGATGTTTAAAAGAGTTTTAAATATATAATAATATATTAATTCATGTCCTTATTGAATAAGGATTTGAATTTAAATTGTCATTATTTAAAAGAGTTTTAAATATATAATAATATAAAATTCATTTTTGACTTAAACCCTAGCAAACTTATATATACATACATGTGTGTGTGTGTGTGTGTGACATATATGTTGGTAACCATCATCTTTTTCTTAGAGAACAACCAAAATAGAGAGAGAGAAATTAAAAACCCTAATTTATTTTAAGAAGATGAATCTGAACTAGCATTCAACAAGATCATTTATTATTTGTTCAAGTGTTGATACTTGTAGAAGGTGACCGCTTTTCAGAAAGGCAACTCATTTAATGATCTAAATAAACCAAGATGTAGATTTTGAAAGCTTGATGAAATGATCTACACGATGTAAGTTACATTTACCATTCTTTCATGTTTTTATGAAACACATGTGATTCTTGGTGGGTTAAGAAATATAATTCTACTGCATATATATTTCAATATGATTGGGATTAACTGCCTGAACACCAACATGATTTTCATTGAGGGACAAAGCACATAGTTGGTTTTAATGCTTATCTTGAGACTCATTGAGAGTTTGAATGAACTTATGAGGGCCTTTCACACAAAGTTTTTCCAACTTCAAATCACATCATAATTATGGAGTGAGATAAGCCAATTATGATAGGATGAGCAAAAAGCTTTATATAATGCTTGAGACTATTTTAAAGAGTTATTGAGAAGATGCCCTCAACATGAGTTTGATTATAATTCTAATCCCAAACTTTCTAAAATGGGCTAAATTATATGATAAGATATATGATGAAATGTGGTTGTGGGTGGGTTTATAATGAATAAGCCACGTGGCGTACACTACTTAATTAAAGAGCTTATAAAGAAAACTATTAAACTATAAATAATTTCTCTTTTTTAGGAGAAGATAAGTTGGAGTATTAGAGTTTGAATCAATTTTCATAATTAAAGCAAAGATATAGGCTTTTCTAAAGAATATTGAAACCAGAGAGTGAAAGGAAAAAGGATTAGGAGAATTCATCATTTTGTAACAACATGAAAAGGCAAATTTAGATTTCGTTTATCAAATTTAGGAGGTCAATGGATTGCAAAGAAAAAATATATATTTTGATCAAATAATAATATTTCTATCCATTACCATATAAACATGAGAACCCACAAAAACCTTTTTGTATAAAAGCTATGGGAATGTGTAGAAGAATGTTCGAAAAGCTCTGAAAAACTTTGAAAATTATTAAATGAGCTACAATATTCAAGGAGGATCGAGCTTGAATTATCAATTTTCAAGGGGAGAAGAAAAATTGAATATGAAGAACAACCTAAGCATAATATTTTTAGAAATAAAAAGGAGGAACTACCATCAAGATAATCTAATGGAAAGACTTGAAGTGAGATTAGATCACAAAAGTTCAGTAAGCAAACTTGGACAACTGATAATATCAATGAAAGCGAAATGAGTTAATGAATTTCTAAAAAAATACTAAGCAAACTTGAAGAAATACCTTTCGATATTACATCAAAGCAATGAATGAAGCAAGCTAAATCTCAAGTTTCTGCAACTGATAGCACTGTGACTTTCCAAAAACTATTGGTTCCAACTATGATTTTACCAAAAGGCATAGTTCCAACTACAACTTTCTCTAAGGATGAAGACTCTCTGTGACATGGAATTTTCTAAAGTTGCAACTCCTATGGAGGTACATGCCCACATCTAATCCCTAGCTATAATTGAAGGAAGTAAAGAAACAAAAGAGAAAATATAAGTTATCCAATATGAAGGGAATAAAATGAACTAGAATGAAGCTAAAGGTATATTTTCGATAAATTTTTTATTTCCGCAACATGGGAAGGTGAAATTGCATAAAAGTTCAGCATGGAAAATATTGAATAATATTGATTATTTAGTATAATTATCATGATGTATTTTGCATGAAATGGTGGTTTATTTATAATAATTTCATAAAAAATTAATTTTGAAGGATTTTGATGAATAGTTAAGAAATTGAGAGTTTTTAGTATGAAATATACAGCTTGGTAGAGTTAGTGCCTAGAAATAGAGTGGAAAGTCATGCAAATTATAACATATAACATGCAATGACTTGATTACATATTTGAGTACTTATAGTTTGGTTTCAATATCCATTCTTAGCTGAAACTCTATGCACATGGTCATGGATATCTTTATATATCTTGAATCTACCACCTTTTTGGCATTATCCATTTACTATGAAACAAATTATTTTGGCTATAAATATTTCTTGGAGTCATAGTTGAACTAGCTCAAAGCAACATCATGGTTGTGATATTAAGTTTATGTTGTTGTAACTAAGTATGCTACAAGTGCCAAAAGTGATGGAAGTTTATAAATGCCATGACATTTCCATTAGCTAACCATAGAACACACTAGCCAAATTTACGACACTAATCTTACACCATGACTTTTAGCTATAGAATGTTACGTAGATACAAACTCGAGTCACATCCAATATAAGTATCATGACTCTTGGCTCAAGAATGAAACCAAAGTCATATTCATTTTTCAACGTCATAACTTTGGTTACAAAAGCAAATGCACAAGTCATAACCACAATTAGTGTCATGGCTTTGTATTATAAAGGCTAAATGAGTCATATTAATTTTTTTTTTAGTTTCATGGCCATCAAGTTGAGGAAAGAGACCAACTTTTTGGTTCATATATAGTATCATAACTTTGTGTTTTCCAACCTAAAGATGAAGCCATGATTTTTATTCACTATTATGACTTATAATTAAAAAATTCATATTAGATGCTCAGGTAGATAATGAAAAACCTACGAATCTAGGTTGAGATCCATGAGAGGAATAAGAAAGATGATCCAATGGACTCCACAACTCTATTTTTTGGGGAGATCCATGAGCAAAAGACTGATACAAGACACAAATATAAATCCTAGAAGGTGTGCATGCATTCTAACTATCACCTAGGTGAAAATCAAAGTGAATTGAGTAAGTTGTTATGGATTTATATTTTGAACCCTAGACTTTTATGAATGATGAAATTGGGCACCCGGATTCATATGAGAAAAATTTTTACTTGTCTCTCTTGTTATTCTTTCTAATTTTAGGCTAAAAGAAAAAGATGAGGGGTGGTGTAATATATCTATTATGATTGATATTTTATTTAATACTTTAATATGATATTTTATTATAATATTATTTAGTCATGGATGGTTTGGTAATTAAATTAAATTGATACTATCATTTAGGGTAATTGTGGGTCTGTGTATGATTGGTGTACTGGATGGTGATAGGTAAACCATGAAACATACACATTCATATGGTAGGAAGAAAGTGTTAGTCCTTTTGATCATGATGTATGAGAAAAACTAAAAAGCTAAAACCCAAAATTGAGGTATATTTATCTATTATGAGTATAACACGTATGAATCTAAAAGTACAAACAATTTATAGACCAATTTAATATGTATGTCTTAGATGAACTAATCCTCAATTGATATTGGGTAGTAAATATAATTTTCTCCCATGGATTTTAACTTTAGTGTGAAAGTTGTCTATCATAATGGAGAATGATGAAAAATATTATTCATATGATACTGATAGTCTTATGAGTTATAATATGGTCATATGGCTGTAACTGGTGAAATGTGAAAGAGAATATATATTAATTATATGAGTATAGTACTAATGAAGCCAAAAGTATAAATATTTTTATTATCTCATTAATTCTTAATGAGAAAGACAGAGGTAAGAGAATAAGAATGTGTGTTAAAAACAACTACTAAGGGTAGATAATTAGTTACCTAAAAGGTGATGACTTGTGAATAACGTCCAAGCAGAGATTATGTATTCTCTTGGTAGTAATGTATCAAGGGGATAACTACAAGAGGATTATCACTGAGAAGTATTCAATAGTTGATAACCACCTTGTATGCAGGTACGAAAGATGTATTTTCATAATTATCTAGTCTTCATTTTATGACTGAGTATAATCACAACAATGCTATTTATTAATTCTATCACAGATAAAAATATAAATTAGCCCTAGAATCTTGGATTTACAACTTGAATCATATTTATTATGCCTACTAGAGAAACTATTATTTATAATTGACTAATCTAACATATGTTTATAATCCCTATGAGATTAATATATGGACAAAAAAGTTAACTTTATTGCTTGTATGACTCATATATTTGTAGAATGATGTTGGGCACGAGATCTTTTCCCAACTAGCTTTTGGGACTTACATAACTATAAAATTAAGTATTTTAACAAATTTATAATAAAATTTTGTCACTATTATTGAAGATTACATTTTCTAGTTTGATTGGTCAACTTTAGTTGATGTAAATAACCATGAAAATGGGTAGCTATACATTTAATAGTTTCGATAACATTATCATGCTTTATTTCACTGAGATTTGTATTGCATGTCTTATTTTTATAATATAATCATGGTGATTTCATCTTCTTTTTTTCCTCATTTTAGTCACCACGATTATATGAACAAACTATAGGACTGAGCTAACACCTTGGGATCCAAAGAAAAGTGATGACCATCTATAGGTCAATTTTTTATTATGATAAAGCACATTCTAACTCTGATATGACTATTATTTCATTCTAATGATAATGTTGAACATAATTCTTTTCAAATGGTTTCTTGGTATGGAGATCTTGAATATATGAACTATGGAGAAAGGCCTCACCAGAATGGGCTTTTTGAGAAATTACTTTTGAAAATTGATGACATCTTGAGTATGTTGTTTGTGAAGATGAAATAAAGCAATGATATTAAAGAATCTCACAATAGAAGGTTTGATAGATCATAATAGAAGGATTGATAGATCATATTCAAAAATTAGCTCATCACTTGAAAACTTCATTGCAAAGATTTTATTTGAGACAAAAGAAACAAATGAAAGGATAGAAGAATGGATATGATAACTTGACATCATGGGAGTAGATACTAACTTGAGTATAAGGGAGGAAGTTACTACCATAGAAGTACCATTGGTGAGTATGAATATAAGTGCGAGCGAAAAGTATTGCTTTGAAAGTTCTATTGGCGAGTGTGTGTGTGTGTGTGTGTATAAAATTATTAGTAAGGAAAAAAGTGCTACTTTAAAAGTTCCAAAAATGATTATGACTAAAATGAAGTTGAGGAAGATGTAGAAGAAACTTAGAGATAAAAAAGTAATGGAGCAGAATGTGATGAAGATCACTATCATGAAATCATGATATTCTTCAAAGTCATAACTTTAGATAATTATAGAAAAGACTATTCCAAAGATGAAGAAAAAAAAGTGACATGCTAAATTTCTTGATGCACAATAATGAAAAAATAAAGATGAGAAATTAAAGATTACATATGCAGTGAAGGTAGAGACAAAATCCCAATTTATGTTTGGTAAAATGAAAGATAAAGACATGGTGAAAATAGAAGAACTAGAAATTTCTAATGAAGTTGAGAGAAATGATGAAGTAATGATAAGGGTCGCGGGTTCCAACATGTTAGTGACTTTGGAGTTCTAGAAGCTAAATAAAGTTGCTATGGCTCTACATAGCATTATGAATATTAGGTTATAGAAAGTAAATACTCAGACTGCAGTCCAAGATAGTATTTACAGCACTCAAAAAAAGTCATAGCTTATATGGAGTAAAAACCTAGTGAAAGATGTTCAACAGAAGCAAGTCATGGGGATAATTCAATTTTGAAATAAAAACTAAAAGGAAGTAGGTAATCACACAAAATTTAGTGCACCATTTATTAATCTTGAAAGTTAATCACAAAGCTAAAACTCCACCACAACACTTTAACTAACCATAAAAAGAAGTAGCCACACCATCATGGTATACTATGATATTTTAACTTAGTCATAGCAAATACTTATTTAGAAGAATGAAAATCTAAATATTTTTTTTTTATAAGTGGGGATGGATTGCTCAAGGATGGACAATGATTTTAGTATGAGAGTTTATTCATATAACAAATACCAAATAATACTAGCTACCTGGTATGATTTTCATGTTGTGTTTTATCTGAAAAATATGTTTATTTATAATGATTTCACAAAAACTTAGTTTTGGAGGATTTTCATGAATTGTTATGAAATTAGATGTTTTTAGAAATATGTAGCTTGATGAAGTTGGCAACTAGAAGGGGTGGGAAAAGTCATGCAACTCATAACATCTAATATGTTACGACTTGATTATATCTCTGAGTACTTTAATATTATTTCAATATCTATTTTTAGCTTTAACTCTACACACATAGTCATGAAAATCTTCACATATTATGACTGTTATTTTGTTGACATAATCTTTTTACTATGCAACACATTTTGTTGGCTACTAAGATTTTTAGGAGTTGCATCCAAACTAGCTCGAAACAACTTCATGTATGTGATATTAATTTCATGTCACAACAATCAAGTACTCAATTAGTACTAAAAGTCATGGTAGCCTATAGATGCTATGATTTTCCTTTACCAAATCATAAAATATTCAAGCCAAAGCCACTAAAATAATCGAACATAATGATTTTTGGCTATAGAATATTATAGCGAGCCAAACTTGAGCCTCAAGAGAGAAACCAAAACTATGATTTTTTCAACACAATGACTTTGGGTTATAGAAGTAAAGTACACAAGTTGTGGCCACATTGAGTGTCACAATATTGTGTTATAGTTACTAAATTATATATCATGACTTTTCATAGCATCACAACCATCATGCAGAAGAAAGAGACCAGGGTTATGACTCATATCTAGTTATGTGACTTGATTGTTATATAACCAAAAGACTAAATTGTGAGTTTTATCCATCATAGTGACTTCCAATTAAAACCTCACACTATATGCTCAGATTTATAAGAAAAACCCAGAATTCAAGGTGAGAAACATGAGAGGCATGAGGAATACAACCCAATGAGCTCCAAAACTCTATTTTTTAGGTGATCCATAAGCAACAAAGATGATATAAGGTATAAGCATAAACCCTAAGATGTGGGTGCATATTCTGAGGGGTAAATCAAAGTAAATTGAGTGAGTTTTATGGGATTGATGTTATAAAGCCTAGATTCTTTTGATGGATAAAATTGGACACTTAGATTCATACAAGATGAATTTATAGTTGTTTTATATGTTATTTTCTCTAATTTCAGGTTTAAATAAGAATATAATGATGGTATAATATGTATATTGTGATGAATGATTTATTAAATAATTCAATATGATGTTTTATTGTGATATTATTTGATTATGGATAGTTTGGTAATTAAATAAAATTGAGCCTAGGGTTTTGATTATTATGGGTTTGTCTATAAAATAGAGTGGCGGATAAAGATATGCAGGTTATGAAATATACTAAAACATAAGTAGGAAGAAAGTGATAACCCTTCTGACCATGATGTACAAGATAAAAACATATGCCAAAATTTGAAATAAAGATATGTTTAATCATTATGAATATGATGCTTATGAAGTCCAAAAACATAAATACTTTTATAGGCTACTATATTATGCATATCATAGAAAAATTGACACTCAATTGATGTTGGGCATTAAATAGCATATTCTCCAAAGGATTTCACCTTTAGAGTGAGAGTCAACAATCCTAGTAGGAGATAGTGATAGATAAGGCATGTGACATGTATTGATATATGTGATTCATATCTTGGTAACAAATCTATGAGTTACATTTGGTTGTATGACTGCCAGTGATACAACATAAAGAAAACTATATGTTAATTATGCAAATATTGTACTAAATAAACTAAAAGTATAAAAAATTTTATTACCACATTAATTCTTATAAAGAAAGATACTAAAGGATAAAGAATAAGAATGCATTTTCAAAATAACCATTAAAGATAGTTAATGAATTTCTTAAAAGATAAAGACTTATGAATGATATCCAAGTAGTAATGATATATTATCTCAATGGTAAAATACTAAAGGTACAACTATAAGAAAATTATCATTAGGAAGGGTTCAATTTTTGATAATCATATTTTATGCCTATAAGGCATGAAGTTATTCCACAAATATTTAGCCTTTATTGAATGATTGAGCATAATCACAATAATACTATTTACAAATTTTATCACAAATAAAAATATAAAAAATCCATATAATCTAGGATTTGAGACTTAAATCATGTTTATCATGCCTACTAGAGTAACTATTAATTATAGTTGATTGATCTAACATGCATTTGCAATCCCTATGGGATCGATATATGGATTAAAGATCAACTTTATTACTTGTATGACTGATATACTTATACAATTATGTTGGATGAGAAACTTTCACCCAATTAATTTTTGGGTTGTATTTAATAATAAAATTAGATGTAGTAAAGTCGTAATAATGAATAATTTGAAAAATTTCTCAATATTTTATTGAAACTAGAAGTAAATATACAATTTGCTGAAGTATTATATTAGAGACTAAATTATGTGAAATTTATTAATGATATGATGAATAATAAAAAAAGTTAGAGATATACAAAACTATGAATATGACTACTAAATATAGTAATTTATTCAATGAACTCTCTCGATGAAATTGAATTGTCCAAAAATTTTTAATGTGCCTTAAACTATAAAAGATCACACATTTTTGAAAACACTATGTGACTTCGGATCAAGTATCAACTTGATGCCCTTATCAATTGTGTAAACATTAAATTTCAAGAAAATCACTCCAACATTTTTACTCCAAATGACCATTTGAACATTTAAGTGCCTGGATGATATTATTATAGATATTTTAGTTAAGGTCACTATCTTTATTTTCCCAATAATTTTTTTATAAGTAATAACATTAAAATCAAAAATTATGTACAATCTAGAGTTCTAAACTATTACATTCTGCATTGAATATAATAAAAAATTTTTTTTTTTGATCTTTTGGACTAAAGCATCCATGCTTTGTGTCTTTCCTTCAGTCCATCTTCAATTTATCTCTATCCATATATAATATATGGCTGCCGCAAAAGTAGCTTTTCGTATCCTGTTCAGTGGCGTGTTGCTGGCATAGTGGGACTTTAAGATTGTAAATCATTTAGAAATTGACTTTATCTTTTCTAAAATATTTATCCAGATGCCCAATTGATTCCATATCTCCTTGGAAAATATACATTTAAAAAAGAGATGCTTGATGGATTCTGTGCTGGTGTAGAATTCACAATTTAGGTTTTTGGGTGTAGCAAATAATTTATCTTTGGTTCTAAATTTTCTTTTTTGGCTATCCATAAGAATACAAAGTGCTTGGGGATGTGATTTGGGAACCAAATACATGAAATCCATTTCTTCTTTACTTTTATGTTATTTCTAGTAAGAAAATTATAAGCGTTAGAAACTATTCTCTCATCTAACAGATAATAAGGATTTTCGGGGGGGGGGGGCTCTGTTTAGTGAAACTAATTGATCCAAAAAGAATCTTCCTTTCTATTAAGTCTCCATAGCATTTTAACAAAGTAAGCTTTATTCCAAAAAATTAAGTCTAGGATACTTAGCCCACCATGAGAGGTGGGCTTGCATACATCATTCCATGAGACTTTTGGCTTGAATCTTCTGGTTGTGGGCCCTCCCCATAAAAATCTTCTACGCACTCTTAATTGCATTTATAATAGATGGAGGAAGAAGGATAAATAAAAATTAGTAACCTTTAATGCCTTAGATGACTGTACAAAGGAGTTCTAGCCTACTCACAATAGAGAAGATTTTACTTGCCCATTGATGAATAGCCTAGTTTATTTTTCTCAACAGAACAGAAAATTGTGACTTGTGAGGTGAGTAATCGGGAGGTTGATAGTGGAACTCCTAAAACACAAAATGGAGGGACCCCTCCACAAATCTGGTATGTATAAGTATTTAATCTTTAGTCTTGGGTCCAACCTCCAAAGAAGATGTTTGATTTGAAGGGGCTGATATTTAAACCTGATGCCAACATAAATTCTTTCTATACACTCATAATAATCTCTATAGTGGGGGAATACCCTTTTGAAAATATAATAAAATCATTGGCATACATAAGTTGGAAGATTTTTAGTGCAACACATCCTGGATGGAAGGATAAATGCTCTGATTCATTAGCATATGATAACTATCTGGATAAATATTCCATGTACAATACGAATACATATGGCCATTAATGGCAATAGAAAAAGTAGTGGAGAAACATTCATGAATTATTTCAATGAATTTCATGGAAAGTTTAGTGCCTTCAGAACCTCGTTCAAAAACTTCCAATCAACCGTATCGAATGCTTTTTGAAGATCAATTTTAAAGAAGCATCTTGAGGATATTTTCTTCCTCGCATACTTCTTTATTAAGCCTTAGGCCAAGAAGAAATTGTCAGAAATTTGTCGCCCTTTTATATATACACATTGGGCAGGGTTCACAATATTATGTAGCACATCTTTTAACTATGAGGTTATAAGCTTAGAGATCAGTTTATAGATGATGTTGTAACAAACAATTGGCCTATAACCCTTCACAAAAGTGGCATGAGCAGATTTCAACACAAGTATTATGTAGACATGATTAATTTATTTTAACATTCTCCAGGAGTAAAAGAAGCTGTGAATAACATTAATAATATCTTTTCCTATAATATTCCATGAGTTCTTGAAGAACTTCGTGGTGATCTATCCGGTCCGGGTGATTTGAAACCTTCCATACCAAACAAAGTAGTTTTCATCTCATGAAAGCATATGGAACAAAAGGGCAAAAGCTTGTTTGATTTTGATTTTCACTATGAATATGAACCGTGAAAGCGTGGCCTATCGATCCTTTATTATTTTGAGATTTGAAGCTAGAGGTGTCAGAAAAGTTACCACAGGGATAACTGGCTTGTGGCAGCCAAGCGCTCATAGCGACTTTGCTTTTTGATCCTTCGATGTTGACTCTTCCTATCATTGTGAAGCAGAATTCACCAAGTGTTGGATTGTTCACCCACCAATAGGGAACATGAGTTGGGTTTAGATCATCATGAGATAGGTTATTTTTACCCTACTAATGGATGCGTCATGATAGTAATTCAACCTAGTACGAGAGGAACCGTTGATTCGCACAATTGGTCATTGTGCTTGGTTGAAAAGCCAGTAGCGCGAAGCTATCGTGCGTTAGATTATGGCTGAATGCCTCTAAGTCAGAATCTGGGCTTCTAGCGATGCGTCTAAGTCGTTTCCTAGTTGTTGACCATGAGTAGAGGTGCAGAGCATCTTGAGGCATTTGCTGTGGCATCTCATGATGTTGGAAGATCTTCGTGGCGTCTCACCGAATCAAGTTAGATGAGAATGAGCGGTAGGTCGAAAACCCTTTGCAGACGACTTAAGTGAACGGTGAGGTGTTGTAAGTGGCTGAGTGGCCTTGATGTCACGACCCATTGAGATTTTCCCCTCATCATTATGGTTTGATCCTTCTTGAAAAAAATAATCAATTAACACAAAAAAAAAGTAGTTTTCATCTCTTTGATTGTGAAATCTAGAGATAATGAGCTATGATCCTACTCATTTAATATTCTCGCCCTTGCTATGTGTTCCTTACAGATTCTAGTTCTCTCTTTTGGAGCACCCAAGAAATTCTTATAATAATTGACAAATATTTCAATAATTTCTACTGTGAGGTGGTGAAGCTACCATCTTTTTTTTCCATTGTTATTATTTTACTCTGTAATTTTGCATTGATCAGTGCATGAACGAATTTAGTGCACATATCCCCTTGCTTAAGATATCTTATCTTTGCCTTCAAACTAAGGAAAAGTAATTCATGCTCTTGTAATTTTCTCAATTTTACCCAAGGTTATTCTCCTCATCTTTTAGTACTTGGGTAGGAGTTTACAATACTCTTTTTTATACATCAATGAGTGAATTCCTAATGATGCACACTATTACACAAATGTGACCGAAATACTTCTCATTTAAACTCTTTAATGGGCCTTTTAGAAGTTTTATTTTTGCCACCAAATGAAACATTATTGATCCTTTGATTTATTTCTCCTACACTCTAGTCAATGTGGGGGAAAACTTAGTGTGTGTCAACCACATATTACAAAATTTGAAAGACAATCTTCTATCCTGATTATCTATGTTTGTAATCATGATCATTAAAAAATAATCAGAAAAGATGCTAGGCGGCATGAATTGGGTATGATTGTCTAAACATAGGCTTGCCCATTTGTGATTTATCATAACTTTATCTAGTTTGCTAGATATACGCCTATTCATCCAGGTGAAATAACTTTCTAAGGAGGGTAGATCTTCAAGGTTAATGGTAGAGCATCACTATATGAAATAGTTACATTCATAATTCATGACATCCCTTCTTCCCACCTTATCAAGTCCAGAAAGAAGAGAGTTGAAATCACATAGAACCATCCAAGGTGAGAGTTCAGATAGACCCTTCGAGATTAGATCCTCCCATAAGGGTCTTCTACTAACAATGGAGTATAATCTATATACTATGGAAAGTCTGAAACTAGCTCTCCTTCCTTTGTCTAAAGTCTTTAGATTATGTGTTGTGCATATATAGAAAGAGATTCCATAACACTATAATTCTGCCATTCTAGTGGGTAGAAAAATTATTTAGAGAGTCAAAATCTTTGAACTTTGTTTTCATTAGCTAGAATAATCATTCTGGGTTGAGTTTTGCCTCAATGATGGCAAAACATCAATTTGATAGGCTTTAAATAGCCTATGAACTTCATTTTGTTTAATGGGGCAATTAAAATTCCTTATATTCTAGCATGCAATTCATTATCCAAATGAATAATTTGACCTTATATTCCCACAACTAGTGATACTACCAAGGGACATAACATTAAATCGTCAGTAAGTCCCCAGTTGAGCTTCTGGAGCAAACATATTTCCCACTACCCAATTCCTTTTATGTACTAAAACTCTTACATAAATATGGGTTACATAAACACCCATCCATTTTTGACCTAATAATGGCCTCATGGATTTATATTTTTTCCTCTAAGTTCTCTCTGCATGCCAACAGTGGTATCTTTCCATACAGTTCGCCATTACAAAATTGTATATTAAATAATTTCTAGATAGCTCGATGTGGGGCCTCTGCGTATATTCCTTCCCTTTGAATTTTTTTTTTAATTTTCCTTTGGTAACATACACCATTCTCTCTCGAAGGGGTAAGCAATAGATTAATCCATTAGTTACATAGTATTCCTATGAACATTTCTCATCAGCATTATCATAAAAAACATAGGCCATTATAAGATAGGCTAAATTCCAGCGAGTGCTTATCCCAAATGGTAGCTCATCACTATATCATGAATTGTTATTGTGCATCTTCCAATCCTAGTTTGTACTTTTCAAACGAAAGATTATGACAGTAGGATCCACACCATTTTGGTTTCATTTTAATTGGTCTAGCATGACTATTACATGAGCAGCACCTTGGGTTCCCACATCGAGTTTCAGGAACACACCACTTTACCCTATATCTATTTAGCTTACACTCCATATCCTTTACATATGAATTAATTAAATAATTGCTTATCCATCTTTGGCCTAACATTTGGTTCATGGATTTACTTATTGTTTTCTCATGCGATTTTACAACTTTCATGAAATTACATATATTTCCACAGATCACATTTACATGGCATATCATACACAATAGCCAATATAGTGTTCCTCTTCCCATGGAAATCTTGATGTGTGGCTTTGGTTCATCATTGATATTAACCTCTGCACTCTCCAAAAGAGCCAAGTAGAAGATTGATACATTGTGCACATAGACAGTATTTATGTGCAGATTTCCAGTAAGAATACATTATCCTATGCAGCAACCCAATATTCATTTGGGGAGAAGGATAGTCATTGGAAGTATAGCCTAAGCCTTGCCAACCACCATGACCAAACACAATCATCTAGCCACATCATCCACATCATGACCATTCCTATGGGTGCCCTCACCCCTCCCAATAAAATCCTTAATTAGTGTGCAGGATAGTCCAATAAGAGTCTATTCATCCATCCTCCAAAACTCCAACATGAAACACACCATAAAAGAAAACCCAAAAATAGGAAATACCTATCTGAACCTCAGTTTTTTAGGAGCTGAGGCCTCCTACATGTCTTTTATATTGGCCCATGGGGGGCGGTTCTTCTATGTGTGTTTTCCTTCATCTTACTCTTGTTTCTAAGATTTAAAGAGGAACCCTCTTTAAGAGTGGGGTTCTTCCTTTTTTTTTCCTTGCTTTCACCAGGTGAAATCTTATCTGTCTTCATAAAGTTGAGGGGGACTCACCTTTTCCTCGACCTCATGAGACCGTTCATCTTTTTCTTCTTCCATTCATCCATTGCCTCCATTTTCGGTAGCCTTTCCATTTTTTTGCACTCTCCCTACATCTTGTTGTGGAACACCTTCCTTCCTATTCATATCCTTAAGGTGCTAATGGGCTAGAAGGTTGAATATCATCTTCCCTTTTGCTTGCCTCTTTTCTTTTCTTTCGATAGTAACTTATCACATTTTCAAATATAGAACAAAACTTACAAAAGGGCGGCAGCTGCTCATATACTACAAGCTGACTTATTTTAGATCAATCTAGAAAGTTTATTACAATTTTATTTGACAACTCCTCATTAAGATCTATCTCCAAAAGCACCCTAGCATAAGCTATTTTAGAGATATTCAAGGCAAGCTTGTCCATATGGAGAGGGTGACTGATAGAACTTGTAGCTTTGCTAAGTCCAATCAGGTTCTATAAATGAATGGAGAAATTTGGGAGTTTCACCCAAATAGGTATTTTGCCATATCTTTTACACCATAGTGAAATCTAACGAGGAGGGGTTTAATATAAAGTAGTTTTCCAAATACTAGGTATAGTCTAGATTTATGTACCTCCTCCATGTCAATTATATTTTTGAATTTAAAAAATATCCAACCACTAGGATGTTGAATAGCATGAACATCTTTTCCCCATTGTTCCACCATATATCTTCTAAGGAGGGTCTTCCATGGATTTTGTGTACAAACTACCCTACAAGGTAATTCTTCCAAAGTTCAATACCATGAAGTAAGTCCGTAATCTCAAAATAAGCATCTCCAAGCATTTTTGGGGGTGAGTAGGAAAGTCTAGAAAATGTCCTATTGCTTGAGAACAAGTTGCTCCATGGTATATTGTTTTTCTAGAAGGTTTTAGGGGGTACAGTAGCATTTTAATTTTTTTCTTCGAGATTATTCAAGTCATTATCATTTTCCTTAGAAATAAGGGATGTACCAAGCCTCCTGCCTCTTCTATTGGAGGCAAAAACTTCCTTAAAGGTTGGAGGGGTTCAAGATTCTAAAACCCCATTCCCAACCCCCAAATTGACTTTGCCATAAAGGTAGCATCATTAAAATCAAGATTAAGACCATTAACTACATCGGCAACACATATGAGATTGCATTTTAATACAGAACCATGTAATTCCTCAACCAAAATATCATCAGCATGTGATTTTGCAGTCGTATGTTCATTATTCAAAAGAGAGTCGCTAGAATCAAAAGAAATTTTACCAAAAAAACCTTTTGAGACTTAACAGCTTTAATAACGTACTCAGTGGCATCAGATCATTTTCTAAACACACTACTAACCTTCTTCTTCTCTAGAAGGGGAGGGTTTGTGTGTGTTATCATGGTAGACTATGATGGGTAAACCATGCCACTCACTCACACACATGTTAGGAAGGAAGTGATAGTCTTTTGGACCATGATATGTTAGACAAACCTATAAATCAAAATCCAAAATTAAGATATGTTAATCATTACGAGTATGATACTCACAAATCAAAAAACATAGATATTTTATACCTCAATTTATTATTATACATGTCTTAGAAGAATCGACCCTCAATTTACGTAGATATTTTATAGAATATTCTCATAAGATTTTCACCTTTAGTGTGAGAGTCATATTATTAGTATGAATAATGGTGATATGTAACTTATAAAATATGTAAGAGTGGTTATGATTCATGAGGTTGTTATATCATTTTGAGTTGTTTTCATTTGTATGGTTCCCACCAGTGATATTTTTGAGATGACATGTGTTAATTGTGATAGTATAATACTCAAGAAATCAAAATTACAAATAGTTTTAAGACCACATCAATTTATAATATTTAAGATACTAGATACTAGAGAATAAGAATGCACATATCAAGTAACTATTAAGGGTAGTTGACGAGTTGCCTAAATGGTATGGACTTATAAATAATTCTCGAGTAGGAATGATTTATTGTCTCAGAATTTTACCAAAGGATTAGCTAAGGGAAGACTATCATTGAGATAAGCTCAATAGTGTTAATTACCTTGTATCCTATTAAGACAAAAAAGAATTAAAACAATAATCTAATATTCATTTTAATATCCAAATTCAATACAAACAAAACTACTTAAACTTGCATCATAGGAATGAAAATATTCAAACCCTAGAATCTAAAATTCTATTAAATTCTTATATTATCTTATCTACTAGAATAGTATTCTCCCCCTCTAGTTTGATCAAATTACTGATACAATCTCTATGGGATTGATATCTAGAAAAAAAATCTTCTTTACTACCTGTATGATTAATATACTTACAAATATTTATTAATAAAAGATTCTTACCAATAAATTTTTGGAATACTATCTAATTGATAAAATTGGGTAGCATAAAGAGTCAACATATGTCATATGCTAAATTGAAATGTGAAGTCATGACATATTTCATCACAATAACATATTCATTATAGAATCAAAATTATGCAACACAATGTAATTTTATGTTGTGATATTATATGACATCATGACATTATACTCTAGAAAATAATTTCTCAAGCTGAGATACTATACTTCATCAAGAAATTTCTTGAGCCATGACATTATATGACATCATGACATTATACTCCACAAAAAAATTTTTTGAGTTATAAAATTTTCAGCATTGTGACATTATTCTCATGCATGCATATGATGTCATGAAATTATTTATGACATCCCACAACATGATGATCTAGAAAAAAATTAAAGATTATTCATTGCCTCAAATTCAACCATGTGTCACAATAATGAATTTATAAAAATGCTATAATGAACAATAGAAACCAATGATATAAAAGGTAGACTTTAAATTTTTGAAAGAGTTCTAATTAAGGGGGAAGACTTCAAAAAAGTTAGTGAGCTAGCTAGGGAAAAATGTCATACCTAATTAGAAAGAATCATCAAGTAAAATGCAAAAAAAAAGAAGAAGATTTAGGAACCATATTTGAATCCTATATCCTAATATTGTCTACCCTTGGAGAATCAATATTTTGCTGGATAAATTTTAGATCTCACATTTATTTCTTCCAAATATTGGGTCAATTATAAATTTATAGATGGTTTATCTATTTTATGTATCCTTGATGAGGTTTGTAATGAACAATTATGGTATTGATATACTTTGAATGATGACGGATATAGATATTTCTTAGAATATTGATTTTGTGTTCCACTATCAAATGGATCCATGTGTACAAACTATGTAGAATAACAATAGATAAACTATGGGACACATCCATGATGTGAATATTGGTAGGGAGGGATAGTCATGCGACTATCATCCTCTTATGGAGGTATCTTGTGTGAAACTCCTAAATGGATTTATGTTAATTGATATGAGTATGATACTCATGAAGTGGAAACCAAAAATATTGTTATGATCACATAATTATGTATCTTTAGAGGGAATGGCCCAAGAATGATACAGGGTTATTTAGAAGATCTAGTCTAGAGTTTCGCTGATTTTTAGGAGTGTGTGTCAGTTGTGGTAGATAATAATAGGTGAACCATGAGAAACATGCAAGGGAATGTGAATAATGGGGTAGTGACAACCTGTGAATATTTTATCTTATATGACTTCCATGGATAGAATTACTAGAATAATATATATTAATTGATGTGAGTATGACACTAATAAAGTTGAAAATAGAAATGTAATTATGACCATATCGTTGTATATCTTTAAAGACAATTTAGGTTGGAAGAATAGAGATACATAGTGGAAACAATCATCAAGAGTAATTGATATATTGGCTAAAAGATATAAGATTAAGGGATGGCCAATAGACGTGTAATTATGGAGATTCATAATATGTGACTGATATATAGAAGATACAACCAGGGGGGACCATAAATGGAAGTGACTATTTGGTATACCAAATAGAAAATAATTCTAGTTATTTGGTGATTATGCATGATATTTATATATGAAAAATGTCTTTAAATAGAATCATTTTAAAAAATTACAGCTTTGATGAATTATGATGAATAGTAGTGAGGCTGGATAGTTTGTGTGAAATGTGAGACTAGATTTATTGAGTATAAGAGAAGTGAAAAGTTATGTAATATCATATTATTCTTTGTATTATTACTTTGTTACAGTAAAAAAGAGCTTATATGGTAGTTATGTTATTTATTCTTGGTCAAAGCTCTATACTATTCGGTATCACAAAAATTAAGTACCACCCAATACTAAAAGTCATATCTTCTAGTACTATGACTTTTTTATTATTAAGCCATCAAGACTAACGAAAAAGTTATGGTATTCTCCAATACTGTGTCATTTAGCTATTAAGAGTTTTAAAGAGTACGTATTCAAGTTGCAGTCATTTGTTGTAGTTTTTTTCTATTACGAAATGACTAAAAGTATGACCATCCTACCACATCATGACTTTGGGGTTTAAAGACAAAATACGCATTCCATGTTCAATTTTAGTGATACTACATTATGTTACAGAAATGAAATGTGTAAGTCATAGCTATTCCTAGTGCCACAGAATTCTAATGCAAAAGAAAGACCAAATCCATGACTCATTCCCAATATCATGATTTTGTGTTTATAGAAGAAATACATAAGTCATGACTATTTCCATTGCTACAATAATTTAAAGTGGGAAAGAGACCAAAGTCATTATTCTTTTTTAATGTCATGACGTTATGTTATAAAGATGTAAGCTAAAGCCATGACATTTCCCATCACCATGACTTTCCACTTAAAAATCATATCCAGCTATCCGAGTATAAATGTGGAAATTTGGAGAGAAAATCAAGGATTAAGGTGCATGATAAAATTTTGAATAGCTAGGTTTGGGGAGTACAAATTTGCCCAAACCTATGAAAGATCCATGAGCAAAGAAATGATGCAAGGTATAAGCATAAACTCTATGAGGAGGTGGGCATGAATTTCAACTTCCACCTAAGGTAAAATCTTATGCTCATGAATGAGAATTATGAGTTTAAGATGTGATTCTTAGACATTCTTGAGGGTTAACATTAGCAACAGAAAATTCCATAAGATATATTTTAAATTATATTTTGTGAATTCCTTCCTGATGTCAACCTAAATTAAGGTCTAGGGTTGGTACATTTATTTCATGTCATGGATGCAAAATTAATAATTTTTTATATTTAGATTGTATTATAGTATGATTTTTGATGGATATTGTATTTATATAAAACTAAAATTAGGGTTTTGCTATTGGTGAGTTTGTGTGTGTTATTGTGGTAGATAATGAAAATAAGCTAAAAAGCAAGCTCACATGTATTGAAGGGGTGTGTTCTTGGTGGGTTTCACTATAAAACAAACTCATGGGTTTTGGAGGAAGTTATAGCCATTCTAATCATGATGTGCAAGGCAAACTTATACTTTAAAACCTAATTTCAAGTTTAATCATGCAAATATAGTACTTACGAAGCCAACTGAACAAACACTTTTATAAGTCAATCTATTTTTTATATGATTTCTATCAATGAGATTCTTAGTGAAAATATATATTAATTATGCAAGTATATTGTTTATGAAGAAGAAAGTATGCATGTTTTTAATACCAAATTACTTCACATCTTTATGACACATGAGGTTGGAGAATAACAATGAATATCTAAAGAAATCTTTAAGAGAAATTGACAACTTGCCTAAAAGATATGGACTTGTAAATAACCCTAAAGTAAAATGAGTTGTCATTTTAGTGGTAAAGTATTAGAGGGATAACTATGAGGGGCCATCATTTGGAAAAGCTCAATAGTTGATGACCACCTTGTGTGCTTGAAGGAGTCCTACTAGGAGTCAACCGGGCCGGGCCGGGCCAGCACGGCATGGGAAAATCTCATGCCCGAGTAAGGCACACTTCGTGCCGTGCCGTGCCTGACCTAGCACGGTTCGGTGGCCCGTAGCACAGCCCGTAGGCACGGTCGGGGTCACCTTTCACACCCAGCCCAGTGCCCGCACACGCTGTCCCGCACCCTCACTAGTCATGGGTCATGGTGGGTTCACCGTGACTCGGGACAACGACAAGCCTTAAGAGTCCAATTCCCCTTCCCGCAAAAAAGACAGCGGGTCGGGTCCAATCAGACCCGACTAGTGGTCCCCCGACTCGATCCGATTCCCCCCCCCCCCCCAATGGGCAAAAAAAAATTTAAATTGTAGCCATTGGATCTCACCTCCAACGGCTAGGGAGCAGAATCCAACGGCCCTTATGATTCTGCCCCCTAAAAAATAAAAAAAAATCAAAAAAAATTAAAAAAAAAAGACTTTTAAAAAAAATATTTTTTTTAATCTATAAATTCCACCCCCCCCTCTCTATAACATTTATGTTTTTCATAAACATTTTTTTCGCTCAAATCTCACATTTTCTCTCTCAAAAATCTTGCTCCTCTCTCTCGGGACTCGGGAAGTCGGGATTTCATCATTTGGCTTGGCTTTTTGGGATTCTCAACTTGGGTTTTGAATTTTGAGCTAGACTGTGGTACACTGTGCACGTGATCGACCTCAATGCTTTACCAGATAATTTATTTTAAGTTTTTTTAATTTCTCTCTCTCTCTAGTTTCTCTCTCTAGACCTAAAATAGATAAATTTAAAATCTATCATCTAGTCTCTAAATAAGTGTCATGATTAACAAAAATCCTAAAAATGACAAATACTAATGAAACATATTTAAATTTAGAAAATAAAAATATTACACAGAGGTCTGAGGCTACTGAAACTTTGGTTTCTCTAGTCGTCTCAACCCAAACTTCTAAAAAACAAAAAGCTGGGAGAACTTCTGTAGTTTGGACTCATTTTAATATAATAAAACAAAAAAAATGTTAGGGGTAAGGAAGAAGAAATGACTCAGTGCAAATATTGAATGAGACTTTAACATGTAAAAGTTCATTTGGGACATGGCACCTTAAGAGGCGTGCTGAATTATGCACCAAAAAACATAGTCCATTAGATCCTAGGCAAACCCAACTTGGTACTATATTTTTTGAGACTAGATCGAGTTCAGTCTCAAAGTTTACTCCCTTCATATACTCCAGCGAGTTGGGTAGGGACGACATGGCCTAACTTATCACATTGATGGGTTTTCCGATCAGATTTTCGGAAAATCCAAGGGTAGTGCACATAATGCAGACATATTTTCAACCTTCTTATCATAGGATTCCTAGCTCCACATCTAGGAATGACATACTAAAATTGTATAACTTAGAAAAATAAAAAATAATTAATGAATTTATGGCATATAGTCAAGTGGTGTCCGTGACATCTGATATATGGACAAGTCACGATGAATCATCTTATGCATGTCTCACCAGCCACTATGTAGATTCTAACTGGACAATGAATATAAAAATTTTAGGATTCTCTGAGATTCTTCATCCTCATGATAGCCCGGCCATTTTTAAGTGTATGATGAAAATTTTTCGGGAATATAAAATTCAAAATAAAATTTTTAGTATCACATTCGATAAAGCATCTAATAATGGAGTAGCGATTAACATGTTTGTTAGGAATATTAGAAATGCACCATTAGGAGAGATTTTTCATGTCAGATGCATGTGTCACATGATTAACCTGATTGTTCAAGCATGTATGAAGGTGTGTTCCCCCGTGTTGGATAATATATGTAATGTACTAAAATATATTCGCACTCCTCGCAGACAAGAAAAGTTTGGTAGTCTCTGTCTGTCTGCAAATCTTAAGAAGAAGAAATTCCAATCGGATGTGACACATCATTAGAATTACATGTACTTGATGTTGGAATCATGTGTTGGATACGAGCACATGATATCTGACTACGTTAATAGTAAAAGTGATGAACTTATTATTGACGATACTGACTGGGCTTCAGGAATTTCATAAATGAAATTTCTGAAGATTTTTTATGACACGACGAACATGTGTTCGTCGGTTTATACTCCCATGACTTGTATTGCACTCCGGTGCATATGCAACATTAATAGCATGTTTAGGTAGTATCGAGATGACCCAACACTTAGCCATATGGTTGCAGAGATTGAAACCAAGTACTTGAAGTACTGGTCCACCATTCCATCTCTTTATTACCTCGCTGCATGTATGGACCCTAGGGTTAAGGTGGAAGGAGTAGAAAACACCATGACTTACATTTCCTTGTGCATGAACCTGGAAGAGCCACCTGAAAGGTTCATTCACGAGAAGTTGACTGATCTGTTCACATATTACGATACTAGGTATGGTGGTGGTGGTGGCGAGACTATGATTACAGACATGGATACCTTGTTCGGAGATGATTTTTCCATTCAGCTAGTGATGGAGAAACGTAGGGGTGGACCATCACATAGGAGTAAGCTTTCTCGGTACTTAGATACCGATTACTGCTCAATTATATCATATTCTGATACTAAGAATCGTGATATATTACAGTGGTGGAAATCATATATGTCCACCTTTCCCGTGCAATCTAGGATGACACGAGATCTATTGACTCCTCCGGTATCAAGCATAACATCGAAGTCTGTTTTTTCTGTTGTAGTGAACGTGATTTCGGATATGAGATCAAGATTACGTCCAGATATTGTTGAGGCATTGACTTGTTTGAAGAATTGGGAGGATTTGAGGTTTAGCATCCATAATCGTGCTGGAATTGGGACTAGGATAGGGATTACAGCCGCATCCACTATGAAAGCGGAGGAGTTGATTGTTGATGATGATGATTTATATGATACTGATCTTGATGTTGCGGCTGATGATGCTCATGATATGACGATTGATGATGATCTACTGCTTTTTGATTTTGATGTTTTGTTTTTTATTGATTGTATGTTTTATTTATATGTTACGTTGAACCTTTAATTTGTTTGGTTCGAACTTTTGGTATCTAATGGATGATTGGTCATTTTTCATTTGGTTTGCTTATGTTTTTTTTTACTTTTTAATTTTTTTTAACAAAATTTATTGATTTATTTTTTTTTTGTTTTATTTTTTCATTTAAAAATTTATAACTCTATTATATAATTCTAATAAATTATCAACTAATTTTATTTTACATTATAAAAATTACGGTAACTTTGTAAATTTAATAAATTTTAAACAATTTTCATTTTATAAATTTATTATATTATAGATTATCTATAATTTTATATACAATTTAATATTTTATATAATTAAACTAAAATTTAAAACTATAAAATTAAAAACAAAGTTACCTGGCCCGTATGGCCTGGTTAGGCCCAACCGGGCCTGGCCCGGCACGGCCTCCCGGCCCGGCGAGAAGTGCCTGGCTTGGCTTTTATAAACCGTGTCGGGCCATGCACGACACGGTACAGTAATCATGTCGTGTCTGGCCCGACATGAAAGCACAGCCGTGTTCTAAAAAAATGGGCCAGGCTGGCCCCGGACGGGCCCGTTTGACGCCTCTATGTAGGACACCATGGCATTTCCGTAATATTCTAATAATCATTTAGTAACCAATCACAATAACAACCAATTAATTTAGTTATGCCATCAAACGCAATAAAATAAACTAACCCTAAGGTCTAAGTCTTACCCAAAACTCAGATTGGGACAAGTTTTTTATCAATGAAAAATTGATAGAATTTTTGACTGGGACAAAAAGAATACATAATCTTCAAGATGACTATATGGAGAGGCTTGAAATAAAGTTGAAACAGAAAGATGCGCAAATGAAGAGTATGAAGAATTAAATTGAATAATTTGTATTATTAATGAAAGGGAAGAGTATTAATGAACTTCTAAGTGATAATGAGACAAATTCAAATAAGTGCTTATCAATTATACTTAGAAGTAGGAAAGAGCTTGAGGTGTAACAAGTGGATGTAGTTGAAATAGAGAGAGACATAACTTATAGTGCCATGACTTTTCCAAAAATCATGGCTTCCACCATGATACTTTTGAAAGTCATGGCCCCCAATGCCATGGAATTTTTCAAAGCCATAGCACTCGATGAATAGAATACTCAGCGCAACCCTCTAGTAGAGATAAAGAAGAAGTTATGGAGAAGAAAATAGAGATTACCTATTGCACTAGAATGATGAATATAATAGAGAATTTATACCGAAGATAATTTCCTCCTAAATCTTCTTTTTTCACAATATTTTAGATTGAGAAAATTAGATGAATGTTTTGAGAGGTTCTTAATTTTTTTGTAAGTTTGAAGTAAATATCCCATTTATTGAAGTATTATCTTAATTGTTATACTATGCAAAATTTATGAAGGATATCATGAATAGTAAATAAAAGTTAAAGATGTATAGAATTTTAATATGATACACTACAACAAAAACCATAATCAATGATGCCTAAAAAGCATCATTATATATATATATATAATGTCGCTTATCGAGAGCGTCATCCGCTAGCATGACATAAAAAGTCTATACATATAATGACATTTTTTTGCAGTGTCGTTGAATTATACCTTAACGCTAAAATAAAGTATCATTTTTATTAACAATGATGCTTTATTTTAGCGTCAAAGTATGATTCAATGACACTGCAAAAAAAACATCATTATATGTTGTAGCTATCATAAATTTTTTTTAATACTATAACACTTAGAAAAAGCGTTATGGAAGATTATAATTTAAATAAATTTAAATTTAATAATTATTGTAAATATATTTTCACATGTTATTGTAATACTGCATGCACATAAGAACAACATTCTTTATAATCCATCCCAAGAGTATAGTTTTCTAGTACAATGGGGAACTCAGAGTTCTTACAAATCAAAAAAAAAATATAACACAATTTCAACATTCGTTTCTTAAATTCAATTCAAAATTTCTGATATATGCAACCCAATTGTGCCTTAACTCCATAAAACTGGTTCCTGCTAGCTTGACAAAGTTAAGAGTTAATTTCCAAATAAGGTAACCTGCATACAAATAGATGAACAATAAATATTTACACTTGCAGAAATAAATATATTATAGAGAATTGGAAAAAAAACAGGAATGATAACAACATATCATAAAAATAATTTATATAACAATTGACATATATGATTAAACAAATTTAACAACAACAAAAACAAAATAGTAATAGATAAAATATAAAGCTGGAGATTTATCAATTATGGCATAAAAGTTGATAAAATTTTTTAAAATACAAAACAATAATAATCCATTTAAAACCTAAAGGTGTGTAATGAGTTTAAAGATCACACAAACAACTTGAAAAAATACTACAAAAACCAATTAAATAGCATAAAATGAAAAGTTAAATTACTTGCCATCTTCAGAACACATCAAAAAAACTCGATGAGATGCTGTGTAATTTAATTTCAAGTTCTATTTGATTACACAGATATAGTAATCCAATCAACATATAGTTTTAGATTCATTAATAAAATATTGGCTGCATGAAAAAAAAAGTTGTGTCTTGAAATATTTATTGTGTTTTATAAGGGTGAAAAGGTAATTTATACTGTTGTGGTAAAGTAGTGAAGCCAAAAGTTGAAATCACAATTTATTCCATTGTCAATCTACAACAAAAAATCTATGGTTGACAACATACATAAAAGATAGAATGAAAACATAAAAATTCTAATTACTTATTCAAGTTTTGAATATTTAATTGAAAATAAGAAGTAATAATTATGATCTCATTAAAAAAAATACATTTAGTATCATAATAGTGCATGGACCATTCCGAAGTAGGAAGATTTCCTAACTTGAACAAAAGAAAGTTTACCTTTAAACACCTAAGAATCATGCATTCAATATACTAACGTTATTTAACATATGAAAAATATTGAAATATAATGATTGTGTAAGTTAAATACTAAAATGTCTTCAAATGATTATGTCGAATAATTTACCTTCAGTCATAGTTTTGTTCAAAAGAGATATAAATTACGAACCTCATCAAAAGTTAATGTTGTAAATCCCAAAATTTGTTCATGCTTCAATAAAAAAAGGTGTCCCCAATACTTTTCAAACCGAGGAAAGTATTAATTGAGTCACCAACATCACCCATTCAGATCGTACTTTATCCAACTCATCTTTGTTGTATGATTCCTTCCCATTAAACTGTTGAAAAGTAAAGTATTATCTTAATCAATAAAATTCGAAAACTAAAAATAACTGATATATTGAGAAATAACAAATCAACACATACCTTTGATGTTAGACATCCTTGATCAAGAATTATATCTCTCATATATCTCATCACATAGTATCCACATTCAACACTACCTTGTTGTCTTGGGCACTGAATGTAAAATAAAATCAATATATATATATATATATATATATATATATATATATATATGGAGTTACTTGCAAGTCATATTGTAAAAAGTTTAAAATTAAGTAGAAGATACTAAATATTATATTACTCAGTTAATGAGTTATGTACCCCTAGTACAACCCAATTAGGCTCTCTTTTTGATGATATATGTTTTTTAAAGTGAAGATTTTTTTGAGCCCTACATTAATAAAAAAAAATTATGTTGCCACCAAATGCTTCATTCTATAATAAGAAGGGAAAAACTTACATATTAACAATATCTTTAAGATCATCTGCAAGTTGATGATGGAAGGAATCAATGTAATAGGCGATCAAAGTCCTTATTTCAAGTACCACCAATACCCAATGACAACTACAAAATTAACATTAGTGTAACAAAATATCATTTATAATTTGATATATATGCATACTTATAATCTTACTTATGTTAAATAACTTACCCTGGGTTATATCGAATAAAAACAAAATCTGCATTATTTGCATTCATCAACCGATTAGCTATAACCCTTGACCTATTTTTCTTGCTTGCTTTTCCGAATCCAGCTTTGGAAACCAAGGTTGGATTTACAAAAATAAATCGCTTTGCCTCTTTAGCATCAACCATCTTTTTATGCAAATGCTTGATTTAATTTCACACAATATTTAAAAGTTATAATATTTTAATTTAGCTAATATTAAATACAATTCGCATAATGAAAAATTAAAGCATAAATAAGATAGTTAAAATAAATGAAAAACATATTAAATTTTTATCTTATCATATATAGAACAAAAGGCAATTAAATGACACCTCTGTTGATGATATAATGATATCCATGTCTTCTTTCATGAGGAAGGTCTTAAATGACTGTCCAAAAACCTCCTTTATGATTTCTACTGCATGTATGATCTCATCCTTTAACAAGCGCCCAACTAATGTAGCAAAGTTCTTGATATCTACGGGATTCTCATCATTTAAACTCAGTGTTCTCTCTCTATTACTTTGTTTCTTAAATTTCTTTGAATCATATCAAACATAAAATATCTTTGTATAAATAAGAATTTTCTTAGATAAACTATTATTATTATTGTTATTAAGAAATATTTTATTTTAAAAAAAACCACATACCTGGATGCGAAGAGTAGAAGGAATGACAAATTTGGCAGACCATAAAATTTGATGCCCAATAGCATCTCCAATAGTGGTAATTTGGCTTGGAATAGGTACAGGAAGTAATGCATTTGGATCATAAGAAACATCCACGGCAACAAGGCAGTTATCACCACATTCAAGTACCATAGTTCCAGCTATGACAATATTTTCTTTTGTCCCTATGGCCAATTGACAATTCCTTTCCTATAAAATGAAACTTTGTTGTTTAGTTATATGCAATCATCTAAAGTTGATAATTTTCACATAGAAAACTATTAGTTAGACAAAATTGAGTTATCATAACTTAATGAGCTTATTAATATAATTTATCATGCTAACTTATATTGTAACATTACTTCTATATTTTCATATCAACTAGGTAAGTTGATATGAAAATTATAAGTTTGTGATACCACATTTATATTAAAGAACATAATATTAAATACAACTAACCTTTTTTTGCTGCTAGCATTGGTGGAGCATGGTCTTCTACTCGACGTTTTGGTTGCTCAACACTTTCTAGAAGGACAATATATTTTTGAAGCATGTTAGAGCTACCAATATCAGATTGAGATGCGGTGGGTACCATTTGAGAGAGTTGGAATAAAATCTTTGCCTCAAACTTTGATTGTCGCTCTTGTGATTCTTTCATAAATTGCCACAGAACAATATCAGCCATAGAATGAAAATAATTTCGTGAAGTATAATGCTTTCCTTTAGTTCGTACTCGACCACTATATTCTGGAGTTCCCAATGCTTCTGTAAGTATGTCATTTCTATTAAAACTCAAACTACTTTCTTGTGACTGTTGCAACTTCATATCCTGATACACAATTATATTATAAAATTAAATGTCATATTGGTTACAATATATAAGTTTATACCGTAAATGAAATATTTGTTCCATAACATATACTTATAATCTTCTCCACAACTGGAATGATTACTTCATCATATGTGTAAAGCCGGTTTCTTCCATAATACACTTCTATCAAAGACTGTAGTAAAGCCGGTTTCTACCAACTTTTACAATATTACAATGTAATATAATGAGTCTCTAGGAAAATTCAATATAAAATAAAAAGTAAAGTAACAACATATTTAACTTACCATCTCTGTTTCAAGACCAGCATATCCCTTCCTACTAAGATGATTATAAATATGCTTTTTCCTTCTTTTCTTTTGAACTTCTCTAAATTCCTACAATTTTTAATTTATATTAAGTAAAGAAAAATTGAGAAAATTCCATGATAATAATTAGAAATATACCTGAAATCTTTGAGTCACTCTTTCTTTGACAAAAATTTTTCAATCTTCATCTTCAATAAAATTGTATTCAGATGGTGGTTTTTTAAGAAGCTCGAGTTGGTCTTTGAATGGAATGATATACTTTGCTGTCAACATGTTCTTGAAAGATCTAAAACACATGCCAATTGTTTTCATACAATTCCTTCTACTTTTACAATCCAATGTAAATGCAGCCTAGAAGTAATGAACATAGTTATAAGTTGATAAAAAAATTTGCAAATAAAATTAGAAAACATTAAAAATATAAAAAATAAATACAAGTTTACCTCAATGGAGTCCCACAATTTATTCTTTAGTTGCTTGGGTACATGGTGCCAAGTGCTATATCTAATTTGGACCATGGTACGTGCCAATACCCTTAAATAACTTGTAAGATGCACTACAGCTTGTCCGACATAAATACCATCAACATTATACTGAACTGAAAGTTTAATTCCTTTGCTCCTATTCTTGATAATCATTGGCTTTCTTGTTATCCCTCTACGTTTATTTCTTGTAGTAGCTTTATCTAGTTGTTCCGTTTCCATACCTATCAAAAAAAATAATGTTTAAAAAGAAGTACAAAGAAATAAAAAAATATTTAAAAGGAAAAAAAATTAACTAATTAAAGACATTACCTAATCAGCTATTTTGCACAAAACATAATAATGTCAGTTTTTAGAATATTCTCAACCTACCATTAACTAAAATTGAAAGAATAACATTCATCTAATAACAAAGGTGAATAACTTAACTAGTTCACGAGCATTTAAAAAACAAAAAACTTTAGAAGCGTATCAATTCACAAAGTCATAACAAAGATAAAAATTGGAATTATTTATGATTTGTTATCGACCCAAATTCCCTCGCAATCATCCCGATTACAAATTTTATCAGATTCATCCAATGCATCAAATAATTCAACTTGTGGCAAAGAAGATATGATTGGATTGTGTTCAATAGAAATTTCCATGGGATCATCATCGTTTGCTCTTTTTGTGAAATCTTCTTGAGGAGTTGACAAAACAATTGACCATCTTAGATTAAGCTCATCTTGTACATAGAAGACTTTCTTAGCCTAGAAGGCTAATATGAATGGATCTGACTTATGAGCCAATCTGCTAAAGTCAACTAAGGTAAACCCAAGATCATCGACCATGATTCCATTCTTATTATCAACCCAATCACACTTGAAGACTGTAATTCTGAACATAGTATAATCTAGGTCCAAAATCTATGTAATAACCCCATAGAAACAAAGTTTTCTGAAAATAAGATTTTTATCCTTAGCACTAGCAATTTGCATTGTCGTTGATACAATACTAACTCCACTATTTTGGGTAGCTAGTAAATCATCACGCTCCTTGGTATTATATTGACACCCATTTATGACATAACCATTATTCTTCATCACATAAAGGCTTGGACCACTAGCTATCCATTTAAGGGTTTCAGATACATGTTCATTATTTTTCAATGCAACTTCAACCTATAGAAATAAGATAAAGATATAATTTATATGGTGACCAATAATGAAAACGAAAAAGAAAATTTAATAAACCATTTTTATACCTTTTTCGTAACAAAAAGGTAAAAGTACGAGCATGCTCATCCGGTAACCACTTTTGCCTTTTGATTGACGTGGATGTATCGCTTTTAGCCATTGCATGTGCTCTCTATGAGGTCATGTATAAAAATTAAATAATTAGAATAATATATAATACGTACACCAAATAAAGAAACAAAAAGTAAGTGGTGATTACTCAATAAAAGGTTGGATAATTGATGTTTTTTCCAAGACATAATGATGTGCTTGTAACCATAAATTGGATTAGACCTTCATAGTAAGACCTCCAAATATTGGTGCCCCGACTGTGTGGTCAATGTTTGAACTACTAGGAATTCCAATTGCTTCCACATTTGATAAGTACTCTGTACAAAACTCGATTCCTTCTTCTGTAATATAGCATTCAGCAATACAACCTTCAGGTCTAGTATGATTTCGTACATAGCCTTTTAACACTTTCATAAACCTTTCAAATGGGTACATCCACCTAAAGTAAACTGGTCCACAAAGTCTCACTTTTCTTACAAGATGCACAATAAGATGCACCATGATATCAAGGAAAGAAGGTCGGAAGTACTTTTCAAACAAGCATAATGTAACAACTATCTCATTTTGTAACTCATCTAATGAAAGAACATCAATGACTTTAGTACAGAAAGCATTGAAAAATAAACTTTATCTACAAATCGCATTTCTCACATGCTTGGGCAAAATAGAACATAACAAAACTAGCAAAAATTGTTACATTAATACATGATAGTCATGAGAATTTAATCCATTAAGTTTCAAGTCTTCAATTGATACGAGGTTTCGAAGGTTCGAACTATATCCATATGGAACCTTTAATTGTGAAAGTGTTTGGCAAAACACATTCTTTTCCTTTGTAGAAAGTGTATAACATGCAGGAGGGAGATATGTTCTTTTCGAATCAAACACTGGTGCCAATTAACTTCTTAAGCCCATATCTACAAGATCCAAGCGAGTATTAAGTCCATCCTTTGTCTTACCTGCAATGTTGAGTAAGGTACCAATAATGCTTTCACAAACATTTTTCTCAATATGCATAACATTCAAATTATGACGAACATGAAGATATTTCCAATAATCAAGATCAAAGAAAATTGACTTCTTTTTCCAATAAGTAGTATTGTTGATTTCAGATTTTCCCAAAATAACCCTTTTTTTTCCCCCAAGAATTGAAAATTCCATTGATTTTTTTTAATATTTCCTCGCTAGTCAATATTTTTGGAAGTGACCCGAACTCTTGTTTTCCATCAAATACTTTCTTTTGTTTCCTATAAGGATGATTTCTTGGAAGAAATCGTCTATGTCTAGTATAGGAGTTCTTTTTTCCATGCTTTAACCTACAAGAATATGTTTCTTCTCCACATATTGGACAACCATAATATCCTTTAACTTTGCATCCTAACATGTTTCCATATGCAAAAAAATCATTTTATTGTCAATAAAATAATGACTCTTAAAGTAATGATTTCTTGTTTATGTGCATCGTAAACTTGAACTCCGACCTCCCACAATATTTTAAGATCTTCTATTAGCGGTGCTAAATAGACATCAGTGTCATTGCTAGGTTTGCGTGGACCCAAAATTAATAAATATTGTATATGTAATCTGTTTTAACTTAATAATCTGTTTTAATATTTTCATGTAAGTGCAAGAAAGGAAATATTAAAAGCCCGGGGATGCAGCAGTAGCACAATAACGGAGGTCCAGCAGAGCCTGACCCGTTCCATGATCCGACCCGCTTCGGTTAAATGAACCGGATGTTTATTTTTGTATAAAATGATTTGTATTTATTTTTCGAGTGGCTATTTTTTGACCCGGTTGAACTATTTATCTTCGTTCTTCTCTCTCTTTGTGCGATTTCGCGACTGCCGAATGCTGCATACTGTAAGACATACTATTCTTAGTTTTAATCTGTAACGCATAAGCGTTTTCTGGTGGAGGCAGCTAGTCGTACTGAGTGACTAGCGAACCACGTTATTTCTGTGTTGATTTCTCATTTTGATTCTGTCGTGGATGATTGTGGATTGGGATATATATATATTGCTTATTTCTGTGTTTTCTGTTGTTTTCTGTTCTTAATCTCATTACCCATGGAAGCACGATTGCCCAACAATAAAGATAACATCATAACTTTTCTTTTCATGCACAACCATGGAGGAAGGTTGTAAATTATCATAAGAATGAGCCAACAACTATATTTGCTATTAAATGAAATGTGATGATTTATGCCACCTGCAGAAATTGCAAGTCTCAGGTTTCTAGATTCTTTTGAAAACTTAGGTCATTTGTGATCAACTTGCTTCCATGATGGTGAATCTGATGGATAACGCATTTTCCCATCAAATTTTTTTTCTTCGAAATGCCATATGAGCTCTTTTACAATTTTTGATGATTGAAACATTCTTCTAAATCTTGGAATTGGAGGAAAATACCACAATACTTTTGTAGGAACTCCTTTTCTCCTCTTAGTTCTAGTGTTATATGTCTTCCACCTCGAACTTCCACAGGTAGGACATAATGATGCATCTTTCAACTCCTTCCGATAAAGAACACAATCATTTGGGCATGCATGAATTTTCTCATGTTCCATTCCCAAAGAATTTAATGTCTTTTTCGCTTCATACATCGACAAAGGCAATTCATTGTTATAAAGGCAACATTTCTCCAAGATTTTTGTAAAAGCTCTGAAAAACTATTATCAGACCACCCAAACGTGCTTTCAAGTTGTATAGTTTGATCAAGGCTGACATTCTTGTAAAATTTATGCAACCAGGATATAACGGTTTTTCTGCATCTTGTAGTAATCTTGCAAACAATTGAGGATCATATTGAAAATCCTCATGTGTAGCTTGAACCATTTCTATTGTACTACGTTGATCATCAAATTAAAGTCTATCTTAATATTCTGCTCTTATGGAAGGTGGGCCAGTTGGAGCTGCCTCTCCATGCCAATACCATGTATGGTAACTCTGATCAATTCCAAAGAAAAACAAATGATCTTAAATCATTTGAGGAGTATTGAAAATCATATTATCACATTGTAAGCATGGACATTTAATAGAGGTTTTATTTACAGAATTTTGTATTGCAAATGCAACAAATCATTCAACTCCATCTTCATATTCCTTCGATCTTCTATCCTTTGAGATCCATGAATGATCCATTTTTAAAGAAAAAATTAATTCCAATAGATATCACACTTCAAATGGAAGAACTCATCAACATTCCAATATTATTCGTTGAGCAACCTTTATTTTATCTGTTTAAAAAAAATTAAAAAATCAATTTAAAAAAATATTTAAATGCATGTCAGATATATTAAAATAAAATTATTAAAATAAAATTTAAAATTGAGAAATTATTTCTGAAAGTAAGTTAGATTCATAGAAAAAAATATTTAAACAAAAAAATATCATTTAATTATACTTTAAATTAAAGTAAAATATGATAAAAATCATTTTATAGATATGACATTTAATGTCTCTGGGTCCTTAGGCTAATTGATTTTGAAATAGCATGACTATAGAGCACACATTTTTATGAAATATAGCCTAATTTTTTTCCATACTATCACTATCTGATAAACAAAGGACGAGAGAACAAATAGAATAACATGTATAAAAATGACATAAGATAAAAAAAGGAATGGATAATAACCTGCTCAAAGCCAACAACAAGAATTGCTCACTCTTTATCTCTTGTAATTAGCAAATAGGACCTTGCAAGATGAATAGGAGACTGAGCCTAAAATTGGAAATGAATTAGAGAAATCATTATAATTCTGTGGCAGAATTGTAGCCTGAAAATAGGGAGCAGATAACTCAACTAAGGAAAAATCACCGACAAAACCAGCACCAACATCACAAAATATGCATAGAATGATGGAAACATAACTAATTAAACTTCACAAAATAGCAACACTAAACACGATGCCAAAAATATGATGCATAAGCTATGTATAACTCCACTTTCTATAGTTTGTAAATCAAAGCCTTGTAGAAACTGATGACAATAGTAATTGACTACAATTTCTATCTTTCGAGAACAAGAGAAGATCAAATTCAAGCTAGTATTGGGGGGAGTGAAAATGAAACATATCCTCTAAAGGGCAGAAATGCGATGGAGAAGAAAGCATCCATGAAAGTAACTTTCTAATATGATATGATTCTGCAACCTCTACATCCAAGTACAAAAGAAATCAATAAAAATGAAGAGAATGAAACAAAAAACTTACACTTTCACCCCTAGTTTTACTTTGAATTAAATCTAAACAGGAATCCAAGGGCATTTGATGCTAATTATTTGAGCATCAAAAAACTCACTCAAATTATTTGAGCAAAGACTAATGAGATATTTCCAAAACTTATTTGATGCTACTTTTTAATCAGAGCTTCACATTTATTCTAAAGATGTTCAAAATTTTTATTAGTAGATGATGTTTACTCTTCTTGTAGCTGTAATATATGTAAGAAGAATAGGTATGTTGAGAAAGTTTTATTGTATAATTCAAAACCTCAATATTTTAACTATAAAAAAATTAAGCATCTATAAATAGTCTAACTATACTATTAATAAGCCAATTAATATAGAAGGATTATAAATTGATACATTAAGAGAATAATTATACTATATGTGATAAGGAATCAAGAAGTATACTTTGGAAGGTGAAGATGTCCTAAAATTGTAACATCTCTATCAACCTCAACTCAAGAATCGATTCTACATTGAACATCCATGAAGTAAAATAGTCTAACTTATGGCACACAAGGTATGGAAACATGAATTATAAATGCTTTAAGCTTCATAGTCAAAGCAATTTGGTGAATGGGCAGTCCCTTAATATTGAAGTATAAAATATTGATCGTGGAGAATATGCTAAGGGTAAATAGTCCATGCAATCATTCCCAAAAGGGGTTGATAAGACGTACCATTATATTCTTGAATTGGTTCACTTATATATTTGTGGACAAATGTTTGTATTATTTTATACGAACAATAACTATGTTATGTTGTTTGTACTTGGTTATTTAAGAATGATGTGAGTTTACTTTATTATATAAAAATCTAAAGTATACTTAATATCTAATAAGTTTCAAAACTTAATTGAAAGATACTCCAAAATATAATAAAAGTACTTAAAAGTTAAAAGTGACAAATGGAAAGAGTCACTCTCTAAGCATTTTCTCTTCTATTGTGAATAAAAATGAATTCATAGACAATTCACCACTCCATAAATTTCTCACTATAATGATGATGTTGTAAAGAAGAAGAATCGTGTGATAATAAAGCTGCCCTAGGCCCATGATGCCTTAAAAGAGTCTTCCAATATACTTATAAGCCAAAGTATCGATACTTCTATTTATTTGTTAAATAGAAGTCCAACCACAATCTTAATGCATCCCACTCCAATTGAAGTCTAAAGTTGAAAGAGGCAAAAAAGAAATAATTGGAGAGCAAATGAAAGTTTACATTGCTCTCAAAAATCCAAGCATAAAAGAAAGAAATTAGACAATTCTCTCATATAAATGGAAATGTCTTCACTCCATCAAGTCTACAAATGTCACTAAAGATAACTCGAATTTCACTAATATTCAACAAATTTGCTCAAAATATATATTTATTAAAATCTCTATAAAAAATACTCAAACATGCATAATACAATAGTGAATACATACAAAATATCTCAAAAAAGTTAGTAAATAAAATGTCAAATAATAATTCAAGAAAAAGAAATAATCATTATAATTCACAACTTACTTGCATGGGGACATAACCATATAGGTTCTCATTTTTTTGGCGAGCATGAATAATATATAATTAATTTATTTTCAAACACATTAGAAAATCACTTAAAAAAGCTCAATTATTGGAGTTTCTAGTAAAAGTTTACTGTGTTGAATTATAAGTTAGAAAAGGCTAACATGGTAGCTGATGAACTAAGCCATGAGATTGAGCTTGATGTAATCAATAACCTTCAATATCTACAAAAAGAATATATCAAACAAGACTATTGCAACATTTAATTTCTATTTCATTGATATAATATGTCATCGAAGGAAAGATTCAGAAAGATTATGATATAAGGGAGTTACACAATGTCCAGTGCCACAATAATATTGAATCTAGAAGATTCTATAAGATTCTAGAATATCCAAGCTAAGCTCAGCAGTATGTTTAGGCCAAAGTTCAATTTATGTTCTATAATTTTTAATGTTTGTTTGTTTTTTACAATATAAGAATATGACATAAGGCATAATTGTCAAAAGTTTAATATATCTATCATAAGGCAGAATTTTCACAAGGTAGAATTTTTAATGTTAGGGTACAAGAGAGCACTCGAATTGTCATAAGTAAAATAAATTGGAGAAGAAGTTTGCATTGAATCAGAGATAGAAATAAGAATTTTCAAATCACCAATTTCCTCTAGACGGAATCCCAGAAATGAATGATGCCAAACTAACAAATGGCCTCGACACCATGGATTGGTATTCTCCGGCGAAGGAAAATGTTTCCAACAAATGCAGCGCTTGTTGTGATACTTGTTTGCGGAGATGGTGTGATTGAGCTTAAGTAGCGGTGCAGTGTATTTAAAGGCTTTAAAAAGAGATGAACGATCCAAAATATAAACTATTATTGGTCGCCACTGTTTATTTTAGTAAATGGATAGAGCTGGCACTTTTTTATCAATCAAAGATAGAAAGGTTACTCGATTTATCGGGATTTCTGCTACTCCGACATCCCAAGATCAATTATATCTAATAACGGGCGACAATTTTAAAGCCAAGTCTACCAGGACTTCTGCCATGAATTGAAAATAAAAACTTATACTTTACCCCTTGGTATCTGCAAAGCAATGGCCAAGTTGAGGCCTCCGACAAAACCATGTTGATTACCTTTAAAAAACAACTAGACTCTGCTAAATGTAAATGGGTGGAAGAGCTTCCTGAGGTGCTCTGGGTTTACTGTACCACTATCTAAAAGTCAACTGGAATCTCTCCTTTTGCGCTCACTTACAAGATGAAAATTATTATCTCTAACAAAGTTGATCTACCACCATCCAAATAATTGCACACGATTCAAAAAAATACGAAAGCAATAGCCATGGTGTTAGATATACGTGAATAACAACGAAAAGTTGTAGCAGCCCGCATAACACCCTACCAATGCATATGATTCAAAAATCAAAATCTTATTTCTATTTGGATTAATATGTGTTTCATTATAAGAAAAAAAAATCATAATAAAATATATAAATGTTAGAGACAAGTAAACGCATATGTATAGATTTACAAGAGATAATCATAATTTTAATAGAATGATAAAGTATGGTAAAACATTAATAAAAAAACATAATTTTAAATAAGTACAAATGAAAAAATAAATAAATTTATTTATGATTGATCTCAATGGTGCACTACATTTAATTTATTTTAAAAACAAGAATAAATTTATAAATGAATTATTACATGGATGTCATTTTATGTCACCTACGCTAAGGCATGATATTGTTTTTTTTTGAAGTTATCATTGTGACATTGGTGTTCTCAATGAATGAACCTTATCTACTTATATTTTCGTTGAACAGTTGCTATATATAAATTAATATTAACATATTTAATAAAAAAAATCATAACTCCTAAAATTTAGAAAAAAAATTGCAACAAAACTAAATAATTAATATTTTATTGCTCTTCAATTCATCAAAATAAATCAAACTATTCTTTCCCCTCTTCAATGTAGACATTTAAAATGAAACATGTTGAATATAAAAAAAATATGGATCAGATAAAAAAGTATCTGGGTGAGAATCAAAAAATTCATCCAATAGATGTAAGATAACATGTGACTCAAGAGTTGTTGTGCATTAATAAATATGTGAGTTGCATCAACTTGTGATTCGATCTAATTCTAATATACATACACATACACACACGTTTATTGCACTTGTTAGTAGCACTTAACATGAGAATGGTGAAGGTTAACGAAATAAGGAGAAGTTGGCTTCGGGTTTGAACAAAATAATAACAGTGGCAAACTATAGGAATTTTAAACAAGGATCACTCAGTTCAGCCCAATTCTTCCTCTGTTCTCGCCGATTGCTCCCGACAAATATAGCATATAATATCACGTTTATAATACTGTGGTTTATGCTAAATCACTCGGAACACATTCACATTAATTAATTAGGTTAACGAAAGCGAAGAGCTGATACAATTATAAACTTAATGAAGAAACTTACAAGATACTGCAAATATGGCTAATGATTTCGAAGACGCGAGCTTGAACCCGAGCTATTGAAAATGGCCGAATGTGATGAAGAAGAAGCACAACTCTTTCTAGCGATAGATTAATCAATATAATTAAGTTAAAAATAATATAAAATTTTTCACATAATTATATTAAATCACCTTATTTTTACATTTTATTTTTATTTCTCTTAGGGATAAAATAAATATTAACAAATTACATTTTAAAATTAAATATTATTACTTATTTTATAAATAAAAATCACAATTTTGAATGTATAAATATTTAGATATTTTTTAATTTTATCATGAGTTTCTTTTTATTTTTAATAAATAATTTTGAACAAAAATTTGATAATTTTTTTTATTAATCTAGAGTAAAAATAAAAATATTATTACTTATAAAAAAAATTAAATAAGAAATTTGTTACAAATCTATAAATTCAAAATTAATTTTTTCACATCAATTACACTAATAAAAGTGACAATGTTTATAATTTTCAGCCCCTTTTTCCTTGGAAAGTTTTAAGGAGTTAAGTAATTTTCCTAACATATTAGTCTTAACAATGACACTTCTAGTAAGTGTCATTAAATGTATACTTACAAATATAATAATGACATTTTTTAAAAGCGTCAAGATATATAGCGTCATTAATTTTAAGTTTTGTTGTAGTAACAATGACACTTCTAGTAAGTGTCATAAAAACTTAATAAATTTTACTAATAATGTCGCTTTTAGAAAAGTGTCATTAAATGTCGAATTACAAATCATATAATGACGTTTTATGAAAGCGTCAAGATATAAAGCGTCATTAATTTACTGTTTTGTTGTAGCGATAATAAAATTTAATACACATATTTTTAAAAACTATCAAGGAATTTGAAAGATCCAGATAGTCTTATGATATCATACATAATTTGAAATTACACATCCAACTGGTACTATATAACTTGGGATTGATCATTAACTTGAATATTTGTCAATAGTACAAAGATTGAACTTTAGCAAGATCACTCTAATTTCTCTCTCTTTCTCTCTCTCTCTCTTTCTTTCTCACTATAAATGAATTGATTGATTAACCAAGTGCCTAATAAGTATTATCGAAGATGTGTTGATTAAAATTAGTGGATACATTTTTTGTGGATTTTATAGCGTTGGATATGATAAAGACCAGCATGATCCATTTATTTTGGGATGACCATTTTTAGTCATCATTAATGTTAAGAAGGGAGGGTTCATGCTTTGTGTAGACAAAGAGCAAGTAAAATTCAACATTTACAAATGCATACAGAGTCTAGACAATAATGAGAAAGATTATTAGAGGAAAAATAACCTCTTCCATACTTTATGACAAATAACCTTTTCCATACTATATGACATAAAAGAGGAAATATGAATCTATTTAATGTGAAGCTGAGACTAAGGAAGATGACTACTATGAAGTCATGATATTCTTTTAAGTCACACCTTCATAATGCACCAAAGAAGAGTACTTCATAGAGGTAGAAAATGAAAGTGAAGTGCCTAAATTATGTCCACAATTGATTAGAGAAAATAATATATATGATTGAGAAAATATACCGATAGAAAAATAAAGACATAATCCTAATTGGTGGATAATGGAATGATAAAGGAAAACATGACATTAATAATAATTCTTGAGAATTTAAGGAAGTAGAAAAAAATAGAGACAACAATGAAAGTTATTACTTTGACTAGTAACATGACTATGGGGATATAGAATCTAAAGAAAGAAGTTAAGGTGAACACCAAAATCATGACTTTAAAGAAACAAAAAAAATGCTCTAAGTACAACCTAATAAAAAGTTGTGGTGATCCATAAAGTCATAGAATTCATGGAGGATGAAGCCAAAATAATCCAAAAAAGCCACTGATTATTAGGAAAGAAGAAGAAAAGAAGGAATCATTGAAAAATAAAATTTAGAAAGAAAAGAGGAAGTGAGATATTATACAACGAAGCTAGCTTAGATAGTTGGGATCACTAACAAAGGTAATAACTCATTGATGTTGAAACTATAGACATTAAATATATTACTTCTTGGGATATAACCCAGAAATTTTTTATATGACAGATGTAATAAAATAAATGTATTCACTCATACAGATATTTTTGCATAATTTTTGCATCCACAAATTTTGTCATGGAGCTCAAACCTCACTATGACTCATTTATATATCCACAAAAAGAAGTAGTCCTACCAACTAGCCATACTATGATACTCAAACATAGTTATAACAAATACTAATGTAGTGTATATAGAAAGTTATGTTTGTATGGAAGGGAATTAATTGTTTAAGGATGTGCAATTATTTTAGTATGTGATTTTGTTTGGTATGTCAAATACTAATTAATCTTAGTTATTTTGATGATTATGCATGATGTTTTGGTATGAAAAAAAGGCTTGGAAAAATTATTTTCACTAAATTATAGATTTGAAAAATTATAACAAATAGTAATGAAATTGAGTGGTTTTGCATAAAATATGAATCTTAGTAGATTTGTTGAGAAGAGAGGAATAAAAAGTCATGTAAATTCGAAGTATTATTTATATTATGACTTTGTTAAACCACCATGAGCTTATTAGATAGTTTTTATATTCATTGTTTATTAAAAATCTACATAAATAGTTATGGAAAACTTTGCATTTCATTAAACTACCACCTCATTGACATACTTATTTTACTATATAACACATATTTTTTAATTGTGAAACTTTCTTGGAGTCACAATCAAACTAGCCTATAATATTTTTTATGACTGTGACTTTAATTTTATGTCATGAAAACTAAATATCCTTTTGATTGCTAAATATCATGATATTTTTTAGCATCATGATTTTCTCATTATAAAGACACCAAGATTAAGATAAAAGCTATAACACTTTTCTAGTGTCGTAGCTTTTAGCCACATAGAGTTCTAGAAAGTTTACTCAAAACTTTGTCATTTCTTAGGCCATAATCTTTTTCTCTTAAGAATGTCATACTGTGAAATGACTTTACCTCATATAGTCTAATGAAAGTATCTCAAATTTGGTTTGTTATATTCTTTTCCATCACACTGGACAATACTATATTAGCTATTTTCATATATAGTTCAATAATTACATTATCATTCATCATATTCTACCTATTTTTAGTAATCCTAAGGACCCTGTACTAATTCTATATAAGTTATTATATTTCCTCAAAATTACCTTAATTTTTATGTTTCATAATAAAAAATTAATCTCATTGAATTTTCTATTTCAAATTTCATTACTATTTATTTTTTTATCGTGAATAATGTTTATAAATCCTTATTAACATAAATGTTTTTATATACATTTTTATAAATGTTTAAAAATAAACATTTTAATAAATCCTTATAAACATAAATTTTTTATATACAATTTTTATAAAAGTTTATCAACAAATATTTATTTATATAAACATTTTTATTTATGAACATAAACATTTTTATATATAATCATATATATATATATATATATATATATTTGTGTGTATGTCTGTGTGAGCTTTTTGATAGTGTTATAATTTATATTTTCAAATTATTATGAGTTTTATTTTATAATAGTGGTATCAGAGAGAAGTTAGTTAGTAATTTTTTGATTAATACATGTCTATAAAAGTTTTGTCAAAATGGAAATAATAGCTTCAAGGGCTGTGGTTTTTAAAGGGTATTATACCTAGAGGCGTCAAATGGGCTGGGCTGGCCCGACTCAGTTTTTTCTGGACCAACCGGGCTTGCATGTCGTGCTAGGCACGACACGATACATGGTTAGTTGAAGGCCCGGCCCAACACGGGCCCATGTCCTGAAATTCACCCGAGTTCAAGCAGGTTCGGGTTGGATTGAAACCCTAATTTTTTAAAAAATTAGGGTTTTGGCACCGCACCACTATGCCGCCGTGCCACTGCACCAAAACTGCCATGTCGGGGCTCATAAGCCTCACCCGTATGACACTTTCCTTCGTGACAATGCTCGATGCATGGTCACCCATGCCGTGCTCACATGCCAGGCACTCATGTCATGCTTGGCCCAGCATGAGGGCCGAAATCCCTTTGACATGATTGGTGCCAAGGGTGCGCCTGGCACGGGCCCGGGCATGACACTGTAGCATGTCATGTCAGGCCCGACCTAACCCATTTGATACCTTTAATTATACCCCTCTACTTACATGAGAACTTTTTTTGGGTAATAACATAAATAGTTATTATAATTATTGATTTACTATTCGCTATAAAGGTGAAATATGAAAGTAACATTTGAAATAGAAAATTTTAATGGAAATAATTTTTCATTATGGAAAATGAAAATTAAGACAAATTTAAGGAATGATAATTACTTAGATACAATTAGAAAAAGACCCAGCGAGATTTCTGAAGAAAAGTTGAATGAGATGGATAGTAATGCAGTCGCTGATATACTTTTGGTACTTGTTGATGGAGTATTGTTGAGTGTGTCAAAAAAGAATATGACAAAAGAAATTTAGGATACTCTCACAAGATTATATGAGGAAAAGTTACTTCACGACAAGATTTTCTTAAAAAGAAGACTTTATACTATGTGAATGATAGAATCTGTTATGATAATTGATCATATTAACATTGTGGATACTCAATTTTCTCAACTTATTACATTGGATCATAAAATAGAAGAAGTTGAATGCCTCGAGTTTTTTTCAAAGTTTGCCTGATTCATATGATTAACTCGTCATCAATCTGACGAATGGTACTCTGATAGATAGTTTAATCTTCAATAATATTGTATCTGTCATCTTAGAAGAAGAAAGTAGATGCAAAAATAAAGATTATAGATATACAAATGGACAATAAGTAGATTCCTTGATGATGATATGAGAGATATCAATGAAGCATAGCCATAGTAGAATCAGAATTATGGTAGATCAAAATCTAGAAGTAAGAAAAATATTAAATACTACAGCTTTGGCAAAAAAAGACACTTTACAAGAAATTATTGGCTTAAGAAAAAGAGTGTAGATGATGAGTTATCAAATACTCAAGGGAATGTTGCAAGTATCAATGATGATGTCAGTATTTTATATAGCAATGTGACAATGACAAATGAAAGCAAAAAGCAGAAATCAATTTGGTGATGTATGGTTACTAGACTCAGGAGCATCGTGGAATATGACATCTCAAAAAAATTGGTTTCACAAAAATGAACCAATCTCAAGAGAGTCTATGCACATTGGAGATGATCATGGTTTGAAGATTGTTGATATTAATACTATCAAAATAAAAATATTTGATGGTGTGATTCATACTATTCAAGATGTATGACATGTAATGGACTTGAAGAAAAATCTATTATCTTTGGGACAAAAAGATAGTCTTGGATGTAAAACACTTATTGAGAATGGAATGATAAGTATTATAAGAGGTGCATTTATGGTAATGAAGAGAAAAAAGCTCATAGCAAAATTATTCATGCTTAAAGGAAAAATAGTACAAAAAGTTGATCCATGTGTAGCATCAATTAGCAAAGAAGAAAAATCAACGATGATTGATGGCATCTCAAACTAAGCCATATGTCAGAACAAGGTTTGAAGATTCTTTTTAACAAAAGGCTACTCACGGGGCTCAAATTAGTAAATTTACCTTTTTGTGAGCATTATATTACAAATAAGCAGAATAGATTGACAGTTAATAGATTTACTATAAAAAGTAAAAATACTCTAGACTTGATACATTCTGATGTATGAGAATCATTTGAAATATCTCAAGGAGGAGCAAAATATTTTGTATCATTCATTGATGATTACTCAGGAAGATGTTAGGTGTATCCAATCAAGAAGAAGTTAAATGTGTTTCTAATTTTTATAGATTTCAAAGCATGGGTGGAACTTGAATACGAGAAAAGAATTAGATTTTTACAGATAGATAATGGAAGAGAGTATATAGTTGGTGAGTTTCTTGCTCTTTGTAAGAAAAAAGGTATCAAATGATAGTTCATAGTTACATACATACCATAATAAAATAGAGTAATAGAATGGTTGTACATAACTCTTGTAGAATGAATGAGAGCAATGTTGAGGACTAGAAGGCTACTGAACTCTTTATGGGCGAAAGTAGCTTGAACTATATGTTATGTTATAAATCACTCTCGCCATCAACTGTTATAGATTTGAAGATACCAATGGAGATGTGGACAAATAAGCTACTATATTACTCTACTCTATATTTTTTTGGATGTCCTACATATGTGATGTACAATACCCAAGAAAGAACAAAGTTGGATCCAAAATTCAAAAAATATATATTCTTAGGATATGCTGAATGAGTGAAGGGGTATCATCTGTGAAAGCCCACTACCCACAAGGTAATTATTAGTAAAGATGTAATTTTAATAGAAAATTAAAGAATTGATGAAAATAGCACATTAAAAAAAGTTTTAGAAGCTACCATTGAGAAAGTAGAAAATAATAAGAGACAAGATGTCCAATATCAATGAAGGAAGAACCAGGGCATGGAGCACAATAGTAAGTCGAGTCAGAGGAACAAGAAGTTAGTCAGCCAACTCATGATAGAAGACTGCCAGCTTAGCACTCAAAGTATGCTATAGAGAGTAATATTGCATTTTTTTTCATCTGATAGAAGACGAAGAACCTTCAACATTTCAAGAAGCTTCAAATAATTTAGATGCATCTCTGTGAATGACAACAATGGAGGAAGAAATTGATGCTCTACACAAGAATAAGACTTGGAAGCTAATACCGTTATCATTTGGAAAAAAATCCATTGGTAACAAATGAGTTTGCAAGATAAAATAAGATAGAAATAATTAAGTAGAATGATATCGTGAAAGATTAGTGGTAAAGGGATATGCTCAGAAAGAAAGCATTGACTTCAATAAGATTTTTTCTCTAGTAGTTCATATTACAAAAATCATAGTAGTAATGACTATATGTACTACATATGATTTATATTTGGAGTAGTTGAATGTTAAAACTACTCTTATTCATAGAGAAATTGAAGAAGAAATTTATATATTTCTGCCAAAAGGATTTATTGAAACTGGTAAGGAGAATTGGTTTATAAGTTGAACAAATCTATATATGGTCTAAAACAAGCACCGATGTGTTTGTACAAGAGATTTGATTCCTTCATCATTAGCCTTAGGGATAATAGACTCAGTTCAGACTATTGTACATACTACAAGAGGTTTGAGAAAAAATGATTTCATTATTTTATTATTGTATGTGGATGACATGTTGGTAATAGGCTCAAACAAATGTTGAATCCAAGAGTTGAAGTCATAGTTGGCTAAGAAGTTTGATATGAAGAACCTAGGACTAGCAAACAAGATTCTAGAGATGTAGATTTATCGAGACAACAACAATAGAAAGATATATCTTTCTCAATGAAATTATTTTAACAAAATCTTCCAGCACTTCAACATGCAAGATAGTAAGCAGTTTCTCTCCCTCTTCTTATTAATTTCAAATTATCCTCAAGTATGTGTCCTAACTCTGAAAAAATAAAGAGAAAGATACCTCGGGTATCATATGCATCAGTGAAAAGTTTAATGTTTACAATAGTTTCTATTATACCAGATATTGCACAAGCAGTGGGTGTGGTTAATCGATTCATAATAAATCTGGCATACAATATTGGAAAACTATGAAAAGGATTCTTAGCTATCTGAAAGGAACCTTAGATGTTGTATTATGTTATAAATGTTCAGATCTTATTGTCAAAGGCTATATTGATGCAGACTGTGCTAGAAATATTGATAATAGCATTTATACCATGTGTTATATTTTTACTCTTGCTGAAGGAGCTGTAAATTAGTTTTTAAAATTATAATCTATTGTATCTACTTCTACGAAAGAAGCTGAATATGTTGCAGTTACACATGCGAGTAAAAAGTCATTATAGTTATAGATACTATTGGAATAGTTTGGACACAAACAAAATAAATTTACTATATTTTGTGATAGTAAAAGTGCTCTACAATTAGCAAGAAATCAAGTATTTCACTCAAAGACAAAATACATCAAGGTACAATATCATTTTGTATAAGAAAAAATTGAAGAAGAAAGTATGGATATGTAAAAGATTCACACTTATAAAAAATATAGCGGATGTTTCTACCAGTCGATCAATACTGACAAGTTTAAACAGTATAAAACTTCATGTGACTTAGCAAGAATTAAATCAAATATTAACATGTGAGAAATATGATTTTTAAGTGAGAGAATGTTATGGATACGTTAAGTGAAACTCACCTAGCTTACATCATAAATTCATTTGGGATTTTCATATTTTTTTTCTATAAAAATAGATTCTTCCTCCTTTGAAAATAATTCCTAAAATCCTGATTTTTTTTTACTTGTATTTTGTTTATTGGGTATTTATTGATTTAAGGGTGAATTTTATATTTTAAAATTATTGAAAGTTTTATTTTATAAAATATATAAATGGTTATGAACATTTGTATATGTAAAATATAAATATTATATATAAATTTTATACATATTTTTTTTTATTGCTGACGAAAAGAAAACGTGACCAAAACGTTGTCTATTTTTGAGTGCTGACGTAAATATTTCTGATGTTATGCATGATTTTCCCAATATTTAAAGTATATTTAAATGTACATGCATTACAAAAGTAACTGGGGTTTTACCCACTCCCCACGGGATAGGATAGGAAATGCATGCTTTTCTGTGGAACTCGTCCGGGCTGGGCTGGCCGAGTCAGAATCTCACTTTCCAAGGGTCAAGATTCAGCTCAACTGAAAACAGACGGTTACGATTTAAGATACGTCATATGCGAAAAGTAGAGTGCCCTCCCCCACCATTCAGATGGGTTACTGATCTCTTGGCGATATTGTTATCAGACTAAGAAAAAACTGCGGCCCCCAAAGATAGCGTCTTTCTCATCACTGCACTACACTTCCTCGACCTCCATCTCATCTCCCACTTTTGTTTTTCTCTCTCTGTTCCTGTTCCTTCTCCAAAATTCTTATCCACAAATGGCGGTCATCCCATGACTCACCTGGCAAAAGGCGCGGTTCCGATCATGGACGCTTTCTCGAACGTCGATCTGTCCACGTGGTTGTCGCATCAGTCTTCTGCATCAGATTCTGTGGCCGCATCACGAACTGAGCAATCGCATCCGTTCTTCGGACAGGATTCGCTGCAGCACCGTCTGCTCTCTTTGATCGAAGGTGCCCATGAGAGCTGGACGTACGCCATCTTCTGGCAGCTATCACATGACTATGCGGGAGCGTGGATCCTCGGATGGGGCGATGGATACTACAAGGGCGAAAACGAGAAATCGAAACAGAAATCGACGACCTCTTGTTCTTCAATGGAGCAGGAATACCGCAAGCGCGTGCTCCGCCAACTGAACTCCATGATTTCAGGCGGGTTGGATGATGTCGTTGACGAAGAGGTTACTGACACGGAGTGGTTCTATCTAGTGTCCATGAGCCACTCCTTTCTTAACGGAAACGGCTTGCCTGGGCAGGCGTTCTGCAACAGGAGTCCGATCTGGATCGTTGGTGCAGATCGGATGGAGTCCTCCCCGTGCGATCACGTGCGACTAGCCCACATGTTTGGATTGAGGAGTTTGGTGTGCCTTCCTGTTTTGAATGGGGTTGTTGAATTAGGATCTGTCGAATTAATTTACAAGAGTTTGGATCTAATCAACAAAGTTAGGGTTTTATTCAGTTTCAACACTATCGATATGATTGATTCCTCTCAAACCCCAACTTCCAATGTTTGTCACGAGAACTATAAAGAGAATCATGTCTTCGGCGACAATTTCTATGGGTTACAATTGAATCGTAAGAATTTGATGAATCGCAGTGCGAATCATCAGAGACTACCGCATGAGACGAACAGATGTGAATACAGTTGTGGTAAAAATGGAAGCACGTTTTCTTGTAAACACGATGTTGCAGAGACGGTGAGTTTCGGAATTGAATATAGCAAGAGGTTGATGAACCGAAGCGGAAATCAACAATTGCAGCAGCTTCAATCACAGGAAGCGAGTGGGTGTGAGCCCACTAGCAGCAGAAATGGAAACTCGCAAGGTGAGATTGTGAATTATGCAGAAAGCAAGAGGAATCTGGTTCTGGGTTGCTGTCATAATTTGGAGGATAAGAACAAGATAGAATCGCCCGCCTCCAGGGGAAGCAATGAGGAGGTGGTGCTTTCCTTCACCACCGAAGCCAGTTTAAACCCGTCCAACATGGGCAAATGGAGCATCGTCACGGAGGATTCAGAGCATTCAGATCTTGAAGCTTCTGTAGTTCGAGAGCCAGATAGTAGTAGAGTTGCAGAAGCAGAAAAAAGGCCACGAAAACGGGGGAGAAAGCCTGCGAATGGAAGAGAAGAACCATTAAATCATGTTGAAGCAGAGAGACAGAGAAGAGAGAAACTTAATCAGCGATTTTACGCGCTCCGAGCTGTCGTTCCTAACGTCTCCAAGATGGATAAGGCTTCCCTTCTCGGAGACGCCATTGCTTATATCAAGGAGCTTAAAATAAAGCTTCAAAGCACTGAATCCGATAGGTCACACTTGGAGAAGCAATTAAGGCCAGCAAACAAAGATTTCAATGGAGGCAGGGATCTGAACGCCTGCGATCAAAAACTCCATAGAAGTAATTCCAAATTTGGAAGAAAATTAGAAGACGTGGATATCGATGTTAAAGTTATTGGAATGGACGCGATGATACGAGTTCAGTGTAATAAGGACAATCACCCAGCTGCTAAATTAATGGCTGCTTTTGAAGATTTGGATCTGGATCTTCACAATGCTACTGTTTCAGTTATAAATGATCTTATGATCCAAGAAGCCTCTGTGAAGATGAAGAGCCGATTGTTCGCCCCAGAACAGCTCCGCGCTGCATTGTCGAGTAAAATTTGAGGTGATTATATCATTATATTATTTGACGGGAGGCAAACCATCCAACCATCCAGCCATCTCATGGTTTGAGGCTCCAATAAAGCATATGAAGCTAGGTTTTTTTTTTTTTTTGATTTATCATCCTGTTGATGTACATAATTTATCATCTCGATCTTTGCTACCACTAAATTTTTTTCCAGGTTCTGTTTTCTTGTATCACTTGGACCTTGTATCTGTTCCCAATGATTTAAGTCTTCTACCTGTTAACCCCATCTTTGCTCTCTCCTTTCTGTTTCCTTGATTTACTGGATTGGTCGTGTTCGTGAAGCAGAGCATTATGCAGATTAACCTGTTCTTCTTCTTGTATGACCTGCAGGATGATTTCATCTGCAACTAGCACATACGATCCTGTTATCCCAGCTAGGTGTTACATGCCTATGTTATTTCAACAGTTCTATGTTACATTGATTTTTAATCTGCCATGAGCTCGTTAAGGGAACAGTTCTAGATTAGTAGATCTTGATCAACTTGTGCAACCTAAAGTTGCCCAAAAAATTTCTCCATTATTAGTTCTTGGACTTCTGATAAACTCATCAAATTGAATTGCATAATGGGGAGTTAAATTCTCAATTATTTAATTTCATATTTTATCTAATATTGTGACGGCCACTAAAATTTTTTTTATAATAATGTGAGCATGATGATGTTCTAAATAGCATCCAGATGGGCAAACTGCAAAGGGAGTGTCACTGCTCATTTGCAAAGATTTATCAAAGTTTAGACAAAACATAAAACTTTACCAAAAAAAAAAAAAACAAATAAATAAATAAAAAAGATTACTTTCCAGAAAAGCCTTGGGAATTGATAAAAGATAAGTTTCTAAATATGGTCCACGGGGACCATGACCCATAAATAAATGGTGTTTTTGATAGCTATCGAAGTCAAAAGCTGGGGGATATTAGTGATTAATTCATTTTTATGTCTCTTGTGTTTTAATAATAATTTGGCAAATGAATACTTTATTTGCCAACAATATATTACCTACCTATTTAATGTCTTCCTATTTTTGGCATATAACTAGGTAAATAAAAGTTTTTTTTTTTTAAAAAGTGTTTGTCATGTAGCTTTGAAGCTTCCATGTCATATACTCAATACTTAGATTTTGTATTATAATAAAAACATTGTAATGGAGCAATTTAATAACTAATGATGCTAGTTAATATGTTTTTGGTACTTTATCAACTCATTGCTAACATATTAAATCATGATAGAATACACACACTCGCAAACACATGCACGCACACGCACACACACGCAAACACACGCACACACTCTCACACACACACACGCCAACACACGCACACACTCACACACACACATATGGGTACCCACTATATGAGTAGTACAAATGGGGGAGAATGGAATGCTTGAGGCATGTTTCCTTGGGGTGGATTAGTTTGATCCTCATAGGCCACCCCTATAAGTACGGGGATGTGGTTAGTCCTTAATCCTGCACTTAGATCCCAATGATTATTTGTTGTGTCAATTTGACTTGAGGAAATATTGGATTATATATATTGGAAATACTGATTTTAGTGGGGCAAGATTTATATTTTTATTTAGATTTATGTTTTTAAAATCATAGTAATTACCTGATTATTCATAATTATCATGATCAAATGTTCAACTTCAACATAATAAATAACTATCAACATTGAAGAATTGACTACAAAAATACATAAATTAGATACAAAATTTCAAGATGCATAAAAATATATAATTCATAAAATAAACAAAAAAAATCACAAAGAATTATACACTCATAGATTCTAAGTTTTTAACTAGTTGCACATGGAGCCCTAGTTAGAATATTTATGCAACACGGGCTTGCATTAATATTATAAATTTTGCATGTATGTTTTTTTTTCTATGTAGAATATTCCATTGTGGTGTTGAAATATCATCATGGTGCAGAATATTTATGCATGTTACATGATAGAAACAGTGCAATTACACACATTACATTCACTTCACACATCAAAAATTTGACAACACACAACCACAACATAATTTCATAGATCACAAATTAATAAAAGAGCATTGGATTTTAATTTTAAGAATTTTTGAATTATAATAATATATATATATCGACTCATAGATCATAACTATGCACTAAACCATTAAAAAAAATCACACAACTTACAAGTTAAACAACTTGTAATTACGTGACCCAAATTTCCTTATTGTTTCATTTTTCACTTTGAACAAAAACAAAACAAAACCAAACAAAAGTATATATATATATATATAATTTTGTTTTTCCCTTTTTTTTTTTTTGATTTTAATTTCAAACATTAAAAACTAATCCTATGGATCAATTCGAGAGAAAACAAAAAGGTCAAGTTGGCCATCTAATTAAGACCTAACATATTTTGATTTTGAGAAGTTGTGCTCAATATCAAATTATCCTTGTAAATGGAATTATTCCATATATTTTCTGGTATAATAGTATGTAACACATGCTTTTACATCAAACTAGTCCAACATATGCATATGGATCCTTTACATTATAATTTATAATATGTTGAAGAAAAACTAATCATATGCCCATTATTTTTTGAAGTTCTTCATTAGAAAAGTAGAATATTACTTAGCGAAATGTTGAAGCTTCTAAGTATGTGCATGTGTAGGCTGGGGAATGATAAGTAGGTATTTTTCTTGCAACATTTTTTATGTCACCAATTACTTATAGCTGATTTTTTGTTTATATAAATCTTTTATTTGTGTATTTCAATTTTCATAAAATGTAGAGGATACCCATTCTTCTATAGAATTAACTGATGTCTCACCTATCTCTTTAAAACACCATTGTCTCTTAATAATAACTTCCTATGTATTTTCTTTTCTTTCTTTCTTTTTTTGTTTATTTTAATAACTCATTCTTTGTCATGTTTTTGTTTTAAATAATAATAACATAAAAAAATCATTTGTAATTATTCAGCATAATAAAAAAATCATTGTAAACTATCATTTGTTGGCAAAATCAAGTATGATCCAATGAAGCACCTTATCATTTATTATAACAAATAGCATGTGATTTTTAAATTTTTTTTTCATGAAAAATATTAACATTCTAATGTGTGTGTGCGCACTACGAGAAATAAACCATTTATAAATAGAAAATAGAAACGCCCAAATTCATTTCAAAAATTAGGAATGAATTTGAAACAGAGTAAACAAAACTAGGCAAAAACTGAAATGGACAAAATCTCTATCACTATTTAGCAACGAAAAATTCAAAAATTTTTTTTCCGTTGAAGTGAGGAGCAGATATACTTGCGTGGAATTTAGCAACGGAAATAGTTACATCTTTTTATTATCAAAAATGAAAATCGTATTCGTTTCTATTATTGTGAGGGATATTAAAGTTGTCACTATATAAATTTAAATGATTATGCATCAAAAAGTCATTCCGTCACATTTTTAGCGACGCAATAAATCAGTTGCTAAAATACGATAATTAATTTCTGAAGACCACTTCGTAACTTCGAAGTATTCTTAAAAATTTTAAAGATTTTTTAGTTTTGTTGTGATTTCATCCAATACATATTTTGATTGTCTATCCTTCATATATTGCTCGATACAATTTCATTCGTAATTGAGGTATGAAATTATAATTTTTATTATATTCCATATGTATTGTATTTGGGAATACCTCCATTTGTGGGTTTTCATGTTATTTGTAATTTTTTTTTTCATTTTTAACATTTATATTAGGTTAAATCTGATTATTTTGCTGAATTATTATAAATATAATATATAAATTATAAATTGTTTCCATTTTTTTACATTTTTTCCTTATACTTTTATTTGTAAAATTTTTTGTAGACTAATTAATTTTTGATAGTTTTGTGTATTTTGTTATTGAACTATAGTTAATACCACCAAATTTATATTGCATTTAGTTTCCTTATTAGTATAAAATGATATTTAATAATTTAAAATTGAATAACTTATATTAATGTTGTAACCTTAACAATAAATGATTTATAATTATTAAAATAATTACGAATTATATTCATTTGTAATAACAATAATAATGGAAAAAAAGTATAAGTAGGGTATGCAATTAGAATAGTTAAATGTAACGAATTGATAAAATTACATTGGAATAATCCATTTTTTTGATTTTAATCCAAAATTATCTAATACTTATTTTACTACAACTTATTTGTTTGATTTATGAAATTTCATCAAAATATTACTACATTTTTATTACAAACACACACACACACATACACACACACACACACACACATATATATATTATAATACCAAAAATATTAATGTTATGTATTATAGAAATGGAAAACATTATATGACTTGATCATTAAATGATGAATATAAGACTGAAAGATGGAGTTTTAATTGATAAATGTAAGACAAAAAGATGAGTTTTTAAATGATAACTCTGTAGATGAGATTAAGGACTTTATTGTCTTCGCTGAAAAACATCCAAAATTTATGGATGAAACAAAAATAAAATGTCCATGTAATTCTCTTAAATGTCAAAATCAGAGTTTCTATGATGTGAACATAGTGTGATATCATCTTGTAAAAAATAAATTTGTTAGTGACTATTATGTCTGGTATAAACACGGAGAAATAGTTATCGCACAAAATACTAAGAATTATATACATAGAAATATTAATGTAATTGTTACAAAGGAATTTTCCAATCTCTATAATACATGTGAAGAAATTTTGAATAATGTTATTGTTTATTCATTAAATTTAGATATCACTGACATGATATCCCAATATTATCAGCAAAATAATTTTTTAAAATGCTAATGGCTTTAAATGAAGGGGTCTTGGAAGGTAATCTGTATGACCACTCAAAGTAATCTACGATGGTTAAACTAATGAATTTAAAGGAAAAAAAATCATTTATTATCTAAATTGTTACGAAAGAATAACGTAATGAGAGATAGTTTTTATAGCACAAAGAAGTTAATGTGAGATTTGGGTTTTATGGTGGACAAAATACTTTGATGCATTAATGGCTATATGATATATTATGACATATACAAAGAAATAATTGTATGTAAATTCCATAATTATCCTCGGTACAAAATAAATATATGTAAAAGGAAAAAAATATATATTCATCACAAAAAGATATAATATTTCTCATTGACTACTCATCTGCAAAGATTATTTGTATCTGATGCTACTACTAATGATATGAATTGACATAAAGATCATGTTATTGAAGATGACGTTATACGACATTGCTCAGATTCTTCTTCTCGGAAATATTTTGATGATTATCATCTATCATTTGCAGTTAAAAGTCGAAATATTAGATTAGGGTTGCGTGTAGATAGATTTTAGCCATTTAGATAAACATGGCAATAATACTTTTTATAGCCAGTTTTTATTATTTCTTATAATTTACAACCATAGATGTGTATGAAAGATGAATACATGATTTTATGTGTCATTATGTCCGGTCTAAGAAATTCAAAAGACAAATTGAATATTTTTTTAGAGCCCCTTATTGTAGACCTCAAAAAATTGTGGGAAGATAGTTTTGAAATATATGATATATCTAGAAAGCAGAACTCTAAACTGTGAGCAGTACTAATGTGGATTATAAGTGACTTTCCTGCATATTCAATATTATCCGAATGAAGCATTACTGGGTAATTTGCTTTTCCTTATTGCATGGATGACTCAGATGTATTTTATTTAAGCAAAGGAGGAAAGACTTATTGGTTTGATAATTATCATAAATTTTTACACGTGGATCATCCATTTTGGATGAATATTGATGCATTTAAGAAATGACATTAAATTATTATAAGTGCACTGCCCTTGAGGTCAGATAATGAGATATTAGAAGTAATTGAAAGATATGAGTTCAAAAGTACTATGGAAATTGATGCAGATTGCCTCAATATGTAAAATTCAAAGATTTATCACTATGATTGGAAGAAAAAAAGTAACTTTTGGAATTTTCTATATTATAAAACAAATCATATTAGACACAACTTAGATATAATACATATTAAAAAAAACTTTTTTGATAATATTTTTAATACTATAATGAATGTAGAGGGAAAAACTAAAGATAATATCAAATCAAGAGAGAATTTAAAAGAGTTATGTGCATGTCCAAAGTTTCATAAGGATGAACCAAATAATAAATTTTCTTAGGCTTGTTATAGTCTTGAAAAAGATGCAAATGAAGTTTTATACAAATGGCTAATGGAGCTAAGGTTCCCTGATAGATATGAAGAAGCATAAGTTATTTGGAATGAAGAGTCGTGACTATCATGTGTTCATGTAGAGACTAATACCCATAGCATTCAGTGAATAACTTTCACAATATTTTTGGGAAGCATTGACTGAAATAAGTATTTTTCTTTAAGAATCTCACTTGTAATATTGTAAGAAAGGAAGAAATTGAGCAATTATAATATTACATCTCCATAGTTTTATGCAAACTTGAGCGTATCTTTCTTCCAAACTTCTTCAATTCCATGGAACATCTTTCAGTCCACTTGCCTTAAGAATATATAATAGCAGGTCTTGTGCAATACAAATGGATATGCTCATTTGAGAGGTAATATATATTCCATTTATTAATATAAAAATTTTAATTATCTATTGATTGTTTTTTTTGTAATATATATCAATTTCAGATATCTTAGAAAATTGAAAAATAATGTTCGAAATAAAGTCAAAGTCGAAGGATCGATATACAATGTCTTCTCAGTTGAAGTGGCTTCAGTATTTTTTGTGCACTACTTTCAGCAGCAATTGTATAATCGATATAAAATATTCACCTAAAAATATATATGGTATGAAGGATGGATCAGATAAAAATAATATGCTTTATATTTTTATATACGGGAGTAGATCATATGGTAAAGTAATATTGAGATATATTTTGGATAACTTTGAGTATCATTGCTGCACATACATATATTTTATTGAACTATGAGGAAGTTACACCTTATACTGGGTAAGATTTATAATAAGTTCATATTTTCTTTTTTTGTCATCATATGTGATATAATAAATTAATTAATTAAAATATTATTAATTCTATTTTTAAAAAATGTTTGCTCAGGAATTAAGACAAAGGGAACCTCATATTGATGATGAATCAATTGATGTAGAGCTTGAAAAAGCTGCAAATTAGTTTGAAAAATATGTTGGTATAAAACTTATCATTCATGGTTCTAAACAATTATGTGCAACATTATATATGTATGAATTTGTCCTTTATCATATTGTAGATATACTTTTCTTTATCAAATATATGTAACAAACAAATGAATGATCTTGCAAAAAGATCATTACAAAGTTTACAGACGTATCCTGTATATTATGTAAATGGATATAAATTTCGTACTTTAAAATATGGTTCAATTAGAGTTGCAATGAGCAGTGATATTTACATAAAGTGGTCTAACTATAATGCATATACTATTAATTTTCATGGTTAACTAATTGAAATTCTATGCACGGAGTATCTTGATTTATGTTTTAAGAGGATTGTTCCATTTAAGTGTGAATGATTTGAACCAATTCCAAAAATGAGTACTAGAATTCATCATCAATACAACCTTGTTGATGTGTGTGATATAAGCCGAACAAGTGTGTTACACTACATATCAAACCACAAAAAGAAATCCTTATTACTAGTAGGCAATATGTAAAATAAAACCCAGATCAGCTGTTGAAATAATTGAAAAGGATGTTATGGTCACTCCATCACGTATATCATCATTTCAAAAGAATAATGTGGAAGTTCATTCAATCATTCTTGGGAAAGATGATGGCCTTAAAACTTTACTTGGTGAAAGTGAAAATTATTTGGATATTGATAATGATAATGTTGAAGAAGGTAATGAGAAGGAATTAATTGTAGAATCAGATGATAATGAATATATAAATAGAGATGCTTTCTTAGAATGTTTTGATGATGACTAGAAATTTTTTGACTACCTTGTTATTTTCTTATTCTTATTTTGTAATTGTTAAAAAGTGAATATTAATAAAAAATAATTTAATTACCTTTTTCTAATGTCAATATGTTTTTTATTATGTTGTGTTATTATGATATTTCATATACTATTTTATAGCCTCTATATATTTCAATATTTATGTATCTTGATTTAGGTATGAGAGGTAATCATTCAAATAACGGAGATTCTCAAAATGTGTAGGAAGAGGTAGAGGAAGTCAGCAAATAGTTTATGAAGCAAGAAATCTTTATGTATTAGTGATGACAAGACTACAAATATCTTTATGCATTCTCCTACATGTAAGGAGGAAACTTTGGCATCATCTTAACGTGTCATACACAGATTTACTAATATAGATATTCCATCTTTGTATCATTCTTAACCAGAAGACACTAATAATTCTAGTCAACCTATCTTAGGAGGGTCATGCATTGGAACAATAGCAGTGGCACACACAAGATATTCAAAATCCTTAATTTTCATGCCAAATAAAGAGAGAATCTTTATTCGGCTCACAATTGACAATAAATAATGCATAGCATTCTTAAATTTTTTACATTCATTCTTTATCATTTTTTTATTTAAATTAAATATAAAATAAAATGTGAATGAAAATAATAAATATATCACAATTTTAAAAGTTATATATTCAACAATAATAACAACGTATTATTTTGCTACTAATTAAACATTATCATTAATAATATTAAAAGTAAATTTTAACTAAGTATAAAAAAATGTATATTTTGTTTATATGCATATGTATGTGATGATTTTAAATTACATATAGGTTTATTCCTTTTTCTCGTACAATTGAGAAGATATTTAAGGAAAAACTAGTTGCAGAGGAAATAAAGTGGAGCAAAGTGCTCCCCATTATGTAAAAAATTTATTTAGAAGAATTTGAGGTAAAATTTTGATCCAAATACTTTTTTTTCATTTTGGTATAATATGATATACTCTTAAAATTAATGCACTATAATGTATTATTATTTTATTTGATTTTTGTAGAAAAAATATAAATGGAATAATGCTATTGTGATATTCATGAAGGATACATAGAAATATGTGGCAAATATGAGATACAATGACAAACTTGACAAATTGAGAAAAAAAATATGGTAAAGATGTAAAGCCTAATAGTGTCTCCCTTGGTGTTTGGATAAAGTGGTGGGATTACTAGAAAAGCGAGGAGTTCAAGGCCTTGTCCTAGGTGGCCTCAGACAATCATCAATCATAAAAAGTAGGTGAAGGACCATGACCTTCAAAATATATAGGAGGTACAAAGGCATTCTATCAACATTTAGTAGATTTGGTATAACTATAATTTATTTTTTGTTATTATTCATATTTTATAATCAAAAGTATAATATTTGTGTCATAATGAATGAAGTTCTTTAATAGTAACTACTTTTTATTTGCAGGAAACTAAATTTAGACGTCCACCGACACCATTTTGAGGTATTCAAGCGAATGCACAAGAAGATGAATTATTTTTAGACAAGTACTCAAATGAAATTAATGCGAAGTTATCATTTTGTACTTGTAGTTTAATTTTATAATTGAAAATACTAAAAGAAAAAAAATTAAAATTCATTATATGACATGAAATATAAATAAAATGCAAACTCAAATATATATTTTTACATTAACTAATGATTTATTTTTTATAAACTTATTAAATATAATTAATAATTTTTTTAAATATTTTGTAGTAGGGAGAGGACATTTTGTTTTGCTACTATAAAATTTATTTTAATATAGTAATAAATATGTTATGTTATATTTTAACATTGTAGAAAGCTATAGAAAATATGGTTGTAATTGATTCATAATTGATAGATCATTCTACAAATGCACAAAAGATTAATATTGTGCACATTTACTTTTAGGCTATCCATCTATCTATTTTTTATCCAGGTTCTATTTGATCTTCATCATCATCATCTTCTATTTACAATAACATAGTTGATAAGAGCTTACATAATAAGATGCAAGATATTCAAGATTCATTGCAAAGGAAAAATGAGTAGATGCAATAAAAGAATAAAGAGATGCAAAAGGAAATTGAAGAATTGAAAAAAAGAGAGGCTGAAAGATTTAAAAGAGATGAAGAAATGCAACAAAAGATTTTTAAGATGAAGAAAATAATGTGCAAGTTGGTAAAGACATCATCTATTTTTCATCATTTTGAAAAAGTTCCATCCAAATTTCTAGAGGAAAATACTCTTCAGAAAAAAGAACTCGTAGTTGTTTGTGATGTATTATTATTTATTTTCAATGTTTATTTTTGATACGAATTAATGGTTTTTGTGTTAAAGGTTTTTAAATTTTTATTATAAATTATTTATTGAAATTTATGGACATTTATTTTTATTATCTAACATTTTATCTTATGATGGATATTATGTCAATGTTATTTTATAAATAATATGTGGATGTGTTTATTTGGTTGCAGGTCATATAGTTTATGTATGTAATTATATATTATATATATCATACATAAACTACATAAATACTACTTGTACCTATTGCAGACAATATAAATGGATTTTTTCTGTTTCTAAATCCATTTATAAATAGAAACAAAGTCTTATTGATCCATCTCTCTTTTAGAAAATGGATAATACATTACTAATGATTCCATCACAAAAATAAGCGATGGAATCCAAGATCCTTTTGCAATCGCAATATTTAGCTACATAATTTTTTCCGTCACTATTTATAGAAACATCATTATATGTTATATTTCTAAAAATGTATCATGGAGGATTATAGAAACGAAATTATTTAGTTTCTAAATACATCTCTATCACCTATCACAATGGAATCATAAATGGATTCAAGCATTTTTTGACTAAAAGATTTCTTGTTGTGTGTGTGCACGTGTGCGTGTGCGCGTGTGCGTGTGTGTGTTGTTAGGTAATCAAATACAAATAATGAAAGGGTAGCTAGGAAAAATAATGGTACTTCTCATAAATTGAATTGAGCAAAGAAAATTTATATACAATAACTAATTGAAAGAAAAATCAAGAATTGAAAACTATTTATACAAAGATTTAATATCCTAATTCCTAAAATAAAATATTGCAAAAGATTTAATATCCCAATAGCCCCTCTTAAGATGGTTGATCAAAATAGACTCAAATATTAGACATGAGAGAGAAAAAATATGGATGAGAAAGAGACATTGCAAGCATATAGACAAGTTGATAGATAAATGGGGCATGAAAGATTTGTCAGAGAGAGTGTTACACCAAGCCTCAAATGAAGTGGTAATCAATTGTTATATGTTTCATTAGAGAGTGGGACACTAAATTTGTACACATGTATGTTGCACTAATATGTCAATGTAGTTAAACATGATAAATAGAATAGACACAAAGTTCATGAAGAATTGAATGAACCCATTTCAATTCAGCAGTGGAATCAACAATGATATGATACTCAACTTTGTGGAGGAATGAGTGACCAATCATTGCTTCTTGAAACTCTAGGAAATTAAGTTTCAACACATAAACACAACATACCCACTAATAGAAGTATAATGTTCAATGCTGCTAGCCCAGTCAACATAATAGTAGTAGTGAAATGGTATGGATGACCTAGCACAAAGATAGAGTTCAATATCAAGAGTACCATTGAGATACCACATATGATGCTTAATTGTTCCCCATTCATGTTCAATGAAAGTATGAATAAATTGTGAGTTTGTTCAGTGCAAATGCTTGGTCAGGTTAGGTGATCAATATTGCGACTTTATTATGATGCTAAATTGTATTGATTAGGTAGTATCTCAAAAGTTCATTGGCAAGGATATTTCATCAAATAAAGACTTATAAGTATATTGGTCATACAAATAGTAAAGAGTAATTTTGTCAAGATATTGATTCCATGAGAATTGTATTAGCAATTAAATTATTCAATAGTATGACAACTCAATTCTAGTAAAATAATATTTTTAATTGAAACATTAAACTTTGATCTATAAATTTGTTCATTAAATTTATGTGATATGCATTCAAATAGTTCAAATTATATAATGTTTCAACATAGAATAAATGTTACGTTATTTTATAATAACTCCTTGCACTAATAGTATCCAAGGTGGTTAACACCATTTAACTCATCAAAAATAGTGATCCTCTCATAGTTTTTTTCTCATTACATTACCGCCAAGATACTAGATCATCTTTGCTTTTAAATTATTTACAATCTCATACATTATAGACAACTAAACAACTATCCTTAATGGTTTCTTTATATATACACTCTTATTCTCTTACCTTAGGTATCATAAAAACTAAGAATTGATATGATTTATAAGAATTTACACTTTTAGTTTCTTAAGTATCATATTTATACAATTAACATATACTTTCCTCAAATATTAGTGATGGGAACCATATGAGAGAAAGTAACTCAAAAATACTATCAACACCTTATGAATCATAATATACTTGGACATGTACAAAGGATTATGGAGAGTCCACTTTCATCCCACAATTAGTACTTGTAAAATGGATTTAAAGACTATTAAGGGGATTGTGGGTGTAGGCCCTTGGAGTCAACTATTTTTCATTGGGTGAGCATGAGAACTAACCATAAGGGTTGAATTATGGAGAGCTGCTATTAGATAGGCCAAAAGACCTTCAAGAACTACAATACTAAATGGTGGCTAAAATAATATTGAGAAATGTTGTTGTGGGCATAGGATAAAGATGATCAATCTTAACCTCAAGTGGAACTAATTGTTTAAGAAGCTTCTCATGTAACTCGTCAATTAAAATTGAGATTTCTCAAGCTTGAATAACATTTCCCCATTCTTTCTAGCCTCATCAAGATTGCTAATATTTTGTAAAATAATATTACCCATTAAATAATCATGAAAGCAAGAGCATCACTAGTAAACATGATACCTTGCACAAATTTTATTATGGATTGTAGGGCTTTTAATAAGACAATTGAGATGACCCTTGAGTTGAAAAATATAGTCTTGTATATACTTAGCATATATGTTGAAAATAGTGGTTCAAGTAGTGAATGAGATTTTGCATGTGGCAAAGAATAAAATCAAGTTAAGAGAAAGTGACCCTATGATGGCATTGAAAACAAAATTGATCTGGAAAAATTCAATCAGACTCATCCACGATGATGATGGGAGGGCATGAATTTGTACTGTCAACAAAGCCGACAATATCATAGATGGTAAAAAATGTTTGAAGTTGGAGAGTGGAGTTTCAGAATTATTTAGCAAATGAATAACTAAAGAATAATTGATAGAAGAGGTTGAGGTTTGGATAAGGATAAGAGGATTGGATTCCAATGGAATTAGATAATGTTAAATTGAGAGCTATGGTAGTAAACAACAACAAGAATGAGTGGTAGTGAAGGGTGGTGACGTGTGTATGATCCTTTTGATACCAAGAAAGGGTGGCAAGGAAAAACAATGATTTTTCTAAGACATTGAATTGAGCAAAGTAAATATATTTAATTACTGATTGAGATAATAATTAGAAATAGGAAACTACCAATATAAAAATGGAGTACACAAAAAAAATATTCTGAAATATATTATAACAAAAATTTGATATACTATTAAACAATGATTAAATATGATATTTTGAGCAACCCAATCTTTCCACATTAGACTTGATTGGGCCCTCTTGTATAGTGGCATCTTATTTATCATAATCAAGTTATACCAAGCACCCTAGTGGAAGTAATGTATTACATTTAGGCAACTCAATTATCTTATAAAAACCAAGCTAGGTTTCATACAACCCTCCTTAAAATTAAGTTAGGTAGGTATTTGGCTAGATCATATATGAATGGATCATGATTAGACTCATTTTATTTTATTTGGCATAACAAATGATATAAAAGAAGGTTTCATATGATTAATCAATTAAACATCAAAGTTACTTATGAAGATAGAAAAATAGTTATTTTAAAATTTTGTGGCATCATAATAATAAGTAAAGCTTGTATTTCCTTTAAAAATTCTCAAAAATAGAAATTCTTTTAAATTCAAATAGTTGGGCATTAAATATTGCTGTATTTATTTGTTTCATTGCTAAATGTGGATTTCTAAATATTTTGCTAATAAGTTAGATGTCTAAGCTTTGTTTGACAAAATCTTGCCAAAGTGGGAACTACAACCATGAGCTTTTCTTTTCAACAAAACCCACTCATGAGGTTGTGAAATTCACATCCAAAATTTTGGAAGTACATGGAATATAAATAGTAATTCTTAAATTCATTTCAAATGATGGGTTTGTTGAATGAAATAAATTTGTAAATGAATCCTATTTCTAGAGACTTTATTAATCATACCATATAGGAACAAAAATATTATTTCATTTCATTTTGTTTTCCTTATTGAATGATGAATGAAAAAATAGTGAATGACAACTACAACTTAAATTGCAATAAATTCAAACGAGATGTAATTTCCAATTAAAATTTGACACAACCACGGGTCTAGTCCATGGTCTTTGAGGGTCAAGTCCTTGTTACCTTTAATTTTAGAGATTCATAATAGTGAAGTAGTTTTTATTTGGATAACAAGATCAAACAACTTCTTTAGAAAATGGACTTGCTCACCCCATTCATGATTTTCAGAAATATAGTAGAAATAGAAAATGGGCTATAGCATAGATTCCTAATAAATTACTCATTATGAAAAATTAGGACTTACTCAAGTGCCTGTAGAATATTTTATCATAATAGGCAGTGTGTATAAATAAATAGTGAGGTTTGAGAAATTGATTTAGTTTAAATAGACCACAAGACAATTTGCCAAAATTGTAAATATTATGTAAAAAGAGTTCATACTTCTCTCTCGTCCCACCATATATTTTACCAATCAAAGGACATCTAGTACTATTACCTTTGTTTCCACACATCTATTTTAGATGCTTATTCTCTAGACTTTTTTATTGTCAAAACAAGAGTTTCACTATTTTGTTATGTTTTCATTATATTAACATTATCATTATTATTGAAGTCATTTAAAATTTTGAAGGATGTTATATTTATCAACATGGGAGGAATCTTCATAAATGAAAGAAAATGTAAATGATAATTTGCATAAGAAATATCCTAATGGAATAACCTATGTAATATGGGTATTCTCAAAATTGATGCGATTAAATATGATAAAACCATAACACCATCTCCAAGGTCTTCTTGGAGTCACATTGAAAATGTTTGTCACCTGATCAATGGTAAAAATATTTATAACAATGAAAATCACCTTCCATATATTTCATGTACTCATGAAAGAAAAGGTTTAAAGACATGTCAAAATACTTGACTATTAATGTAAAACATCATAGTAAGAGATGCAAAATTTCCATTCTCATCAACATGTTTATTCTATTGGCACTTGGGTGTGGTAACTTTCAATTTCTAATACTTTATCTATCATGGATTTTGGAAATAACTAGTTGCTTCTTATTTATTAGGAATTAAAATTGTATCATAGAAGTGAAAAAAAAAACATGTAGTTGATGTATTTTCTATGCTTGAGATGGCCTAACTTAAGTTCAAATTAATATCTAATCAACTAAAAATACTCATATACTATAAATACATAATGAAATTTGATGTCCCCTTGTTCTTTCATATAAGAGAGTATTTAAAGAATAAAAATTCATAAAAATATATCATGGAAAATATTGGAAGGAAATGACTATGTGACAACACAAAATTTAAACACAAAATTATCAAATAATTATGTTTTCTTTCAGTATTATTTCTTTGTTGAGTTAATAAAAGTACACCATGCTAATGATGCATTGCACTTTGTATATTTTGTTTGAAAATATGACCAATCTACAGACCTAGAAAAAACTTTTATTGATAATAAAATGCCAACTTAATTTTGAGAAAATACATAGAGTTTTTCATGGTCGCTTGTCTAGAACAATCTTATATGATATCTTGGGATAAAACATTTTAACTTTTCATCTCTAAAAATAATAATATTATTTTCATATACTATGGGAAAGAAAAGTTGACAACATAAACTCATCGTAAAGGCAATAATACTATAAAACATATTTGTGAAATAAACAAAATGTTGTAGATAATAGTAAATTGTCATTGCATATTCTCAGTGAAAACATTATCTTCTACTAGATTATTAATTATTAATGACATTACGTTAATGAATAATCTATTTCAATGAAATTATTAATGACAATCAAATCTTGATAGATATGCTCTCAATCTCTTGAAAAAACTTATATATGGTTTGTCTTGTGTGTCTATGTATGTTTTTCTAATAAGCTAGTTTTATGTTATTCTACTATTTTATGAAGACTGATTTTTATAATGAATACTCACCTACAATAAATTATAAACATTTTCAAAGGAATCAAAATAACCTCGCAAATATTAATTTTTAAAGGTTATCTGAGTGGATTAGATATTTCGTGTGCACAACTTTTAATTAAATATAAGAATTTTTGAAAATTAAAAATGGATAGTTATATTGTGTTAGAGCGATTCCAACGGGAATTACTATTAGGGTGTCATCCCCATAACTAATAAAATGGCAACCAAATCACAAAAATTTAGGCTTCCAACAGAGATGATATTAGAGGTAGCAAAATATCATCCGTGGTTTTGGGGTGCAATATTTGACAACTGTGGAGAGAGAATTGAGAGGATGCAAAATATCCATTGATGGCAACTATTCATCTCAATGACTCTCAATGTCTACGTGAATTATTAATAAAGAATATAATCATACAATTTTACTTTTTTTTTAAAAAAATATTGAACTATTAAAATGACATCTCATTTTGGCATCTACCATTGGAGCAAAAATACTATTTAGATGTGCCAAAATACTATTAAGGATTGCAAAATAGCATTTGACACCTCATATTTGGCAACTCTCATTGGAGTTACTCTTAGAATGTTAATAGGTATCTTGACAAAGTATTGGATTGGGAAAATCTCAATAGATATCTCATTAGGTATTTTCAATTTGTCATATGATGAACTTTTTTTTATTGATACCACTTCGAAAATAATTTGATCATCATCAATCATAATTATATCTTAATAGAGAATAAAATATATACTTTTTTAGAGAACTCAAGTAGTTAATGATGACAAACTTGTTGGCTTGAGTATTTATCTTCATACTTCTTAAAAAGTGATCATGAATAAATTAAGTACACCCATAAATTTTATATAAATGATCATTTTTTCCTATCTATAAAATATAATAAGGTACATGATATAAAAAAATATAAGAAAATACTTTGTTGATTAAATAAGTTATGATCATAAGTACAACTCCAGAAAATATCTCAAGATGCTCTCATATGAAATAGATGTACTTATAGTTTTTAGAAATTGTTAAGTTGTAACTTTTCGGTTGCCTCATCTTGGAGAAGATATACTTACTTGTATCATAAATTTGAAGAAAAGATGTTTTTTTTTAAATAATAGAGTTTCATGACTCCTCGATATTTTGATATCAAAATTAAATTTATGATACAAATTTATGATAGGATGAATAATTAATAATGAAAACATTTAAATTATTTATTTTCCAAATAAAGAGAATAATTAATAAAAAATGTATACCTAATGTATAATAGGATGAATGATAATCAAAAGTCATAAGATAACAAATTTTTTTATGGATAAAATTTATGTTTGGTCCCAGAATATTAATTGTTTAGCATATATAGTTAGAATTAATGACTTCTAATACTATCTTAATGTATCTCATTCAAAGTTTTTCTATATATTTTCTAATTGACTTGTCTAAAATAAATAGATGTAATACTCTTTTATGTAATACACCTGTATGTTTGGCTATATGAATCTCAACTATTCCAATAAAGACTAACAAAGCTAAGAACAAATAAAAAGAGAATCAGTGATAGGTATATATCTAAAATAACTCTAACATTATAAAAGTAAATGTTAACACTACATATAGTTATGAGGCATGGGACCTATGTGTCCTTGCCAAAATCATCGAGTCGGTGTATAATAATAAACTATAATATATAAATTATAATTTTAAAATCAAATATAATTAAAAAAAAAATACTACCATTCAGCCATATCGTCAACTACCAATTGTTCAAAATGTATAAAAATCTCTTCGTCTTCCTAGACATATTAATTTTTTGTACCTGCTTGTTCATGGTCTTTTATGCATATAATCATCTCAACCATCTTTGATATTAATTTTGTTCTCTAATCATCCAGTATTTAAAAACCATTAAAGATATATGTCGATTAAGATTAACCCATCATGACCAAAATTATTAAGAGATAATGTGCTAATCAAAAAAGTACTAGAAATTTTATCAGTTATAATCTCTATTAATCCTTGAATCTCAAGTCATCAATACTTGTAGAGCTCATAAATAAAAATTTATTTTCTAAATATTTCATGAGATAGGAGTATGTCATACTTCTACCTCGTTAGAATGTTATAGCTTACTAAGTTGCAGTGACACTTGAACTATACATTATGGAAAGCATGCAACTCTTCTTTAAATGAGTAGCAAAATATATATAAAAATTAACTCATAAAAACTATATTTTGTACTAGCAATTGTAAAAAAAAAAAATATGCTTGTAATATATATACTCATATATTCAACGATATGAGTAGAAGTATTTAAAAAACTATTTAATTTAACATTAGGATCTAAACAATGGCAATGAAATATAATATAGGAATGTTATCATAATTTTGATATTTATTAAAATTTACCTCCCAATTTTCTACTACTAATTTAAATAAGTTATCATTCATATTTGCCATAAATATAGAAGTGATACATATTAATTAAAAGAAAACTAAATGAGAGACGAAATAATATATACCAGATAATATAATAGTCACGTCATAATAAGTTTCTAAAAATTCTATACTTTTTCTAAAAAAAAACAATCAATATTAGTTGATTAAATCTTTCTTTTTTTTAATATTAATATAAACATTGAAATAATATTTATATCCTACAATGGTTTTAACATTAAGTAGTTAGGCTTTCACCTTATCCCTATATTTATTCCAAATTTTTGAGGATTTAAAACTCATGTTTTATAATATTTTTAAAATTTAGTTATATGAGTATTTGAACTATTCATCAATATGAGAGTTTTATGTATATTTTTAATATAAGCACTCCAATTTTATACTTGCCCCAAAGATGAGGTTGATAATATAGCATGCTTAATGTTGTTATTAAATATAATATCATTCTACTACCATGATATTATGACAAATGACCTTCCAATAGAGTCAAATCTTTCATATTCTCAGATGTGCTATAGACACTAATTACAAATTCATTTAAAAAAAATCAAGATGTGGTTAGCAGTATGAAAATTATTGACAAGTTTAGAACTAATAATAAATTATACTAAGGATTACAATAGTGTGAAATACAACAATGTATTCATTTGGTGTTCTAACATCCTAAATTTCACATGTTAATCTAACACAAAAATTATGTGTTCAACAAATTTATTAGTTGTTAGAGAAGCATATAGCTCAAATACCATATCTTAGTTTAAGTAACTATTTTCATACTTACAAATTAGTTAATTATTTTTTTCACATGAATTTATTAAACTGTGATCAAATATAGTGGATTCCAAATAATATATTTTTATTTTGAAAAAAATATTTTTTGTTCCTTAAAATTAATTTTTTTTTACCAAAATATAATCTTAAATTCCGTGGTAATATTAGTTTTCAATTTAGCCCAAGTTAAAATTTTTGAATATTATCAATTAAAATTTTAAAAATTACAATTGTGAATTAAGCCGAAAAACATTTTTTAGTTTTATATCAACCCTTTAAATTTTCACAAATAGTTTACAAATATTCTTTCCGAAAATATAATATCAGTTGAAAATAATAATCCAAAATTATTTGGAGAATAAATCTTAATTTGTCCAAATTATACTTTGCCAAAATATACAGCCACACACAAATATATATATATTCTACTAGAATTTGGTAGAATACTAAGCTAAAATACCTGAAATTAATAAGGAGAAATATTATAACTACTAAGCTGAAATACTAACCAAACAACGAAGAAAAATATAGTAATTAACAAATCAAATGTCCATTATAACTACTAAGCTAAAATCAAACATAAAGCATACATTATAATTAAAAATACAAGAAACCCGCAAGCAACAAGGTAAACTTCGTTTTTGTATCCAACATATTATATCTGGTTTTCTCTCCTCCACGTGTTCTGGCAAATAAATCCAAGCAGCCTGAGCACTACACGTCCACCGCATGTTTACCTCACGTCCACAACAACTATGGAGAGTGAAGATTAGAAATGATAAAATTAATATTCGAGATCCACTTCTCCTTCACGCATGATTTTTCTAAGAATTTTAGAGAACCAAGAGGAAAGCCAACCCAAATTATCTTGCTCACGCATATCTTTCTTTTTCGAGCATCTTCGTTTAATAGAAGTTTTTCGAAAATAAGAGAGAACTTTGGAAACAAAAAAGAAAAAGATAATGTTTAGTGTTCTCTAAACGAAAATATTTATATTTTGATTTCATTTTTAAAACTTTAAAAAAAATACATGCTCAAAATAGAAAATATTTACATTACGGGCACACAAAATCAGAAAACCATTGGTTTTCCGATTTAAATCCGTTTTAAAAAAAGTGATTTTCCGATTTCGGAAACCCTTTAACAAAAAAAAAAAAAAAAAAAAAAAAAACAGGGGGAGTGTTTTTCGAATTCGAAAAAGTTGTTCTCATTTTGAAATTGCATTTCATTTTCAAACAGTGGTTTCGAAGTTTTTTCATTTTTTTTTTTAATTTGAATACACACGCGCACACACAGACAAACTATATAGCAAATATAAAAACATGTGTGTGTATGTTTGAGTGCGTGTGCGTGTGTTCAAACCCAAAAAAACAAAAAACCACAAAACCCCCCCAAAAAACGAAAATTGGTTTCCAAACAAAAATAGCAATTTTTGAATTCAAAAATAACTATTTTCTTTTTTTTAAGATGGGTTTCTTAGATCTAAAAATCAATGATTTTCAGATTCCAAAATTGTGTTTCTATTTTTTAAAAAAAGAAGTTTTAAATCAGAAAATTGATGGTTTTTTGATTTTGTGTGTGCCAAATATAAATATTTTATGGGACCACGATATAAAATACTTTTTTCTAACATAATCACACCATTATTTTAGAAAATGAGATATTTGTGTTTTGATATACCAAACACAAAAAAGAAATGAATTTATTTTTATTTAGATTAAAAAAAAAGTACACAAATATATAAAATAATTATATTTTAGTGCACTGAAAATCATAAATTCAATTTTTATCCAACATCACACAATAGCTGACTAAAAAATATAAAAAATTAATTAAATATAATAAAAAAAAATATCATGATGTCATGACACGTCCATCACAAGTGATATGAAGATCGGATTCAAACACAATCACTTAACTTTAAAATATATAATAAAGTACTTAATATCATGATGTCTAATACTTAAATTTCAACCATCAAACTATATGGACCTTATCAAATTCCCACCCATAATGTTCATATATATAATCAAGTATATATATAATTATGCACACACACACACACATATTATTTATTTTTTATTTATATATATAGACACATATTAATATATATAAATACGTGCACAGACACGCACACTCAATATATATACACATTTACACACACACACACACACACAAACACACACACACACACATATATTATTTATATATACGCGCGCACACACACACAAATATATTTATAAACATATAAATATATTTACATATATGCATATATATATATATATATAAAGACACATATAAACATATATATATATATATATATATATGTTTAAACACATACACACACACAAACATAAACATATATAAATATATAAACACACACACACACACATGTTTATATACGTTTATGTTTATAAATACACACACACACACATAAACATAACCATATATAAATATCTAATCACACACACACACACATATGTTTATGCATATATATATATATATTTATATATAAGCATATATCTATATACATATATATAGATATACATATATACATACACACACACATAAATAATATATATATATCTATATTTTTATATATCTGTATGTTTATGCATTTATATTTAAACATACACATGCACACACATTACACACACACACACACACACACACATGTTTATATATTTATATAAATACACCCACATTATATGTTTATGTTTATGAGTATATATATACATACATACATACATATATATATATATATACATGTGCTCACGTGCACACACACACACACACACACATTAATAAATTTAAAACTCATATTAATATCATTATATGTTCATGTCTACAAATAATTCATTCTTCTTCTTGTATATTTGCTTAAACATCCCAAATGATATTGGTAGATATCCCAACTCAACGTCCTAAAAATAAAAAATATTTACTAATAATATACATAGTATATTATCAAAATTTTATTACCAATTGCATTGACAAAGTTAAAATGATAATAAATTAGGAAAGACAATTTTACTAAATCTACTGAATATTGATAGTTCATCTTTGAACCTTCAATATTTTTGAAAGTTACTGATCATTTACTTGCTTTCTTTGTTCAATGATTGTGTGACGCAATCTGGGACAATACCTTGAACTAATCATTATTTCAATATTTCCACCATTTTATCAAACATTAAGAAGAATACTATTTGATTATGAATCTTTACCAATTTTATTTTTCAATTTTTCATGTTTGTCATTGTATTTGACACTAGTCATATGTTTGTATGTATCTTTCACTGAGATCAACAAAATATTATTCCATTTATATTTTTTCTGCAAAAACGAAAAAAATAACAATACATTGCGATGCACTTCTTTTCATAGTATTTCATAAAAAAATAATTTGAGAAATTGGTAAATATAATAAAATTATACTTCAAATTTCTTCCAATAATATTCTTTCATATTTGTGGGCATGTTGCTCCACATTATAGTCTTCTCATTTAGTTTCTCCTTAAATATCTTTCCAATTATTTGAGATGCAAAAATAATAAACCTAAAAGTAATTTAACATCAACATGTACACATACATATAAATGAAATACATCCATATTTTTGCTACTATGTTAACATTTTATTCATTTTTATTACTTATCCAAATATTCATAATGCTAACATTATTTTAATTCTCAATGGTAATGTTGGATCAGTTACAACATCATAGTTTGTTGTTAAATAAAATTACCATATTTTAATCATAATTATTTATTTATATTTTCATTCATAGTTATAAGTTAAATTTTTTACAAATGAAAAAAATGAAAAATAATAAAGCATGCATATAGTAAATTTCTAAAAGGTATGTATTGTTTGTGTCAATTGTGAGCTGAATGAAGATTTTATCATAACTTTGCATGCAAACAATGAATTGTGAATATCTAGTCATTGTCTCTACTACAGTACTAACACATGTACCTCCTAAGATAGCTGAGATAGAGCTAACAATACCATTTGGTGCAAAATAAGACAGATGAAATATCAGTGGCAATTAATCCATGTGTCTTATGATGAGGTGATGCCAATGTATCCTCTATATGCATAAGAGAATACGAAGAAATATTTGTAGTATTGTTGTCATTGAATAAATGTTGAATTCCTCCTTCATGAACTATTAAATGATTTTCTCTAACTTTCCCCATGGATTGAGATCCTTGGCCACTTGAATTTTCACATTTCATACCTAGCTAATTCTAATTTTATAAACATCAAAAAATGCAAAGACAATAAAAATATGTAATTAATATGATATTTTAACAAAACATAATGAGAAATACATTGACATTTATAAATGTGAAAAAAAAATATTTAACACCTAAATTATAATAGTTTCAAAAAAGCAACATAATACTGAAGTCAATAAATGTCTACTCATCATTAAAAATTTCTAACAAATCATCTTTATCAACATATCCATCATCATCTGATTATGCAATTAATTATTCCTCATTATCTTTTTTAACATAGGCATTATCTATGTCCAAATAGTTTTCATTTTCACCAAGTAATGTTTCAAGCCCATCATCTATCACAAGATTGATTGGATGAAGTTTCACATTATTCTTTTGAAATGCAGGTACATGTGATGGTGTCACAATAACATCCTTTTCAAGAACTTTCATAGCTAATCAAGTTTTTATTTTACAAATAACCCACTAGTCACAAGCATTTTATCTCGTGGTTGGATAAATATTGTAATATACTTACTCTGCTTCCATCGCAAGAATAAATATCTCGTACTTACAATAATATTTCTTATGGTATACATCCAAAATGTTGTATTGATGATAAATTCTAGTACCTAAAGTTGGAACAGGATCCAACCATTTTTACTTAAATAGAATTATCCTATTAATTGGTAAAATAATATGGTAGTCCAAGTATAGAAATTCAATCAATCAACTATGAAAGTCAATATCAGATGAAGTAGAGTTAGACCCCTCAATACATATGCCACTATTCATTGCAGTTCTATTTGAACCATATTATAAAGTGTGAAATTTGTATCCATTTATATAATGTACGTGATACATTTGTAAACTTCATAATGGTCTTTTTGCATTAACCTTTATTTGTATATTTCATATATTTGGTGACGAAAATGTAACTAAAAAACGAAATAATAAATTCATACTTATATAATGTTGCACATTATTTTTCAGAAGCAAGAATGATAAGTTATATAAGGTATGAGATACATCTGTAAACTTCATAATAGTCCTTTTATAATATAAGGTGTAACTTTCTCGTAGTTCAATAAGATATATGTGTGCGCATCATGATACTCCTAGTCATCCAAAATATATCTTAATTTTGCTCTACAATATAATTGACCCATATGGGTGAAAATTAAAAGTATATCATCCTTTTTTGATCTATCCCTCATACCAAAATTATTATTTGGTAATATTTTGTTTTAAAAATTATACACTTAGGGCCAAAAGAAGTGTGCACAAAATACCAAAACTTCTTCAACCAAGTAGGCATTGCATATTGATCCTTCAACTTTGACTTTATTCTGAATATTATTTTTAAAATTTCAAAGATATCTGAAAAATATCTTCATTAGAATAAAATTATTCATTATATACATTTAAATTTTTATATAAACAAATAAAAATTATATAACTTTTTAAAAGGATACATTCATCTATATTGCCTAGGGCCTACCATGATGAATTCATAAGGCAAGTAGATCAAAAAATGTTCAATGAAGTCGAAGAATTTAGGAGAAAAAATATGGTCAAGTTTGCATTTAATTATGGATATGTCATTTTGTAATTGCTCCATGTCTTCCTTTGTTATGATATTATAATTAAGATTCTTAAAAAAAATACTTATTTCATTCAATGCTTCCTAAATATTTTCTGGAACAAATTCATGGAATACTATGGCTATTATCATTTGCATAATTACTTGGCAATCATGACTTTTCATTCCAATTAACTTATGTTATTTCATATCAATACATTTTTCTATGTTCAATGCATATCTATTTGGGAACTAGAACTCTATTTGTCATTTGTACAAATCTTCATTTGTATCATTGTGAAGACCATAATAAGTATTAGAAAATTTATTAATTGATTCAACCTTATGTAAAGCTAGAATTGAACAAAATTCTTTCAAATTTTTTTATGATTTGGCATTGTATCTTGTTTTTCTATCTACATTCATGATAATAATAAAAATATTATTTGATTTTTTTTTTTCAATATGCATCTCATCTAAGTTGTGCCTAATTAGGTTGGTTTTCCAACAAGGAAATTTTTAAAGATGTTTTATTTCTTCCAATTACAATGATAATTCTTCAAAACTTGTGCATTAATACAATTTGCATCAATTTATGTGATATTTTTAAGCCATATATTTCAATTACCTCTAATATTTCTGTACATGACCTCAAAGGTAGTGTATCTTTTATAACTATCTGACTTTTCCTAAATGTCTTAATATTTCTCTAAAATGGATGTTCCATATGTAATACCTTATGAAAGTTATCAATCCAAGAAGTCTTTCCTCCTTTGCCCATAGAAAATACATCAGAGTCCTCCATGCAATAAGGACAATCTAACTTTTCTACAATACTCCATCATGACAATATTGAAATGTTAGAAAATCACGTATAGTTCACATAAGTGTTGCTCACATTTAAAAATTTTTCTTTCTAGATATATCATATGTTTTCACAACATACTCCCACAAATTTATTAGCTCCACAATTAGGGGTTGCAACAAAATATTTAACTTTTTTTTGGGTTTTTCAGATCAAGCATGATACCATACAAAAATATGTACTTATCTTTCATGAACATCTATGGTGGTAAATTATATAGTATAACAATCACCAGCCATGAAGAGTATTATTATCCTATTTGTCCAAATAGCTAAAATCCATCTGTGCATACATAGCCTTGATTTATTATTTTGGCTTTCATCTATAAAAGTTGGATGAATATCATCAAAATATTTTAAAGATGTAAAATCTAAGCAATGCTATATCACGCATTTTTAGTAGTATGCTCTTTGAGCCAACTCATATCATTAATAATGACTTTAGATGCAAATAATCTTTATAGATATGGAGTCAATGTGAAATAATACATCTTCTTATGAGGAATATTTTTTTTCTACCTTTTATATGCAGTATGTCTTTTGGACCGAGGATAGATACAAAAATTACAAGAAATTGCTTCACCATCTTCACCCCAATATATCATCCAATCATTAATGTAGTAATGTATTTTTTCTATAGGCAAACTCAAACTTTGCATTAACTTCTTTGTATTATAAAAACTATCTATCATCGTATCTTTCTTTGGTAATAATTTAGATAACATCTCACATATTTCATCAAAATACTTTTCAAAAAAAATAATATTTTTCCTTTAAATTCAAAAGTCTGGTCACTACAGATAACTATGAGTGGCCATAAGAATTTCCTACCCAAACCTCTTATTCTGATGCTTTGAGCATTTCATAAAATTTTATTGTTGTTTATTTTGGAATATCCTCAGTGACATCCAATTGAAGGAAGGACCAATAACATTCTTCAACATGGCTTCACATGCATCATTGAGATTGACATATTTTATTACAATATTTGAATCAATAGTTCTATATACAGAAATACTTTGTTGTTTATGGAAAAACTATTTCCTCATATGTATACCGAATATAATAGTCTCCAACAAATATATTTTTTATAAGTTGAAATAACACTATCTACACATCTTGGAAACATCCATTCTAATATTTATGAACATTACATGAGCATCTTATTTTTATTCCATCTATTAATTTATGATATTTTTCAGCAAAGACAACAAACTCATCAATCCCTTCTACAAACTCATTAGTTAAAAACTCATGTCTTAGTTAACATTCATCCATTAATGATCAATATGTATAATATTTTACATATCTGTAATGCATAATACTAACTCATTTTGAATAATAATAACAATAATGTAAATAATGATTTATCTGTAATATAGTTGTAATAACATATTCATGACATTACATAAATGTTATAAAAATGTTGTAGTCACATCATTCATAGTTAAGTTTGCATTAAAATGAGATAATGGGCATTACATTAATCTCTTAGTTATTTATTAATACCATTTAGTTGTATTTTTTCTCATATACAAAAAACTAAATATATCATATTTATCTATAAAAGATAAAATTTAAAAAATTAACCAAAAATCAAAAAGTTGTGTATGTGCTAGTAAGTTTTTTTAATTTAATTTATATATGAAAGATGACAATATAAAAAAGATGTTGAGGGTTATAGATTCACTCTTCAGATATGTAAAAAAATGATATTTTATGAAATTAAGTATTTATTCATTTGGGGTTAATAAAATAAACATTTTGAGATTCTATTATATATGGGATAAATAAAACCATTAAAAAAAAAGATAACACAAATCTTAATATATGATATTCCAATGGGGTTAAGTACTCTGGTGTTTCTTTGATCTCAATGAATTAAGGTTCAATAATAATTGATGCATTTAAAATTTTAAAAACGTAGTTACTATATTGACAATAGCATTTTATATAATATAAATCATTCAAAAATTAAAAATATAAATGCATTTCAATATGCCAATGAAAATACAACAACAAACATCAACTAGCTATGAAACAAATCAAAAAAATTAATAGGGATCTTAAATAATCCTTATAAAGCATGTAGTATAAATAGTTATCTCCCAACTATGAGATGTAATATATATTTTTTAAAATATCAAGTGAGGAGAGGTATTTTTTTATTTGATTCCACCTTTAGTGTAGTGTTGATCGAGCAACTCGCTCGATCTTGAATTAAGGTTCTTAATTTTTTGTTGTTGTTAAGTGTTAATACGTTTGAACCTTCAAAATTTTATATATATAAATTAAATAAAATAGCTAAATATAGGTCACCTAAATAGTGAATGAATTAGATAAGACATGCTTCATCCTAATTGTTAAGTTTGTTAAAAAATTCAAACGCTAAATTTTTTTAATTAGGATGATAAAACTTCAAGTAAACAAGAAGAGAGAACTCATCGGAATGTTAAAAAAGAACAAAAGTATAGGTAATAACAAAAGGTGCAAAAGGGTGCATACCTCAATGATAGTATATATGAGAAAAATGAAATATAAAATCATATTGCATACCTCAATGATAGATGAGTAGGGAGATGAGCTCAAAATAAAAGAAAGCAGGCTTGATTTCATGGTTGAGTGATGAAAAATTAGAGAAAATATAGCCCAAACCCTAAGATTTTTTCAAAAACATAATTAACATAAACTAGCAATCGAATGAGTTTTCATTTCTAGCGCAACAAAGTAATTAAATTCTATCACCAAAATTTTTAAAGTCTAATAGCGAAGGACTCTTATGTCATTTCAAATTTAGAAATGAAATGAATTCCATCTCTAAATTTAGAAGCGAATTAGCAATTCATTTATAAACTAATTGAAATGGAGTTTCTTTCTCTCATAATTTTTATATAACTTATCATTTTCAATAACAAGCACATGTATAGAGGTGTCAAATGGTTCGGGCAGCCCATACATGGTTCACGTCACTGCCTAGTTCAGCCATGCTTGGCCTAGCACGACAAGGTCCAGAACATGCCTAAACCCAGGTCATACCGGCCCAAGGCATGGCTCATGCCTTACTGGGAAAGGTAAAGTTGGGCCTCGTGCCAGGCCAAGTAGGACCCATACGCTTGGCCCATGGCATGGACAGGCATCACGAGTACCATGCCCTGGACCTCAGACTAGGTATCGAGTGCCGCCCAATCAGACTATGCTTGTGCCACCCTTTTTTTTAATTATTATTTTATTTTTTAAAATCCACCTACCCTACCTTGTACACGTGGCAAGTTTTTTTTATTAATCCATCATGTGGTTAGATGGGTATATCCGTGTGTCATGACCTAGGTCCAAGTAGATGTGACTGTCAGGTTTATGGCCTATTTAAATATTAAAAAACATTCAAAAATTTTAAAAAATATCCATTTTTAAAAAAATATATATAAATGATTTTAAAGATTTAATTTTTTTCATTCAACTTCTCTCAACTCCCCCCCCCTCTCTCTCTCTCTTCTTCTTCTCTCTCTCTCTCTCTCTCTCTCTCTCTCTCTCTCTTCTCTCTCTCTCTCTCTCTCTCTCCTCTCCTATTGGTCTTGGTTTTCTCTCTCTCTAAAGCTAAATTTATAATTTTAGCTTTGGAATTTATTTGTAAAACTTAAAGAACATGGATCATGGATGTGGGGGCATAAAATTTAAGTTTGGTACATATTGTGCTCTTTTCTCTCCTCTCCATAAACCTACTAATGCTAACCGGGTATTGTTTTTAAATTTTTAGTTTTAAAATTTCATTAATTTTAATTAATTTTTAATTTAGAAATTAGAATATTATTCATAAAATAAAAAAATAGAAATAAAAAATTGTGAATTTAATGATAACAAAATTAAAATTATCGTAGGCATAGATACTATTAATAATGATAATTCTATGAAAAGGTCTGAGCCTGAAACCAAGTTTTCTCTCATGATATCGACTCAAATTCAAATTTAAATATTAAAAATTAGAAGAACATATGTAATTTGGACTCACTTTAACATAGTACAAAATAAAAATGCTAAGGGTGTCGAAGAAGAATTGGTAAAATCTAAGTATTATAAGAAAATATATACATGTAGGAGTACATGCGAGACTAAACACATAAAGAGGTATGTGCATCATTACTGCAAAAAATATGGTGCTTTAGATCCTAGACAAACCCAACTATGTGGTAGAGTCTTGAGTTAGTGAGGGAAGACATGGTCAAACTAATCATTATTATAGGTCTTTCAATTCGATTTTTGGAGGACTTAGGATTGTCTGTAACATGCAGACCTATTTTTAGCATGCATACCATGGGATTCTTAGGTCCACATATAGGAACGACATACTAACATATTATAAGTTTAAAAAATAATTAATAACAAATGAATTTAACCAATATAGTAGCATGGTGTTCATGATATCTGAAATATGGACTATTCGTGATGATGCATATTTTCTATGTCTCACCACCTACTATGTAGATTCTAAATGAATACTTAATAAAAAGATATTAGGATTTTCAGAGATTCTCTATTCTCGTGATGACTCTGCCATATATAAGTGCATTATGAGAATCTTTAGAAAATATAATATTCAAAATAAAATATTTAATATCTTTTTTGATAATATATTTAATAATAAAGTAATCATAAAAATATTTGTTAGGACCATTATAGATGGGCCATCATGAGATATTTTCATATTAGATATATGTATCATATCATTAACATGATAGTACAAGCATTGATGAAAGTCGTTTCTCTATTTTAGTAAAAATATGTAACTAATTAAAATATCTTAGATGCCTAGCAGACAACAGAAGTTTGGTAATCTCTATTTTTTAATGGTCTATAGTAGAAAAAATTTTAGACTAATATGAGACACTACTAGAATTATACTTACGTGATGTTAAAGTCATGTGTTAGATACGAAGATGTGATATCTGATTATGTCAATAGTAAAAGCGGCGAATTAATATTGACGACAAAGACTAAGATATAATCATTTTATTTATGAAATTCCTAAAATTTTTTTATGATGTAACAAACATATATTTGTGAATTTACATTCTCACCACTTAGGTGCATATGCAACACCAGTGGTTTGTTTATGAAGTTTATAGATGACCCAATATTTAGTGATATGACTTTTGTGATGGAAATCAAGTACTTAAAGTACTAGTCTACCATTCCAATTCTTTATTGTATGATTGACTGCATGGAATTTAGGATTAATGTGGAAGCGGTAAAGAACATCTGACATACATATTCACTTACATAAACTAGAAATACTAACATGTATGGTTCATTAATGAAAAGTTGACTGAGTTATTTATATACTATGATACTATGTATGGCCGTAGTAGTAGTCAGGCTCCTAGTATGGATATTGATACTATATTCAAAGATGACAACTTCAATCATTCAGTTAATTAGGATAAAATGATGGGGCAGACCATCGAATATGAGTGAGTTATCTCGGTATATAAAATATCGATTATTGTTCAATCATATCACATAATGATAACAAAAACCTTGAATTTTATAATGGAGAAAATCATATGAGTCCACTTATCCTATGCTATCTAAGATGGTATTAATTCTATTGACTCCTCTAGTGCCGAGAATAGTATTTGAGTCTATTTTATCTATTGTAGTTAATGTCATTTCAGATATGAGATCGAGACTGCGGCCAGATATCGTTGAGGCATTAGCATGCATGAATGATTGTAATGATTTGAGATTGAACATCTAGGATTGTGCAGGAACAAAAGTGGAGGAGTTGCTAATAGATGATGACTCATAAGAATTGAGGATGTTGAGGTTGAGCCCACCACTAATGATACCACTAGATGCTTACGTGATGATGATCACTTGCATACTTACACTGATTAGCATTGAGATTGAGCTTGTATGTTATGTTGCATAATTATAATTGATGATTTTTATTTCATATTATTGTAACGTTGTGTTATTTTTTTTTTTTAAATTGGAGTGGATGATGATTTGATATTGATAGATGTAATTTTTGATTATTAAACTGTCATTTGTTTAAATTAATTTATTTATTTTTGATTTATGTGAAATAAATAAATAATATAATGTTATACTCGTAAGTCATAACTTATAATGGGTAACTTTTAATTTTTATATATGTAAAAAAGTTTTTAAAATCGAAAAACCACAACTGGTGACCTTTCGACCTATGCTAGCACTCTACGGGCTCGACCTGGTCCAACCCTGCATGGCTCGGTATGACATTGCCCGAATCTACCTATACTTGGACTAGACAAGATATACTGGGCCGACCATAATTTAATTGTGACATGCTAGGAAAGGGATGGTGGCCCTATTGGGCCACAAAGTCGTCATGGCCTATTTGACACCTCTATAAATGTAAAAATAGAATTTTTTATCATTAAATATCACACAAGTTTATCCTCACAAGATAACATGGCATATTAGTGATGGACAAGGAAGCACGGACATGGCTCCCTACAGCCGTGTCCACGTGTCAGACACATGGACACGTGGACACGACACGGACACGGCACAGATACGTGTCCGATACGCCATGTGGCGTATCATTGCACAATCTGTATCAGATATGTCACGTGGTATATCATTGCACAATCCGTATCCGATACTCCACGTGGCGTATCGGATGGTTGCGTCGGCAACCGTATCCATGTCTATAGTGCCCGATGTCCGACGACGACGGGTGGCCAACGTTGCCGCATGAGCGACGTTGGCCACTGGCAGGGGGCGGGCGCGATTTGAGGGTGAGGCAGGAAGCAGGCGCGATTTGAGGGAGAGGTAGGAGCAGGTGCAATTTGAGGGGAGAGGAAGGGGCGGCGCGAATTGAGAGAAGAGGCAGGGGCGGCACGAATTGAGGGGAGATGTAGGGGCGGGCGTGTTTGAGGGGGAGGCAGGGGCGGGCGTATTTGTGTGGGGATGTGGCATAAAATAAAATATTTTAATAAAATTAAATAAAATATTTTTATTTTATAAAATAAATAATATATATTTATTTTATATAATAAAATATTATAATTTAATTTAATGAATTTTATAAAATACCTAATATTTATAATTAATAATTTTTATTTTTATTTTTATTTTTATTTTTTTATCATGTCGTATCCTAGCCGTATTCATATCCTAGTTTTTTAGAATTTGTTGTGTCCCTGTATCCTGCCGTGTCGTATCCCCGTGTTCGTGTCCATGTCCGTGCTTCTTAGGTGATGGAAGGTTAACCATTCAATTTTTGTCTCACCTTCCGTTTCTTATTCCCTTTCTATATAATATGAAATAATCATAATCCTCGCCTTTTAATAGTGATGGATTATTTTTCCATTTCTAATTTTTGTAAAAAAATATTATTTTCATTTCTAATCCGTTTTAATTATGATCCTAATTTTAGAAATAGAATTGGGAATCTCTATTTTTCATTTCTAGCTAGCTTATTGTAGTATATATATTTATATGTTTATATATTTATATATGTATATATATTTAACTATATTTATGTTTATGTATATATATTATTTATACATAAACACACACACACACACACACACACAAATATACTTTATTAAATTATTTTATATATATCATGTTAGGTAGGAACTCGATAAGATTCATCCCATCATATGGCATTGGCATCCATCATGATTATTTTATTTTTTAGTCTAGATGTTGTGGTAAAATTGTATTTTCAATTTTTAGTGCAACAAAACGTTATTATTCTATGTTTTTTTTATTTAAATAAACATAAGTATTTATTAAATTTTTAAAATTTTGATATACAAAAATACAAATATTTCTTCAAAATTCCTACCTTCCCCTTTCTTTTCTTATATTTTATTTCTTTACTCTTTTGTTATTTTGTCTCTCTCTTACTTTGATCCATGTGTGCCTGATTTTTTGTCCCCAACTTCTTTTAAAAATTTTAATGTGCCAAGATTTCTACAACGCAACAGAACACTACTTTTGTCTAAGTTTGATGTTGTCACCAACTCCAAGTGAGCACTCTAACCAAAAAGGACCTACATTCATAAATAATAAAATATGTATATTTTTTGACATTTCAAATAAAAAACACACATTATTAAATTTAAACACGCAAAAATTGAAACAATTTGATATTAATAAACCAAATTTAATTTTAAATTAAATTAGTTTTTCAAAATCAATTTAATAGATCAGTTCTACCCGATTCAAACAGACTCAACAACCACTACATCTACCCCATTTGAGAATACCAAGGCTAATCCATATTTTATATTGAATAATTACCTATCATAAAGAGTTTAGCTTCTCCATAAACTCCAAAACCAATACTTATACCTCAATAGATTAATGATTTTTGGAAAATGAAATTTTCTTAGAAAATAATTTGATTCATCTAGAGATGCCAACCAGGCCCGGCCGGCCAGGGCCGGCACGAGGCACTGCACAATTCGGCCGTGCCTAGGCTGGCCTGGCACAAGAATTTCTCATGCCCAGGCTCGTGCAATGCCCGGCCACGGCATCAATCGTGCCGTGCCGTGCCTAACTAGCGCCATTCGGTTCGGATAGGAAAAATGCATGGGCACGGATATGATTCCATTCCAATCCGACCCGCAGTGCCGCCCGACCCGAATCAATCCCCCCCCCCCCAGGGGTGTAGTCGAGCCGAGTCAAGCATTAGGCAAGCTCGGCTCAGCTCAGCTTTAAAGGAGTAGGCTCGAGCTCAACTTGTACTTAGCTCGAGCTCAGCTCGAGCTTGCTCGACAAATGCTCATTTGTACCAAGCTCGAGCTTGCTCGCTTGGTTAGCTCGTGAGCTCGAGAAAGAGCTCGTTTAAGGCTCGTTTAGATAACTCGTTTAAGGCTCATTTAGATAGCTCGTTTAAGGCTCGTTTAGATAGCTCGTTTAAAGCTCGTTTAGATAACTCGTTTAAGGCTCATTTAGATAGCTCGTTTAAGGTTCGTTTAGAAGACTCGTTTATAAGGCTCGTTTAGAGCGCGTTTAAAGAGCTAATTTAAGGCTCGTTTAGAAGGCTCATTTAGAGCTCGTTTAGAAGGCTCGTTTAGAGCTTGTTTAGAGAGCTCGTTTCGAGCTTGTTTAGAGTTAATATGAAAATGTTCAGAATAAACCTTGAAATATACAAATCTAATATTACATAACCAAACATATTTAAAGAAAATGTTCATCTAAAATAGCCAACATACAAATAAATTAAAAAGATAAGATAATAAAAGTTCAATTAACTTGATTGAAGTTCAAGAGTTAAAATATCCATCATGTTCATTTGTAGGAAAAATTTGTTGTGCATCAAGTCTTCTTCATGATATCCACATGCTCAAAATTTTTTTTAAAAAAAGAAGAAGAAAGAGATTATGCAACCTATAAAACGAACAAATTTGACATATGAAACACAAAAACTTTCTTACTCAACATATCGAATAAATCCTCTTGTTCATTATGCAAAAATAAAAAAGATAAGCAGCTTTATGTTCATTAGTCAACATATCAGATTTTTAAATGACAATGTTACTATAAAATTTTACTTCTCTCATTTATATGAATATTGGTATGCTCATAAAAACAATTAATTATATAGAACATAATAAAAGAAAACAAAGAAAGGAGGTTTAGAGAAATATTATTACCACCACATACGAAGATCACTTGGTTAGGATCAAACTATTCCAAAACTCAAGCTGCACCCACCAAATTTTTAGTCAAGTTAATGTCAAATTTCAAAATTCATGATCACATAAACACAAAGATAATACATTTGCATAATCAACTTCAGGTGAGAGGTATTTTAACCTCTTTAATGTCCTCTTGATCCTAAAATAAAGTTCAACAAGTATCAAAAAATAAATAAAAATTAGCAGTTGAAATACCAAAAAATTAAAATTAAATATAAGATACAAAGTGTGAGATATTAGTATTACCTTTTTTTTCTCTTTATCCCATAGTAGGCACATAACCAATCTTCACCGTATAACAAAACTTGAATAGTGTTTGCTCCTAAAGATGCACGATATGGATCAATGACTCTCCCCCTCGCACTAAATGTGGATTCCGATGCTACAGTCATTATTGTAATTGACAAAAAATCACATGCCATCTTTGATAACACTTTGTACTTTAGAGCATTCATCTTCCACCACTCTAATACATTGAAATTTGAATCATCATCACAAATATAAACCCATTCTTCTAAATAAACATCTAATTCTGATTTCACTTGTTCAATTGATGATTCAACATTTCTAATATAAGTATAGAATTCAGCACTCCCTCTAGTTTTTCATTTAACCCCAACATTGGAAGATTCTTTTTGAATTTCAGCTTGACCTTCTTTTTCACCATCCTTTGCTCTATGAGCTTCAACATAGTCTCTATAAAGCATGCACAATGTCTCACGAATCGTAGTAACATGCTCAATCTTATTAGATTCAAAATAAATATAAGGTAAACACCAATCAACCAATTGCATCTTATTTCTAGGATCTAAAATTACTACACAAGAAATCAATAAATTGCAATCACCCCAATATTTATCAAACTTATCTTTCATCTTCCTAACCATGGAGTGCATAAAGCCATTTTCAGCATAGTATTTCTCATCCAACAACTTTTTGACATTATAAAGCTCATGAAGAAATAGATTTGATATTGGATATTCAGAACCTACAAGAGATATATATGACATTATCAAGTTGTAATTGACAAATTTAAAAAGCATGTAAATGAAAAAATGATAAATATTAGTGAAATAAAATAAATAAGTAATACCTGAAATGATTTTGGTAACTTCATTAAACTCTTCTAAAAAATAGCAAACTTCAGCAACTTTCATCCAATCCTCTTCACTAGGCAAAAACATGTTATTCAAATCTCGTTGTGCATATCTTTGAAAGACATCTTTGAACTCTAAGGCACTTGACAACATAAAATATGTTACATTCCATCTAGTGCAACAATCAAGGATAAGTTGTTTTGAAGGCAACTTTAATTGCTTCACAATACCCTCAAAAATATTTAAACGACTCTCTGATTGTATTACATACTTAATACTTTCCCGCACATTCTTAACAATCTCTCCAATTTCAGACAACCCATCTTGGGCTAAGAGATTAAAAATATGGGCACAACATCTTACATGAAACAACTTTCCACTAAGAGGAAGCTGATTTTTGTATGAAAGATTGTCCTTCAACATGCGAACAACATCATTGTAAGATGCATTATCAACCATAACTGTCCAAACTTTGTCTTCGATCTCCCAATCAACCAAACATTTGCTTAATGCATCACAAATAGCAACTCCAGAATGAGGTGGAGATATATCGCAAAAATTGAGAATACGCTTCTGAAGTTTCCAATTTGAATATATGAAATGGGAAGTAACAATCATATATGAAAGCTTTTGATTAGTTGATTTCCATATATCGGTAGTTACATTTACTTTATTTGTAGATTTCAATAAGGTAGAAACTTTCTTATTCTCCACTTCATAAGCAGCAAAATAATCTTTTCTGATGGTTACACGACTAATTGATTAATAATGAGGAGTTGTAGTCATCATCAAAAAATTAAACACTTCATACTCTACAAATGAAAATGTTAACTCATGAACCATAATCATATGAGATAATACCTCTCTGATCTTAGATTGGTCATATTTTAAATTTTGCACCTTAGCTACCATTTCAGACTCTGAAAAAGAGGGATTGATTGTTAGCTCCTTTTGTCCAGACAACTTTATTTTTCTCCTCTGACAACTCTCTAGGTGCCTATTATATTGAGTTGTAGGACCACCCTTGGAATACGTAAAATGACTCTTACAATGAATGCATTCTGCCTTCTGTGATTTATCAGGACGTGTGACTACTTTAAATTCATTCCACACTTTGGAGGTGAACTTTCTTTTCTTTGCACACTTGGTGTTATCATCTTGAGTATCTTCAATATTATCAACTCCATCAATACCGACACTTGTAGATTTTGTATTTTCCTTATTTGAATTAATATTTGTTGCATAAACAACTACAACATGTCCATTATATGACTTGTTTGCGAATTTTTTGGGGATAATACATTTGAAGAAGGATGGTCTGACATTCTCTTGATAAGAATTAACACTTACAGTCTATCCCTACACATTATAAGAACAACAATAATATAAGTATTTGAGAGAATTCAAACTTGCATGTAACTTCATTATTTAAGGCAATTAATATGACAAACATTCCTTATAATAGTCATTCACACAAATCACATCATTCTTTATATATATAATTTTAAATTTATTTTAACTTTTTTTATGTGAAGATTAAATATTCTTTAAAATAAGTCAATTTTGAAACATATTTAATCAATTTTATATTTTTAATACCCAAATAAAACAAACAAAAAATAATTATTTTTTGTTTGTGGGATTAGGTTCCAACTTTTAGTAAACAAGAGCCGCTAAAACTAAAAGATAATATATTCTAAAGGAAGTAAAATACATATACATATTATAAAAAGAAAAGATATGAGACAAAACATAAAGGTAGTCTAGCTCATACTCCACTGTATCGTTAAAGTAATACTATGTGAAAATTAAAAATCACTTTTTGGATGATTGCTAATCCCCTTTCACTTTAATCATAAAAGAAGAAGATAAGGATGAGTATCAATAATCATGTCACAATTCCAAACTAAAAAAATCATTATCTAACTTTATGATAAGAACTTTATGATGATAATTTTAATTTTTATTATATTATATCATCTTTATCATATTAATTTATTATAATCAATTTGTAAAATCCTAGTCTATTAATATTATAACTTAAAAAGTTAAAAAAATCTTAGACCTATTATTTTATTATAACTTTATAAATTAAAATGTCAATTACCTTAATTTTTAAGTATAAATCAATTAATTAATTATATTTAAATAAAATAAATGTTAATTTTTTCTATTTCAAATTAATAGAAAATAGTATGAAAATTTTATACTTTATTAGTACAAACTAAAAAATCTAGATTTTATTAGTACCCAAGATTATCTAGATTCGAACAGGGGATAGAAAAAAATTACAAAATTAAAAAGAGGATTTATCAAAGAAGAAAAACAAATGAGAATGGAAAAAAAGAAGAGATGCTTTAGAATTGTATCAAAAAAGCTATGTAAAGAAAAACTCACCTTTCAACATAGAAGAGAGAGTCGTGGAGACATATCTCAAATTTTAGGGTTTCAATGAAGAAAATGGACTATTAGTTCTTTTACTAACCACTGCTAAATAACTGCTGCATAAAAGCTAATATGTGGTAGTGAGAATTTTTCAAATTTATATATGTACCTTACCAGAATAATTTTATAATCTATATGTTTTATTTAAATTTGATGATAAAGATAATATAATTCATTATATTTTAACTTGAATCTATATAATTTTTAATTATAAAAGTTTAAATTTTAAAATACAAGCTCAAATAATTTTTATTGGTTTTAATTTGTTCAAAAATAAAACAAGACTATTTATGTCTTTATATAAAACATTAAACATATAGGTTTGTTTTTTGTCCAAAAAAGTTTTCCCTTTATTTGTACTTTTATATATATAATAGATTATATTTATTTAATATTAATACTTAAACTATATTATGATGTCCTTTATAGATTTTTTTTAAGTATATACATTTTGGTGATAACCACCTTAGACAATAAAAAACATTCTCATATTAAGGTGATAAAAATTAAGTAATATAAAAGTAGTTAAAAACAAAATTGCTTAAAAATTTAAAAAGAAATTATACCTATTTAATACCACAAAATAATACTAATATATACATGTATTAAATAATAAACGAGCTTGTTCACGAGCTTATATAATGAGCCTACGAGTGAGCTTGTTCATGAGCTTACTTAATGAGCCTACTCGCAAGCCTACTTTATGAGCCTATTCACGAACATGCTCAAGAGCCACGTTCACGAGCTTGTTCACGAGCCACGTTCACGAGCTTGCTCACAAGCTTGGTCATGAGCATATTCACGAGCATGGTTAACGAGCTTGCTCACGAGCATATTCACGAGTCTGTTTACGAGCTGACGAGCCAATTTTAAGGGTGCTTGGGCTCGGCTCGTTTAACTTACGAGCTTCAAAATTATATTTGGGCTCATCTCATTTAACTTAATAAATGAGTCGAGCGAGCTTCAAATGAGTCGAACACCGAGCAGCTCGCGAGAAGCTCGGCTCAGTTACAACCCTACCACCCCCCCCCCCCAACGGTTAAAAAATAAAAACTAAAAATTTGAATATTAGCAGTTGGATTTCACCTCCAATGGCTAGGGGGCAGAATCTGAATGCCCTCATGATTCTGCCCTTTAAAATTCAATAAAAAATTAAAAAAATAGAAAAAATACTTTTTTTAAAAAAAAAATTTCCCCTTTTCTATAAAATCCTCCCCACCTCTCTATAGCATTTATATTTTTCATAAATATTTATTCTCAAATCCCACACTCTCAAAATTCTCTCAAAACTTTTGCTCTTCTCTCTCTCGGGACTCAAGATTTCGTCATTCGGTTCGGCTTTTCGGGACTCTCAACTGGGATTTGGAAGTTTGAAATAGACTGTGGTACATCGTGCATGTGATCTACCTCACTACTTTACTAGGTATTTTAAGTTTTTTTGTTTACTCTCTCTCTCTCTCTCTAGTCTCTCTCTCTCTCTAATCTGAAAATCTAAAATCTATCATCTAGGCTATGTTAAACAAAAATCCAAAAAATGACTAATACTAATAAAACATATTTAAATTTAGAAAATAAAAATCTTACATAGAGGTCTAAGGCTGCTGAAATTTTGGTTTCTCTAGTCGTTTCAACTCAAACATCTAAAAAATAAAAAACTAGGACTTCTATAGTTTGAACTCATTTTAATATAATAAAACAAAAAATGTTAGGGGTTAGGAAGAAGAAATGACACAATGCAAATATTGAATGAGAAGTTTAACTCGTACGAGTTCGTTTGGGACAGAGCACCTTAAGAGGCATGCCAAATTATGCACCAAAAAACATAGTGCATTAGATCCTAGGCAAACCCAAATTAGCACTGCATTTTTTAAGACTGGATCGAGTTCAGTCTCAAAGTTTACTCCCTTCATATATCGCAGCGAGTTGGGCGGGAAAGACATGACCAAACTTATCACATTGATGGGTCTTCCGATCATATTTTCAGAAGATCCAAGGGTAGTGCACATCATGCAGACATATTTTTCAGCCTAATTATCGTCGGATTCCTAGGTCAACATCTAGGAATGACATACTAAAATTTTATAAGTTAGAAAAATAAATAATAATTAATGAATTTATGGCATATAGTGAAGTGGTGTTCGTGACATCCGATATCTGGACAAGTCATGATAAATCATCTAATGCATGTCTCACAAGCAACTATGTAGATTCTAGCTGGACAATGAATAAAAAAATTTAGGATTCTCTGAGATTCTTTATCCTCATGATGGCCCGACCATTTTTGAGTGTATGATGAAATTCTTTAGAGAATATAAAATTCAAAATAAAATTTTTAGTATCACATTTGATAACGCATCTAATAATGGAGTAGCAATTAACATGTTTATTAGGAATATTAGAGACGTACCATTAGGAAAGATCTTTCATCTCAGATGCATGTGTCACATGATTAACCTGATTGTACAAGCCGATATGATGGTGTGTTCCCCCACATTGGATAATATAAGTAATGCACTAAAATATATTCGCACTCCTCGCAGACAACAAAAGTTTGGTAATCTCTATTTGTTTATAAATCTTAAGAAGAAGAAATTCTAATCGGATGTGAGACACCGTTGGAATTACACGTACCTGATGTTGGAGTCATGGATTGGATACGAACACGTGATATCCGACTACGTTAATAGTAAGAGTGACTAACTTATTATTGATGACATTGACTGGTTTCAGGAATTTTATTTATGAAAATCCTGAAGATTTTTTATGACACGACCAACATGTAATCGTCGGTTTATACATTTACGACTTGCATTGCACTCAGATGCATATACAATATTAGTAGAATGTTTAGGAAGTATCAAGCTGACCCGACACTTAGCCATATGGTTGCAGAGATGAAAACCAATTACTTAAAGTACTGGTCCACCATTTTATCTTTTTATTGTCTCGCTGCATGCATGGACCCTAAGGCTAGGGTGGAAAGGGTAGATATCCTGACTTACATTTCCTCATGCAACTTGGAAGACCCACCTGAAGGGTTCATTCACAAGAAGTTGACTTACCTGTTCACATACTACGATACTAGGTATGGTGGTAGTAGTAGCGAGACTGTGATTACGTACATTAATACCTTCTTCGGAGATGATGATTTTTTCATTCTGTTAGTGAGGGGGAAACAACGAGGTGGACAGTCACATAGGAGCGAGCATTCTCGGTACTTAGATATCGATTACTGCTCAATCCTATCACATTCTGATACTAAAAATCTTGATATATTATAGTGGTGGAAATCATATGAGTCCACCTTTCCCATGCTATCTAGGATGGCACGAGATCTATTGACTCCTCCGGTGTTGAGCACAGCATTGGAGTCTACTTTTTCTATTGTAGTGAATATGATTTCGGATATGCGACGAGATTATGTCCAGATATTATTGAGGCCTGACATGTTTGAAGGATTGGGAGGATTCGAGGTTTAGCATCTAGGATCGTGCTTGAGTTGGGATAGGGATTGCATCCGCCACGAAAGAGGAGGAGTTGATTGCAGATGATGATGATCCATATGATATTAATTTTGATGTTGTGGTTGATGATGCTCATGATTCATGATATGTTGATTGACGATCGAGGTGGTTGCCGGTTTCCCCTGCTCGTTGCCAGATGCCAGTTTTCAATGCCACACTACGCCACACCATATGTCATTGCTACTTGATTTTGATTTTTTGATGCTTCACGGTCACGGACACAGTTGATGATTTGTGTTATTTATTATTGATTCTACTTTTTGATTTCTATGTTTTGTTTTATATTGATTGTATACTTTTTTATTTATGTTATGTTGTATTTACTTTGGTTCAGTACTATTGGCCGATTAGATATTAGGTTTGCTTTTGTTTTTGTGACTTTTAATTTTTTTTAATGAAATTTTTTGTTTAATTTATTTTTGTGTTTAAATTTTTCATTTAAAACTCTATAATTTAATTCTAATAAATTATAATCTAAATTTATTAAAAGTTAATAAAAAAAATTAAACTTTATTAATATTTTAAAGTTATAAATTTTTAATAATTTTCAAGTTACAAATTTAAACTTTGTAATTTATTAAATTTTTAACAATTTTCAAGTTAAAAATTTAAAAATTTAAAAATTTAAACATTATCTATATATAATATAATATATATTTTATATAAAGTTTAATAAAATACTTTAAATTTTTAAAAATATATAAATTTTATTTTTTTAACAGGCCCGTATGGGCATAACCCGGCACGGTACTTTTACTACCGGCCGGTGGGCCGTGCTAGGCCTTGCTTGAATAAATCGTGCTGGGCCAGGCACGACACAGTACAGTAACCGTGCCGTGCCAGGCCCGTCATGAAATTAAGGTCGTGCTCAAAAAAACTGGACCGGGCCGGCCCGATACGTCCTGTTTGACACCTCTAGATTTATCCTTTTTCTTTCCAAGTTGTTTCTCTTGATCTGACTAATCCCTATGAGCAGTTAGAGTAAAAACATCCACTTTTCCTTTCCACTCATAAGCTCTCCCATAATTTTTCTTATATTTGAGAATAATTGGAATATAAATAGTAAAATAAGGGCCACCTTTGAGAATCCTACTTAGAGGTGTCAAACATGCCGGACCAGCATGGCCCGGCCCGGTTTTAAACCGCCTAATCGGGCTACCATGTCGGGCCAGGCACGACATGATTACTGTTCCGTGCCGTGCCTGGCCCGGCACGGTTACTATTTCATGCCGCCCTGTCATGGACCCGTGGACGAAAAATGTAATGTTCAGCTCGATTCGGGTCGGACAAAAACATAAATTTTTTAAAAAATTAGAGTTTTGGTAGTGCGTCATTGCGCGTCTTCGCCCTTTTGGGGCTCGGCGAGCCTTGCCTATTGGACATCAGCTCGTATTGACCACTTTTGGTGTGTGGTCACGTGTCGTGCCCACGTGCCAGCACGACACGATGGGATGAGGCACAACACTGTAGAGTGTCGTGCCCATGTTGAGCTGGGTCGGCTCGACCTGTTTGACACCTCTAATCTTATTTATCTCAAAATAAATACCTAAGGCAACTAAATTGATCATCCTCGATCTCGAAAAAAGGGGTGAAAGCATCATGACTGTAGGCATCTACTAGGTGACAATGGGAGGATATGTGGGAACTACTCTTCCTACAAAAAGCTGATCATACATAAACACACACACATAATTGCATCAATACAATTTTGGATCATTACTTGCTTTTTCCTACAAGACACTTACCAAATTCAAATAAATTTTAGCTTGGGTAGCATGCATGAAATGTACCCTTTCACCCCTTGAAATAATTAGTGACTATATGATGAATTTCTTTTAGTCTTCTTCGAATCTTGCTTCATGACCGATAGTATCTAACATTCTCATGAATAACAAGTTCGTCCAAAAATGTGGGATATGTGAGACATCCCTTGGAACTAACATGGATCTCATGTTTATGTTCAAACAAATATATTTGATGTCTAACACTCATGATGTCCCACTATTACCTATACTGATTATATCATTAACCTCTGCCATATATATCATAAACAAGTTAGGATTCATTGTGAAATGAAAAGTTACTATCTAATTCGCCACCTAATTACTTTTCTAACTGACCTTGTTGGACAATCTAGTGTTACTAACAAAGATGATATCTCTTTCCATTATAAAAGTATTTGTCTCCCTTCTCACACTATCCATATGCTCCTCTTGGAGTCTTTTCTGATTAGAATAATTCCTTTTGAAGTATCATATTTAGTTATATTAGTAATACTTCATCATAAACTTGCCCATTCAAGTATCATATTTGGTTATATTAGTAATACTTCATCATAAACTTGCCGATTCAAGTATCATATTTGGTTATTGATGTATTTATTAGTCTTCTTCTAATCTCTCTCCATAACTCTTAATATCCAACATTCTCATGAATAACAAGTACGTCCAAATATATGGGATATATCAAACATCTTTTAGAACTAACATGGCTACCATGTTTATCTTCAGATAACTATCTCTGAAGTCTAACACCCGTGATGTCCCATTGTTACCTATATTGACTATAACATTAACCTCAGACATATATATCATAAATGTGTTAGGATTCATAATAAAATAAAAAGTGACTATCTAATCTGTCACCTAGTTCATTTTCTAACTGATCTTGTTGGATAGTTCAGTACCACTAACAAAGGTAATATCTCTCTCCATTTTAAAAGTACTTTCCTTCCTCCCGATACAATCTCTTCTTATATTTTCCTCTTGATTTTTTTTTTCTATTTAGAACAACTCCTTCTGAATTATCATATTTGGTTATAGTACTAATACTTAAAATATATTTAGCCATAGACTCCCCTAAAGGATATGATAGTTACCTTTCATAAGGAGTTTAGCTTCTCCATATACATCCAAACCAATTCTTATTCCAGAATTGAGAAATGATTTTTAAAAAAAAAAAATTTCGAAAAATCATTTGATCCGTCTTTTATTTTCTCTCCAAGTTGTTCATCTTGATCCGACTAATCCCTATTAACAGCTAGAGTAAAAACATCCACTTTTCCATCCCACTCATAAGCTCCCCCATAATTTGTTTTATATTTGAGAAAAATTGGAATAAAAATTGTACAATAAGGGCCACCTTTGAGAATCCTAATAATCTCATAACAAATGCTAGATGCAACTAAATTGATCATCCTCGATCTTCTCAAAAAAGAGGGCGAAAGCAACATAATTTTATACATCTTTTTAGTCCTACATTTTATTCTCTCTCTAATAGGTGATATTGAGAGAATATGTTGGGATTACATTAACTGCAAATAATTGATTATACACACACACACACATAAAATTATATCAATAGAGCTTTAAATTATTACTTGCTTTTTCCTACTTACCCAATTCAAATAAATCTTAGCTTGGGCAGCATGCATGAAATGCACCCTCTTACCAGTGACTATTTGATGAATTTATATTTGTGTTCTTCGAATCTCTTTTCACAACTCATAGTATCTAACATTCGCATGAATAACAAGTTTATCCAAATATATGAAATATGTCATACATCTCTTTGAACTAATATGGATCCAATGTTTATCTTCATATAAATATCTTCAATGACTAACACCCATGATGTCCCACTGTTACCTATACTTACTATATCATTAACCTTAGGTATATATATCATAATCAAGTTAGGATTCATAGTGAAATAAAAAGTGACTATATAATTCACATAGTTAATTTTCTAACTAGCCTTGTTGGACAATCCAGTGTTACTAACAAAGATAATAGCTCTCTCTATTATAAAAGTATTTGCCTCTCTTCTAACACTCTCTCTTCTCATATGCTCTTCTTGGAGTCTTTTTTTTATATGGAATAGTTTCTTTTGAAGTATCATATTTGGTCATAATATTAATATATTCATAGACTTGCCCATTCGATTATTATATTTGGTCATTGAAGTATCAATTAAACTTCTTCAAATTTCTCACCACAACTCTTAGTATCCAACATTCTCATGAATAACAAGTTAGTCCAAATATATGAGATATGTCGAATATTCATTAGAAATAGCATGGATCCCATGTTTATCTTCAAACAAATATCTTTGATATCTAACACACGTGATGTCTCATCGTTACCTATACTTAATATATCATTAACCTTGAACATATATATCATAAATGAGTTAGGATTCATAGTGAAATAAAAAGTGACTATCTAATCTTCCACATAGTTACTTTTCTAACTGACCTTGTTGGACAATCTAGTATTAATAACAAAGACAATATCTTTATCCATTATAAAAGTATTAGTCTCCCTCTCGATACTATCTTTTCTCATAGTTCCTCTTTGGATTTTTTTTTTTTGTATTTTGAAAAGTTCCTTCTGAATTATCATATTTGATCATAGTAGTAATACTTCATAATATATTTACCCATATACTTTTCACAAAAGGATATTATAATTATCTATTATAAAGAGTTCAACTTCTCCATAGATTCGAAAACCAATTCTTATTCTTCTGTGGAGAAATGATTTTTTGAAAAATAAATCTTTTCAAAAAATCATTTGATTCGTCATTTTTGTCTCTCAAAGTTGTTCCTCTTGATTCGACTGATCCCTATGAGCAACTAGAGTAAAAACATGCACTTTTCCTTCGTATTTATAAGTTCCCCCATAATTTGTCTTATATTTATGAATAGCTGGACTTTAAGCAGTACAATAAGGACTACCTTTGATAATCCTACTTATCTCGAAATAATTACCTGAGACAACTAAATTGATCATCCTCAATCTTCTTAGAAAAGGGAGTGAAAGCAACATAATTATAGGTGAAAATGGGAGAATATGTGAGGATTATTTTTCTTGCAAAAAGCTGATCATATAATTGAATCAATGTAGATTTGAATCATTACTTGCTTTTTCCTACAAGACACATATCAATTCAAATAAATCTTAGCATAGGAAGCATGCATGAAATGTACCCTCTTACCCCTTGAAATTATATGTTATTATTTGATAAATTTCTCATAGTCTTATTTAAAATTTTTTCCACAACTCATAGCATCTAACATTCTTATGAATTACAAGTTCATCCAAATATATGAGATTTGTTATACATCCCTTAGAACTAACATGGATCTCATATTTATCTTTAGACAAATATCTTTGATATTTAACACCCATGATGTCCCATGGTTACTTATACTGATTATATCATTAACCTTGGGCATATATATCATATATAAGTTAGGATTCATAGTGAAATGAAAAGTGACTATCTAACTCATCACCTAGTTACTTTTCAAACTAACCTTATTGGACAATCTAGTGTTACTAACAAAGACAATATATTCATATATTATAAAAGTATTTTCCTCCCTTCTGACACTATCTCTTCTCATATGCTCTTATTGGAGTCTTTTTCTATTTAGAATAGTTCCATTTGAAGTATCATATTTGGTCACGATAGCAATACTTAATCATGGACTTACCGATTCAAGTGACTAGCTAACTACCTCAAGTAAAGCGACAAGTACACAATTTTTTATGCACTGAATAATGTCAGGACTAAAAGAAGCAATATTGTGGCATTAATGTTAGGAGGATGGAAATTTCATCTCTTTTAAAGAAGAAATTATAAAAATATTTGTGAATTACTACTCTAATCTTATGGGCTCTTCTAAAGATAGAGTAGGAATTTTCAATGATGTCGTTACAAATGGAAGGATTTTTCAGTATGAAGATAAAAAAATTACTCTCACTTGACTTCTCGCCTGAAGTCATCAAAAACATGTTCTTTAGAATGTGAGATTCCAAATCACTAAGACCTGACGGCTGCACCATGGAATTTTTCAAACACTCGTGGAACTTCATTGGGCTTGATATTATCAAGGCTATAAATAGCTTCTTCCATTCTGAAAGAATGTTGAAACTGATTAACCATGCATACATTGCTCTCATTCCAAAGTCCACTCATGTCTCTTCCACAAAAGATTTCAGACCAATTTCTTGTTATAATGACATTTATAAACTCATATCAAAACTAATAGCCTCAAAGCTTAATTTGGTATTGAGTAACATTAACAATCCGCCGCAAGGGGCATATGTCAAAGGTTGGTTAATTTATGATAATTTTTTCCTGGCACAAAGCATAATTAGATGATATGATAGGAAAATGATCTCTCCTAAATATTTTTTTAATTTACCTCCAAAAATCCTTCGACACAATGGATTGGTCTTTTCTAGAAGAATGTCTTAATGCTCTTGACTTCCTAAAATATTTTAAATTATTTGCGAATATGTATCCACGACATCTTACTCCATCATGATAAATAGACAATTATACGGATTCTTTAAGGATAAAAGAGACCTCAGACAAAGGGATCTTCTATCCCTGAATCTATTCACAATATGCATAAAGTATTTATTCAGAGTGCTTACCAAAGCAACTATGTCGAGCCAATTCTCCTTCCATCATAGGTTCTTCCCTTTAAGAATCACCCATCTGTTGTATGCAGATGATTTGATATTATTCTCTAAGGTAGTTCTCCTTCCATTAATATCATTCTCAATACTCTAAGTGAGTTTGAAGCAACTTTTGGGCTATGTGTGAATCCCTCCAAATATAACATCTATTTTGGAGGAGTTTCATGCAAGTTGAAAAAAGATGCATTGCAAAATTTTGAGTTTGAAGAAGGGATACCTCCCTTTAATTTTTTGGGTGTCCCATTATCATCAAGTAGACTAATAACAACTCAATTTTCCTCCTTATTGGCTAGAATAACTTCTACTATCCATCAATGAGTAGAAAAACTATTATCAATAGCAGGTATAATTGAATTACTTCATATGGTAATTTAGAGAATAGAAGATTACTAGTTTTCTATATTTCTCCTCTCCAATTTCCTCATAAATGCTATCAAAAACACATATAGAAGATTTAAATGGGGCAGTCCAAAGAAAGGCAGATTTAGGCCAAAGGATAATTCTTTTTGGATAAAATGGATCCACCATTTCTATCTCTCAATTCTCATAATATCTGGAATTTTAATCTCTCCAAGTATGATTCTCCTTTCTAGAAGTCACTAATCCTGATTAAAGACATATTAATTGAAAAATTTGGAGGCATCAAGCAAGCAAAGGATAATCTCAATAAATGGGGATATAAGGGGAAAATTGTATCTAATGCATATAAATTTATAATGGGCCATGATTCAAAAGAGAAAGCGGATTGGGCCCAGATAATTTAGATTCCAAAATATATTTCCAAACAAACCACCTTTTATGGATAGAAAAATGTGGGAAGCTATGTACAAAAGATTTATTTTCTTTCTGGATAATCTCAAATGTGAATCATGTATAGAATTGGAATCTGCCAAGCACATCTTCTTCCAATGCCATTTTATAATTGCCATTTGGGACAACCTCAAGAGCTGGATGGATATGAAAGAAGATATGCACTCTATTCCCTCCTCCTTTAAATCAATGTAGATGAGTTACTCTGTCATCATGCCAACCATCTGAAAAACTCTCTTGGCTGGAGCAGTTTACCACTCCTAGAGAGAAAAAAATAAAAGATTCCATAAGGGAAAATCCCAAAATGTTAATTGTATTCTTAGGAAAATCAAAATGGAAATTTTTGTTGTATTCAAAAGTGAGTGTGATAGTTACAAGTTGTAAACCATTGTATAGATTTTAATAAAGAATTCTTATTATTTATCAAAAAAATTTTTTTTCCTATTTGAAATAGTTCATTCTGAAGTATAATATTTGGTCATAGTAGTAATACTTTATCATATACTTATCTATATTTTTATTATTCTCTAGAATAATAAAAATATTCAATCGTTCAAAAAATTAATCAACCACTCTAATACAACTTGTTAGGATAAAATGAAGTTGAATCCCAAAATTTATCTTGCAACTTTTCTAGTGCCCATAAATTGGTTAATTAATTTTTTTCCTTGATTTTAAATCTTTTAGTTTATCCTTCTTAAACCATTGTTGAATGTAGAATAATCCATACAATATATTTTTGTTTCACAAAATATATTGTTCTATTTTGCTTTAAATTAAATTTTATTTTTCAAAAATTTAATATTAAATTTCATGATAAAATTTATTTCCAATTTAACACATTAATTTTTTAAATTTTGTAAATTAAATTAAATTTTTTTTTTCATAATTTTGCCAAAAAATTAATTTTCAATAATAAATCAAAATTTATTTTTTCCATATAAATTACATAAATTTTGTATCCAAAAATATGTTACTGATTCTAAAAATAATTAATGAACATTATTTTTAGAATAAACTTTATTTGTGCAAAATTATATTCTACTAAACTTGTCAAAATATTTAACCAAATGAAATCTTGTATTCTACTAAATTTTAGCAGAATACACAACTAAATCATGTAAAAAATATAGTAATTAACAAATCAAATGTCCATCACAACCTCTTATTTAAAATCAAACATGAACCATAAATTATAATTAAAAATACATGGACTTTCAAAATAGCTTGGTAAGCTTCATTTTTGGAATTTGGATCCAAAAAATTATATTCAGTACTCCTCCACACATTAAAAAAAGTATACTTGGGCACCCCGAACACTACTCATCCAATACACATCCATCTGAATGGAGAAGAGTGAGAAATTAATAAGGAGAAAACATTCAAGATTATTTTCTCCTTCATGCAAAATTTTTCAAAAATAGATATATGTGGTTCTTGAAAAACTAAGAGTGCCACATGCAGATCTCTTTGAAGTAATTTTCTATTTAGTAATGAAGAAGTTTTTTAAGGGATATTTGTGTTTTGTTGCACCAAACACGAAATATATGTATTTTGGTGCATCAAACTTTTCATAATTAAAAAAAATATATCAAACTCTAAAATAATTAAGTACTGACACACTAAAAATAATCAACCCAATTTTTCCATTTGAAATTTGGAAAAAAAATTGATTTAAATAATTTTGAAATCACTATTGTGAACTGAGAAACTATATTTCCGAATTCAAAAATCAAAATTTTTCAAAACTCAAAATATAGTTTTAAAAATACATAAATTTTACTGCAGGTAGATAGAGAACGAGAGACATTCGAAGTCACACACGCATAAAGGCACACACACACGCACACTTATAAACTTACAAACATATGTATTGATATACAAACCAAACACTCACATAGATAGTAATATATATGTTTCTATATGTTTATATGTAATTATTTTTGGCATTATCATAATATGTAACTTGTGATCATTGGTAAAAGGTTATTTTTGTAATGTTGAGGGCATGTGTTTGAATCACTCTCTCTTCACATATAGTAATAACTATGTATTTTAAAAATGATATTTTGAGTTTTGAAAATTTTTGATTTTCAAATTTGGAAACATGGTTTTTCTATTCAAAACATTGATTTCTAAATAAATTAAATAAATTTATTATTTTTAAATTTCGGATGTTAAAATTAGGTTGTTAATTTTAATGCAACAATATTTAATTTTTTTAAAGTTTTATATATTTTTTAATTATGAAAAGTTAGGTGCACCAAACACAATTAATTTGTGTTTGGTGCATCAAAACATAAATCTTCTTTTTTTTAATATAAAAATAATTGATAACTTTGAAAACAAGAAGAGAAAAAGAGAAATTTATCATGCCACTATTTCTTAAAATTTGAAATGTCAATTTTGTTTTGGTATAGTCCTCCTAAAATATTAAAAAAAAGATAACTCATCTTTTAATATTTTATAAAAATGCACTAAACTATAAATAAATTAAAATTCATAGCACTCAAAATCATTAATCCTAAACTACCCTCGCCCCTCTCCTCTTTCCCTCGCCCTCGTCCTCGCCCCTTGCCCATCTCCCTTCACCTATCTCTTCTCGCCCATCTCTCCTCACCACTCTCCAGTGAGCTCCATCATGGAGCTTTGATGAACTCCATTGATGGAGCTTGTGGAGCTTGTGGAGCTTTGTCAAGCTTCATTGATGGAGCTCGAGGAGCTCTAGTGAACTTCATCATGGAGCTCTAGTGAGCTCCACAATGGAGCTACACGATGGAGCTCTTGGAGCTCCAACAAGGTCCTTCGTGGAGCTCCATCTGGAGTTCACAGAGAGGGACGGGGGAAGACTGGCAAGGGGAAATAGGCGTGTGGAGACGAGCGAGGAAAGATGGGCGAGGGGCAAGGGCGAGGGTGAGGGAAAAGGGAGGGGGGCGAGGGTAGTTTATGATTAATGTATTTGAGTGCCATGAATTTTAATTTATTAATAACTTGTGCCTTTAATTTTTTGAATATTAAAAATGGGTATCTTTTTTTTAATATTTTAGGGGGAGTACAATGAAACACAATTCTCCCAAATCTGAACCTATCCCCCATTTTTATTATATTTTACTTGCTTTCTCTTTTTTTATCATCATCGTCTCTCTCTCTCTCTCTCTCTCCCCTTGATGCACATGCACATGTACCTTATTTTTGTCTCCCGACTCCCCCTTCTTTTAAAAATCTTCACGTGCCATGTGTAAACTCTTTAACTCAAAAAAAAACATCACTTCTATCTATTTTAGTTTGATGTTGTAACTCCCATTCTGTGTGAACACTCTAATAGCAAAAAAAAAAAAATCACATTTCAAATAAGCAATAACACACAATTTATTAAATTCAAACACACTAAAATCAAATGAAAATAAAAATAAATTAAACCAAATTTAATTCATGATTTTTCCAAACCAATTTAATAGATCCAATCTACCCAAAGTGGCAAGACCCAACATTAGCACAATCTACTTTTTATGATATTAAGATAACATATCATTCTTAAATTCTTTTTCTCCTTTTAAAATGGTATACAAAATTGTATGGAATGTATTCTTCATAAAAAATATCTTCCTCAAAACTTTTCATGTTCCATAAAATATCACTGATTAAAATTAACATAAGCTATTACTTGGGCTACAAAATCATTATCATGTTCCATTGAATATCACTAATCAAATCATCATTGTTGGACTTAAGTGTTTGTATTAACATCTCTTATCTAATTGCTAGGATTTGAATCCTTACTCATGATAATGCATACAGATTCATCATTTGAATCCTTACTCATGTTTGTATTAACATCTCTTACCTTGTTAGAGAGATCCTCAGCAAGCCAGATGCCTTCTTTCATATCTCCAACTCCAAAAAACAATCTAGGAAGAAAAGAGGTGGTTCTCTTCATCCCCTTCCCCTTCCCCTTTAAACAATCACATTTCACATCACTTAAAGTGATGTGACCCTTTTCAATAATCACTCAAAAAGTTTAATTACACACACACACACACAATCACACACACACGACCAAATCACTTAAATTGATTTTATATATATAAACAAATAAATAAAACCTTTTGTCTTGATTTGTTAAGTCACTTATACTGATTAAGGCTGCGGGGAAGGAATCTCAAGCTTAAATAAGATTTTGGGATTCTAATATAAATTAAATAATCATATTTATATTAATTATAATTCTTTCCACTATTGAATTATAATTGAACTTTCTCACTTATTCGAATTTCAATTTGAACTTTCTCACTTATGATGATTTGATCTTCCTTATATAAATCAAATTCTATACACCAAATCATCTACCTTACAAAATGAATGACACATTCATATTATAATTAAATACTTACCCATCACTTAGTAGATTCTTATAGTGTTGAAAATAACTTAATGTATTACATAAATATTTATTAAAATCAAATGAATTTCAGTATAAATATCGTTCCTACACTAATAATATTTTTTCACCACACTTTATTAAGGTGATTCATCAAATGACAGGTTAGAAGTTATTTTATTTCTATGAGATATGTTAAACCTTTTTTGTAGTTAAACCTTTTTTGTAAAATTCACATCTCATCCTTTTTGATCTATTATCATCAGCTTTAGTCATTGTAGTTTTTTGTTTTTTAGATAAAGGGTATGAATTTTTATTTCTATGAGATATGTTAGTTTAGAAGTTATTTTAGGTCGTCTTGTTCAATTCACTTTGTGATGTTACACCTCTTTTTTTTGTAAAACATAGACTGCTATTGATACTTCATAAGAATTTAACTCAATACATATCGATAGTAAAATTTATTATTGATTTTCGCATAATTTTTGGATATTTTTTTAAAATTATGATTTTCTAGTTATTTTGCTTTTACATTCCAAAGATTCTAATAATATAGTTTTAGCATAATATTAAGTTGTTGAAAAGTTATATTTGACTAAAGTACACCTCAATTAAGATAGTCTAAAGCTGAATTTTTGAAGTATGAAATAGTATATTAGACATTACATGCAAGTAATATACCTTATAATGAGAGTATGGAAAAGATTCACAGATAATTAATTGATATTTTTCAGACACTTCTACTCTAAAGGAGTTCTCAATTATCAATGAGGGTGTACTAATGTTGATTATTAGATTAATCATGTCTTATTTAGCATTGCAACATAGCATGATCTTATAAGGTTCTCCAATATTTAAGGGAATTATTAAGTTTCATCTGAAAATTACTAGGTGGCATTATGGTGTGCTCATTAATGCTTGGCTTGCTATAGGCTACTATAATTTCCTAGCTCAAGTCATCAAATTATGATGTAACCTAGCTCCTCAATCCTATTGAAGTTTTTTTTTTTGCCTGTGACTTTTCTGACACCTATATTTAGAAATTAAAATATGACATGCATCTCATTAACATGAAACCATGTATAATATTAGTGAAAGAAAGTAAAAAAATAAAAAATAAATGGACTTTTATACTAGACATATTTCACATAATATAATAAAAATTATATTAAAAAGAAAAATTAGAGAAAGAATTGTTTCTTGAAATTTCAAATATTAAGCACATCAAAAGAATAATTTGAATTTGTCATTCTAAGGTTTTCATTGTGTTACATTAGTTCTTTGTTTTAAATTATAAGATGCAACCACTTGACCGATGCTCCTAATATGAGATATAAAAGGAATTTCATCATCATTAATAATAACTTTAGCTTGTTCAACAATCTCTTCTCAAATTAGCAAAAAATATCACACTTAAATATGTGGGGTTCACATGAATGAATTACATTTATGAACTTTCAATTTTTTTTTGCCATGAGAAAAAATAAAATACAAGTATTTATACTCACTAATGCTCACCCAAATCATAAATACATCATAAGAACATTACTCCCATATTTTTGACATAGAAAAGTAATTTTTAAATCCATCTCATCTCAATCTTATTTCTCTCTTAGATGAGTAGATAGGATCAAAATGTGTATAATTATAGGGAAAATAAAGTTAAAAAGTCAAAGTAATGAGGTTGAATAACAGCTCCTTTAAATATTTTAATATAGGTACTGCCCACCATTTCTAGCAAAAAAGGGGGTTGTTACCCTCGCTATTTCTTCAATGATCTTCACTTCAAAACTGATTTCAATTTATATTCATATCTTAATTACCTTAGGATCTCTTCCTTGTTCTTCTAGTCTAGTAAATCAATTGAAGTTGAATATAAATTTAGTTTAATAATCTTTACAATCTTGATCATCATGTTTGCCAAATTTTAACTTCCATAAAATCTTCTCAAGTTTCATAACAATTTCTTCTAGAAATTGATCTGGTGAAACACTAACCTACATGTTTGCACATTGTTATAGAATGAAAAAAATAACATTCTTTCCCAAGTGAATTGCAAAGTCATTATCAATATGCAATATACTCTTCTATTGGTTGTGGCACATATCTTCTAAGAAAGACATAAATAAAACTATTTATTTTATTATCTCAGTTATGACAACATCCACCTTAATTGTTAAAAGATCAAATATATTTGATATCTTTGAGATCCAACATATTGATGTTCCACCAATGGGTAGATACAACTAGCAGTTCTTTTTTTTTTCCTTCAACATCACTCTTGCGTCATATTCTACAAAATTTCATAACCCAAGGTATGACTTTATGGAATACAATATTAAATCACTAGTTTCGTTCAAATATCTCAAAATCTACTTTACTACTTTCCAATATTATTTTTCAAAATTACTCATATATCTGTTCACTACTCCATGTTCATGTGCACTATTTGGTATGATACCAATCATAGCATATATAAGACTAAACATAACTAACAAATAAGATATCTTAGCCATGTGAGCTTGTAGTGGATGACTACATCTTTGATAACTTGAACTCATTGGCCATTGGAGCACTTGGTGGTTTTACATTGTTCATGTTGAATCATTTCAATAGCATTTTCATGAACTCCTCTTGAGATAGCTTCTATACATCATGGTCTCAAGTCAATCTTATCTTAAGGATTTGTTTGATATAAATTGTAAATCATATATTTTGATTAACAATATTTCATAGCAAAAATTTTGATCTCGCTTTTCAAATTATTAATCATATATTTATATGCACCTTCAATCAACATATAATCAACATAATGAAATAGAATACAATGAGATTCAAAAAAAAATGTTACATAATAGCAATGATCAGCTTGACAGATTAAGAAATTGTTGCTGCACATAAAATTATCAAACTTCTTGTGTCATTATTTGGGTGTTTGTTAAAGAGCATATAGTCTCTTCTAAAGTTTACATGCCTACCTTTTCTTATACTTGAAAATCTTGTTATGTCATGTAGATTTTTTCATTTAGATTACCATTAACAAGGATAGTTTTACCATAAAATTGTTTGGAAATCCAAATGCATGTCTCCCTTTACCACTAACCCAAGTACAATTCTAGTGGGTGTTAACCACTTGTGAGAAGATATATGCATAGTCAATGTGTTCCTTTTGTTGAAAGTCTTTCACAACTAGTCTCGCTCTATATCATTTGATGTCATCATATTATTTTGTATCAAATAAACTATTTTATTCTGCAAGTCCCTCTTTCCTCATGGTAGTTCAACAAAAGTCTACATATGATTAATAAAAATTACCTCATCTTAACTTTCATGGCTAACTCCCACTTCATTGATTCGTCAATATGTTTGACTTTATTATAACTTTCTAGTTATCCTTAGTATTATATCAATAATATGTAATTTGGAGTAGGTGAATTTCTTTTTATATAGTCTAATAATTCATAGATTGTATGAGAATGCATACATGCATGTCTTGGTATACATCACATAGTGGAATCACCATAAGATTCTCTTCTTCAAGGTTTGTATTCTTTGAGTTTGTTGTCTGTTTGTCTTTTTGCAATACACCATATTTAAAGATCATGTCATAGTTTCTAATAATCTTTTGATTTTAGTCATCTTATAAATGATGACTAAACTTGGCATAAAGTTGACTTCTACAATAGGGTCTATCCACGCTTAAGAGATGCATCCAAATATATTCAAGAAAGAAAGATTTATGTTTCTATTGCTAAAACCACTTTTAGTATTTTGAAACCGAATGCTATTGACATAGCTTTATTGATCAAACAAGTTGTGTTAGTACCTTTAGGCAAGAATATCTTAGATAACCTAACATGCAATCTCATGCTTCTATTTCACTCATTCAATATTTTATTCATCATCTTAGCTATACCATTTTTTGAGGTGTTGCTAGTATGTTCTTTCCATTTTGATTTCATATTCAGCTGAGGCTGGAATGTGGGTAGGTCGGCATGCCCATCTTAGGATTTAGAAAGCAATAGCCATGACTGATGACCCAATGGGACAACATCTCAGTGGCTCAATGTCGTATGGGATTTCATACAAACCTTGACTTTGATCTCTTGGCGTCTTAGCAAAGCCATCACACTATGCACGATGGCTCTATCTATGTACATTGCACACTCTGTACTACTACATTGTGTACTATGCAGAGATAGGTTGTGTAGTGTACATTATTTCTATATAATTTTTAATTTTGTAAGAAATTCAAACTCTAAGAAAAAAATATATGAGAAACAATAGTGCAATTTCATATTGCAATTTATCCACTATACTTTTCAAATGGAAATAGTAAATAGCAAAAAATATATATATTATTATTCATCAATATCATCGACCACCAATTCTAGAAAGTGAACAAATATTTTTTTTATAAGATATATTGATTTATTTTATCAACTTGTTCCCAATTTTTATGCATGTAATCATCTCGTTCATTTATGATGGTAATTTTATTTGCTAATCATCAATTATTTTAATTATTGAGTTAGATATTGATTCATAAAAAACTATTGATACTAAAATTGCTAAGAGATGAAGTGCTTATTGAGAAAGCAATAGAAAATTTGATGTCTGTAATCTCCACCAGTCTAAGATCATGAATAATGAAATGATTGCTACTTATAGAAGCCAATAATAAAAACTAAGTTTCTAAATATTTCAGGAGTTTTTGAGTGTGTTAGACATGAACTTACATAGGTCGATGTAACTTTTTGAATTATAGTTGTACTCAAATTATAATTAGTGGAATGAAAGCTATCCTTACATGAATGATCACCAAAAATATCTAAAAGTTTTTTATTTTTCTAGTTGACTATTAGGGTATCTTTAATTACCAAACTAAATTGTTGCTACTTAAACTTGGTATGATAAATGCTACTATCCTAAAAAAATGTATTTTTTGAATTAATATATATATAATATGTGATTGCGAAATCTATATTCATATATTCATCAATATGAGTAAAATCAATATATAAATAAATTAACTCTAGCATTTAAACAATCATAAAAGACTATAATATATGAATGTTATCATAGTTTCAATATTTATAAAATTTTATCTCAATATTTTTTTCTATTATTACCCAAGATGAGTCATCAATGCTATATGTCACAAATATTGAAGTAATAAATATTAATTGACATAAAATTAAATGAGAAATTTGATAATATATAATAGATAAAAAAATAGTTGTATCATAAAATAATTTTAAAATTTCTATGATTTTTTGTGATAAATCACCACAATTATTATTATTTTTATTTTATGTATTAAAAATATTGAAATTATATTTTATATCTACAATATTTTTTAACATAAAATAGTTTGATTGCTCAAACTCTCTAAATATATTTCAATCTTTTGAGGGTTTAAACCTTCTATTTCTATTTTCCATTAAATTTAGCTATTTGAGTGTTTCAACTATTTTTCAAAATTAGAGCATCTCATATAGTTTTATTATAATCACTCACTAATTTCATATGCATCATAACTATGAGATTATTGATATGACATGCATATTATTGATATAGTACAAATCCACACCAATATATTCAAATAAATGATCCTCTACTATAGTCATATAACCTTTATATTCACTTATCTATAATCAAAGGTGGTTGACATAATATGGTTGCTAGTGCTTAAAATACTCAAAACATGTTTAGTAATGTTTGGAGTACTATGACTATAATCAATAAGTTTAAAACTAATAATATTTTTTTTGCAACTTTTTTTGATGATCTAAATAGTATAAAATTATGCTAATATAGATGTGATGTAACCACACATCCCAAATATCAAATGTTTATCCCACTCAAAACTTATTTTAGTTCAAACAACTTGTGCATTAGTTTTTAATGATAATAAAAAAAATATATTGCTTAGTTTTTTTTTCCACTAAAGTTATAAAATCCTCGACAACATGACCCGCAATTATATTCTTCATAATATTTACTATCCCTAAAACTAATAGTTAAATTAGTAAAATATTTTAAACAAGCTTGATATTTTCTAGACACCATAGGGCATAGTGTTATATGAAAAATTGCTTACCAAATTTTGCATTTAAAATTTTAATACTATTTTTATTGGTTTTTTCCATAATGATATTATTATTCAACATATCTTTGACAATTTCTCATTAAATGTAGAGATCCATAGGAAGGATTGCCATTAAAAAGTGTCTGCATAACTTATATAATGCTCATGTTGATGTGATATCACATACTTCTTATTTATACTTCACGTCAAAGAATTCCCAAGAAAGCAAAATAGTAGACTTGGTGTTTTTTTTTTTGGATGATGAAAGTGTCAAATAAATTTTTCTTTCAACATAACACTGAGATAAATGTCGAGGATTGATTTGTATTTGTGATTGTAAGAGTTACTGTTAAATTATCTAGATGATGATCCATTTGTGAGATAGAAGATAGAAGGATAAGAATTGAGATTATTAAGATGTAGAAATCAAAAAGAACTAAACAAGAAATTATGTTGTAAGAATATAAAATGAATTAAAAGTATTCATAAATACCTTAACGCTTCATGGGGTGTTTACTTAAAAAAAGCATCCAACTATTGGATAGTGCCTAGTGGGCATCCAATGGTGAGATGACGTATCAAAGAGTCATTCAAGTTGCATCACTTGCTAGGGTAAGTTGTTGTTTCCCAAGTAGGTTGTTAAGCTGAGATAGTCAGAAAAACATTAATTATTGCCTAGCTAAAATGTAAGAGCCAAAATGTTGTACCTGGGTCATGTTGGGCCATAGGTCAATATTTGTTGGAGTGGATCGACCAATTAGGCCTAACCTAGATTTCCACCACTATGTTAGACAAAATTCATTGAAATTTTTTATCTTAGTATACATCTTCATTATATGATCATATTGTGACTTTGTTATACTACCTAATTTTATCAATAAGACAATATCTTGAAAGTATATTAGTGAGGATCTATCATTGTTTGGTATGTAAAATATTAAATATTATTGGGTATTGAGATGATATTATATAATGTGTGAGCATTAAATGAGTCATAATTGATTTGATTTTATGACTTTGGAGTTTTGGTAGATTTTGATAAATAATCATGAAATTCTTAAATTTTTGGAGATAATTGGTAATTTGGTGGTGTGTGGTTCATCAAGTAGTTTTGATAATCATCCTTGGTTGAAACTCTAAATATTTAGTAGTGATAATCTTTGTATATCACAATTCTATTAACTCATTAGCATAATCTTTTAATTATGTAATATATTCTTTTTAGCTACAATATTATCATGAAGTCATGAGCATAGTTATCTCATATCAATAAAATAACCATAACATTAATTTCTTATTAGAGCACTCAAATACCCCAATTGTGCTAAAATTCATGACCACTTATTAGTGTCATAACTTTATTTTTATGAAAGTTTTGCATTCTAAAGTCAGAGTTATGACACTTTTTAAATATCACAACTTTTGGGCTACATAAAGTTACATAACTGAAACTACTTAGGCGAAAGCCATAGAAATTATCAAACACTATATATGACTTTTGGACACATCATGTTACAAAACATACTACTCGAGGATAGTTACTTCCAAAGTCTTTGAGTCTTACTTCAATAAAAGAAAGAGCCATGATTTGGAAGTGCATGCTAACTTTCAAAGTTATGGTCTTTCCTAATACCATGACCATTTGATGCAAAATAAAAATAAAAGTAAAAGTTATGGTCATTCCTAGTATCATGACCATTTGATACAAAAGAAAGACTAAAGCCATGACTTTATATTATTGAGACAAAATGAATGAGTCATGGACACATCCCAGTGCCATGAGTTTGTGTCAAATAAAAATTAGAATGCATTCTAAAGTAGAAGCAACTTTTCAATGCTAGAACCTCAAACTCAAGAGACTAAGGCCAAAGTTATGGTATTTTTCCAAAGTCATGACTTTCTACTCAGACAAGTACCAGTGTTATTGAGTATAAAAGCAAAGGATGGGAGTAAAGATAGAGAAAATATATGATTTTCTTTCTTATTTACTTTTTGAGATGAAAAAGTAAAGCACAACAACAACCTTAATGGAAAGATTTTTGCACTCTCTAGAGGGGATTCACAAGAAAGTAATGCATATAAGATAATAGCTAAACACGAGAGTTGGGGGCAAAACTTTCAAATATACGCCATCTTTAGGGTGGATTTGAGAAATAAACTAAAGTAACATGAGATTAAAGTTTGTATTCTATATTTTCATGAGAGCTATCATTGAGAACTAGAGAGATTTACCTGACTTTTTCTCTAGTATCCCATATGAATCTATTTCTAATGATAGCAAAAATTGAGGTCTAGGATTTGTATAATTATGATTTGTGTGACGTATGAATGAGTTTAGGATTAATTGATGTTTTTGATTTATGTTGTGGAATAAAAATTGAAGGAAATAGTGATTAAATAGAACTTGAATATGATTTTGACTATTGGTGAGATTGTGCATGTTATCTTAGTAGACAGTGGTATGAAAACTATGAGATTCACTTATATATATGGTAAAAAGAAAGTGATAACTCTTTCGACCATGATACATTAAATAAACTTACATATTGAAACTTGAAATATATGTATGTAAATTATTGTGAGTATGATGCTTACTAAGTTGAAAGCATAAATAATTTTACATGCCACTATAATGTACATGTCTTAGAAGAATTGATCCTCGATTGATATAAATATTTTATAGAATGTTCTCCTAAGAATTTTACCTTTATTATGAGAGTCACATCTTCACTATGGAGGATAGTAATATGTAATCCACATTATATGTGCAAGTTGTTGTGACTCACGAAGTAGTGATCGCCCTTTTTGTTTTCACTCATATGGTTCTATTAGAATTTCTTATCTCTCAATAGTGATTATGCGAAACTATTGGATTGCATAGAAATATAAATAATGCACACCATTAATTTCAAACACTAGTTTTAACATGGTTCGCTAGTCGTTCAACACAACTAATTAAATCCACTAGAAAAGCACTTAGCACTTATAGATTAATAACCAAAATGTTATAGTATAAAATCAGAGAGAGAGAGAGAGAGAAATGAAGAATAGAGTGTGCTGAACAAATTATGCAAACAACAAATTTATAAGAAAAACAGATAGGGTTTTATAAATAGAATGAGTCGGATCAACAGAGTGGACCGGGTCACGCTCCAAAAATTTTTCCAGCCCATTATTATTCTTATGCCACATGACCAATCCCTCAGCATATTAGTAATTACACCTTTAAATAAAAAAAAGAAACAAAAAAACAAATGGTTAAATAGATAACTAAACAAATTATATACTACAAGTTCCCTATTAGTGAGATTTGAGGGAAGAATATATTAATTAAGTATGATACATATGAAGCCAAATGTATAAATTCTTTTAATTTATATCTATTCATAGTTTGTATGATACCTAAGACCAGAGAATAAAAATATGCATCCAAGCAATTGTTAAGGATAATTGACGAGTTGCCTAAAAGATATGAACTTGTGAATAACCTCAAGTAGAGATAAATTTTTATCTCAATGATAAAGTACCGAGAGGACAATCATTAGGACTAGCTCAATGATAATAACCATCTTGTATGCCATTAGGGAAAAGGAACATTCTAACAATAGTTTAAACTTCATTTTGTATCTAAACCCAACAAAAATTGTCTTATTTGAATATGCATCATACAAATCAAATGAACAAATCTCAGGATCAAAGAGTCATACCAAAATCATGAATTATCTTTTCTATTTTAACTATGTTTTCTTACTATTGGTTGATGAGATATCCTCACCCCTATGAAAATTTGGGACACTAATAAAATTGGGTTGTATAACAAAATTATAATACTCATTTACAAATATTGATAAGTATATGAGTCATACAAGTAATAAATAAGACTTTCTTTCCACATATCAATCTCATATGGATTGTATCAATAGTCTGATCAACAAATATTAAGACAAACATAATTCTAGAAGATAAGATAATTTAGGATTTTGGTAGAATCTTAAATACCGGGGCTTGTCTATTTTTATCTGTATTGATACATATTTAAATAGTGTGGTTTGTGTTGAGTTTTGATATACAATGAAGGTTAGATTGTTGTTAGAATGCTCATTTTCCATAATGATATACAAAAAGGTTATCATCATTGGGCTCATCCCAATGATGATCCCCTTATAATTTTCCCCTTAATATTTTAGCATAGAGACAACAAATTATACATGCTCGAGGGTCGTTCATAAATCCATACATTTTAAGTAACTCATCAACTACTCTTCACAATTATTTCGTATATACATTCTTATTCTTTGTCATGTAATATCTTAAAGACTTTGAACTAATTTGGTCCTAAATATTTTTATACTTTCAACTTCATAAGCACCATACTCATACAATTAATATATGATTTTCCTCAAATCTCTTCGATGAGAATATAAAAGTAACTCAATGAGTTGTTACCACCTAGTGAGTCACAACCACTCATGCACATCTAATGGGTTACCTGTTAGCATCCTCCATAGTGATGGTATGACTCTCACACTAAAGCTAAACCTCTTTGGAGAATATTCTATAAAATATCAAAATCAATTGAGAGTCAGTTCTTCTAAGACATGTATAATGAATTGGCATGTGAGGTAATTTGTGTTTCAATTTTTTGAGCACCATACTTATAATATTTAACATATCTAAATTTAAGGTTTAGACATATATAGTTGCCTCACATATCATATCAAAACACCTGTCACTTTCTTCCTACTATATGTACAATTGAGTGTCATAGTTTACCTATTATTATCCACCATGACAACACACAAAAACACTCCAATAGTCAAACTCTATGGTTAGTTCTATATAATTGCTAATTTTATCAATATCCATCCTAAAACATGTATCAAATATTACAGTTATAACTAAATATTCATACATAACATAAATCAAAATAAATGAACCATAAATCTCAAATCGAGAATCTTGGATCCAAAACCTAATTGTCCTTACTATTTTGATTAATTTTTCAAAATCTGTCCTAGAGAGGGTGAAGTTTGAAAGTTGTACCCCATAATTTTAGAGTGTAGCCTTGATATTGCATGCCTTCCTTGCTCATTGGTTCCATAGTGAGTATGAAGATCATTCCTAATATTATTATTGCACCTAGTTCAACATGAATAAGAAAAAAGATTGTTTAGTTTTCCTTATTTCTGCTCATCACTTTCTCCATATCTTGTATACTTAGATATTTTCTAAGTAAAGAGTTGTGACTTTAGAATGATTAAATAACCCTGGCCTTTTGTTTCTTAAGCTTCAGGTTATGACATTGAGAAATTTTCATAGCTTTGAAATTCTTTATAAATTTTTTGTATCCCAAAAGTTATAGCATTAGGAAGTGATCATTGCTTTGAAATGATCTTTAAGCTCTCTGTACCCCAAATATCATGGTGCTAACATGTGGTCGCAACTTTTAGAAATAGCTAGTGTATCTAAGTTTTTGCACTAAGACATGGTCATAACTTTACATTCTTATGAAGGAAAAAGGATGCAACCTTGGAACTCATGGATATTAAGCATTTGATAAAGATAAAGCTACGTATGATTATGACTTTTAGAACTATTGGGGTACTTTACTTTGATATAGAATTAACATCATTGCTGATTAAATATTATGAAATAAGTGTGATTATGACTCTAAGATAATATTATAGCTTAAAAGAATATAATATATACTAAAATGATTATGTTAGAAAGATATTAGAGTCATGACATAAAAAGATTTCTATTACTAATTATGTAGCATCTTAGTTAAGAATAGATGCTAAAACAACACAATAGAACTAATCATCACCAAATCAATAGTTACCTCTACAAAAATATTAATTTCACTACTATTCATTATATTATATCAAAACTCTCATATTAAAACTTTTACTCATTCTTGAGTAATGACTTCCCCCTTCATAAACAAAGAGAAAAAAATATATCCTTATTATTACAAACAATAATTTTCAATAGAAATCAAGTGCAATAATAAACAAAATATCACAATACATCTCATTGAGGAGAGAGATGATAGCTGTGGTCTTTTTGTTTTGGATTAACTCTAAGAAATAAAAATCATTCATGGAGTGCTCAAATGATGGCCTCCAAGTGGATGGTCTATCTACATCTCTAACACCTTTAGCTAATCAATCCAACACCTTCACAAGAAGGTTGAACAATGCACCATGTCTTTCCATAATAGTGCCCAATGAGCCTTCAAAAGATCCCAATGCAAAGTAAAAATGCCATTTATTTTCATTGTTTTTATCTAATTCTTCAATCAACTGATTCTATCAAAAATACATCTCATCTCAAATCTACACACCTCTATGTGCTACCATTCCCTCCACTCTATTTCTACAGAGTTATATATGGCTCCAAATGACTATACACTTCCTCTAATATAGATCTCAACTTGTTTCATTAATTTTTCCAAATGTTTATAGATTTTGTCTTCAAATTTTCTTATGCCATAATAAATAGTATCTCTTTTTTAGATGCTTCTCTCATAATGCATGTTACTTTTATACTTCCTCCATTAAAAATTTGTGGAAGGACTGGACTTTCTTTTTTCAAGCACTCTTTTATATATCTGTATTCAAATTAGATGACATCCAAAATACAATAAATATCACCAAATGCACCATATTGTATATCGAATGAAGGCTCTATATGGGGTTCCTTATCTTTTCATCTTCTCCCTCATTTTTTTATCATGCATATCTATCTCAATGAAAGATTGTCCTTTTTTCTTAAATAAGATGGTCTTTCCACTTCAAGAATTAACTTCTTTACCTTTCTATCTTCTTTAAATCTTCATTTAATGCTCAACAATATCAGAAGGATATTTTCTAACATATTTCAATAACTTGATCATGCAAAAAAAAAACTCTTGGGTTACTCTCAAGAAGTATTATGTTTAACATTCATATCTAGACAATCAATTAGTTATCCCTTCTATTAAAAAATTTTGTAGTCCAAGTCAATTATGTTGTATAATTCTTGATCTCCAATTTTTGTATCAAATAGTGATGTTGTATAGATAATCATCTCAATAGCTTCCTTCATAAGTGTAGTTGGTGTTTAATATTTAAATTATCAAATATTCTTGTATATTTTAGTGATTTTTGATGATGTGTAAGTATAATAATTAAATATGTATAGATCAATGTCATGATATTAGAGTCTTGGTGGATTTCAAAGAATAATCATGAAATCGATAAATTTTTAGAGGTGTATGATTGAGGGATAGATCATGAAGTCACAACCATACTTATTTCATAAAATGTAAATGACTATTATATTAATTTTACATCATAGAAACTTAAGTATATTAGTAGTACTAAAAGTCATGATAATGTTCTAATATTGACTTTATTATTAATATGGCTTGGTAATCTCAAGTTAAAGTTATGTTTTTTTACAAAGCTATGTTTTTTGAGCTATAGAAAGTTATAGAGCAAAACTATTCAGGCCAAAGCTATGGAAATTACTTTGTGCCCCAACTTTTGGAAACAAATATTATAGTGGACATTACTCGACTACAATTGTTCCCCAAGGGTTAGAATCTTGTCCTGAAGAAAAAGAAAAACTATCACTTTCATTTTTGGGCTAATTGTTAGTGTTGTAGCATCTTTGTAGTGCCACGATCATATGATTTATGAGAGAAGTTGAGACTAACATAATGGCCATTCCTAGCAATTTGGCTGCTTGAGACACATTAAATACCATTATTTGTATCATGGATATTTCTTAGCACCGTGACTATATTATTACATGATAGACATTCATAATGTTGTGGCTATTCCTAGTGTTATGATCGTATGATGAATAAGAAAGACAAATAACATCATGATGATCCGTAGTATTATGATTTTTTGTTATAGATACATTAAGCCCAAGTAGAGGATATTGTCTAATGTCTCAACTTTGTGTTACAAAAAGATTTATAGAGTTATGACCTCAAACTTAAGAGATAAAGACCAACGTAGTGACTATCTTTTGAAAGCCAAGGCTTTCTACTTAAAGTAAATTGGAATTGTTCGAGTATAAAAGATTAAGAGAGAAAAATCGAGTAATGGATCTTCATTCTTCTTCTTTTTTTACACACCAAGCAAAAGCCAAGACATAACTACAAAACTCTAAGGGAAATTTATGCATTCACTAGGAACACCACAAGAAAGCAAGGGATACAAATCATACGTTAATTATTAGATTTGGGTGCGAGACTCCCAAACCCTCCATCTCTAGGATAGATTTGAAAATTCATATCTAAATAGCACGTGGTCTAGGATTTATATAACTTTATTTGTTTGATGTATAATTCGTTTTATATTAATAAATGGGCTTTGATTTATGCTATGTTATAAAAACTAATGGAAAGGTAATTAAATATAACTTGAATTAGAGTTTTGATTATTTGTGAGTTTGTACAAAATTATCATAGTGAACGATAATAGGTAAATCATAATGCTCCCTCATGAGTAAGGTAGGAAGAAAGCAATAACCCTTCTGACCACAATGTGTAGAATAAACTAAAATTTCAGTATGTTATTTATTGAGAATATGATACTTATGAAACCAAAAGTATAAATACGTTAAAAGTCAAATCCATTGTACATGTCTTCGAAGAATTATTTTTTGATTAATATGAACCTTATATAGAACATTCTTCTAAGGATTCTACCTTTAATATGGCAGACATATCATTACTGATAATAATGATGATAGGTAATCATTGGGACATGCATGGATACATTATGATTTATAAGTTGGTGATAGTCTTTTTGAGTCATTTTCACTCATATGATTCTCATTGATGAAACTTCAGAGAAACATATACTAATTGAGCATGTATGACACTCATGTAGCTGAAAGTATATATACTTATAAATAATATCAATTCTTGGCCTTTATGAAACTTGAGGCTAGAGAATAAAAGTATACATATGAAGTAACTAATAAGAAAATTTGATGAGTTACCCTAAAAGGCTACTAGAAGACTATCACCTTGTATGCTATTTAGAATTTTTATCTCGATATAATGAATTGTAATCTCGATAGTGACATACTAAGTGGACAACTAGAATACTACTATTTGGAATGGATAAAATTATGATAAATAATTTGTATGCTATTAGGGAAAGAAATCATTACACAATAAACTAATACTCATTCTCTATCCAAACCTTCTACAATTCAGAATATATGAACATATACAACATAAATTAAATGAACAAATCATGAATCTAAGGTTAATACCATAATCCAAAATATTTAATTTATTAGAGTTGAATTATCTCACTGTTGATTGACCAAACTATTGATTTAATCCATGGTGGATCAACATCTGGATGAAAATCATATGTATTACTTATATGACCCATTTACTTGTTAATATTTGTTGATGAGATATACTCATCAATGAACTTTTGAGACACTGACTAACCAACAAAATTAGGCAGTTGAACATAGTTACAATAAGTTTTTTATACCATTTCTAGGAATTATTTAGTTTGGTATGTTATTGTAAGTTACTATTATTATTCTTGTGAAATGTTATTATCTTTTTTTATAGTTTATATATCATTAAGTTTGATAAATCCTTTCGAATCAAATGGCTATAAATAGCTTGTTATCTTATTTGGAAATGTAGATAGTTTTATATTGGGGTTTTGCTTGTCTTTTTTTCATTGTTATTTTTTAGCAAACTTTTATGAGCCAAAGCTTTGGGATTGAGCTACCCTATATGGACCCATAAATTGAAAGAATTAGAAGAGAAATTTTCATTAAAAACATTGATAAATAGCTTATGAAGGAACTAATAGTAATAGAGATCCCCATGGTTACAATGGATAAGTTGTTCAATATCCCATCCACCACCATACTTTGGAAGATTATTAGAAGTTCATAGTAATGGATAATTATTCAGGTATTCAATTAAAACCAATGGAAGCAAACTACTTTGAGTTGAACCTAGTCTTATAGCTATGGTTCAATAGTACTAGTATAGCAAAAGGTCATCATAGGATCCTAAAGGATACGTCGTGATATTTTTGGAGCTATGTGACTTAGTAAAATTGATTTGAGTTAGCTTTGATATAATAAGATTATGTCTATTTCATTTTCATTAAGGGATAAGACATGAGGTTGCATCCTATGTTTACCTCATGGCTCTATTGAGAGTTGAGATGAACTTTTGAGAGTCTTTCTCACTAACTTTTCCCTACCTCAATTACTTCTCAATTTTGTAGCAAGATAAGTTATTTCCAAAAAGATAAACATGAGGTTCTATATGATACTTGAGACTATTTTAAAGAGTAATTGAGTAGATTCCATTAACATAGTTTTGAGTTTTAGTTCAATGGCCAAACTTTTTATAATAGTTTGAACTATATAATGAGGTGCATAGATGATATGGATGTAAAAAGTTCAATTATGAATAAATTATCAGAGAAAATATATTATTCAATTGAGGAGCAAGTAAAAAATAAATACCAATCTCTAACATATTAGAGTTGGATCAGTTCTCTGCAATTAAAACAAAAATGAAAGCTCTCCTAAGGAAAGTTGGTACCCTAGAAAAAAAGAAAAGATAATTGAGAGAGATTGTCATTTTTCATCCACATGAATCAATGGACTTGGATAATTTATTTAAGGATTCACTAATATAATATTAATGCCGCAAGTTTTTTTTTGGCCATGGGAAAACCCTTATAAGTAGTAAAGATGAATTTTATCTTGATATCAATCCCATAAGAATTATATTGGTAATTCAATCAACTAATAATGAGATGATACTATTTTAAAAGACACGATAATTTAGCATTTGATAGAATCTTAGATCATAAGGTTTGTCTATTTTCATTCTTATGATGCTTTATAAATAGTTTGATTCATATTTAGTTTAGATATATAATGAATATTAGATTATTGTTAGAATATCTCTTTGCCCTTATAGCATACTAGGTGTAAATTACCATTGATCTTGTTCCAATGATATCCCCCTCGTAGTTATTTTCTTAATATTGTACTACCAATACAATTAATTATTCATGCTTGAAGATCATTCACAATTCTATATCTTTTTGGGAACTCACTAACTATCCTTGATGACTACTTCATATGTATATTATTATTCTCCAGTCCCTAGTATGTTAAAGACTTTGAACTAATGTGATCTTAAAATTATTTTCACTTTTGACATCATAAACACCATATTTGTACAATTAACATATGCATTCCCTTAAATCTCACCAATGAGAATCATATGAATGAATGCAACTGTCCAGCCATCATAACTTCATGAGTCATAATGACTCTATATATCATATTGATTACCTATCATCAACCTTTATAATGATGATGTAACTCACACACTTAATGTAAAACCCTTAGGATAACTTCCTATAAAACACTCACATTAATTGAAAATTAGTTCTTTTAAGATATATACAATGAATTAAAATATAAAATTATTTGTGCTATTGGCTTCGTGAGTAACATACTCGTAATAATTAATATATCTTAATTTTGGGTTTAGACATATAAGTTTGTCTCACACATCATAGTCAGAAGGGTTGCACATACATCAAAACAACAAATAGTAGACCTCAAATCTAGAATCAAGGATTTGAAATCTAATTCTTAATGTTATTTCACCTAATTTTTAAAAATCAATCCTATAGAGGGGGGCTTTGAAATTTGTGCCCCCCAATTATTGGGTTTAGCCTTGGTCTTGCATCTCTTGCTTGCTCATGAATCCATTCCACAACTAATTTCTCCTAGGATTGTTGTTGCACCATCTTAAAGGCGAAGAAGAAGAAAGATCAATTGGTTTTCTAGATTTTTGATCATCATTTTCATTGTATCTTTTATACTTATGTATTTTCCAAGTAGAAATTCACAACTTTTGAATGATATTGTGACTTTAGCTTTTAGTCTCTTGAGCTTGAAGGCATGACACTAGAAAGTGGCCATTACTTTGAAATACTTCTTAAACTTTATGTACCATAAAAGTCTTGGTGCTAGCTAGTTTTCATGAATTTGGAATGATCTCTAAGCTATATGTATGCCAAAAATCATGGTACTAAGAAGTGACTATAACTTTTACAATTAGTTAGTATATCAAAGTCATGGTGCTTGGACATGACCATGGCTTTGCTTTCTCATGAGGCCAAAAAGTCACTACCTTGGAAATGACTGTGACTTGAGTGATCCTCTCTTTAACTCTTTGTAGCCAAAAGTCATGGCATTATGAAATGGACTCAACTATAGACTTATGAATATTAATTATTAAGTATTTGTTGAAGATAAATTTGAGGCCCTAAAGAATGACTATGATTTTTAGTACTAGTGAGGTAATTATTAAATATAACATGAAATTAATGTCTCAACCAATTAAATGTTATGAGATATGTATGGTTGTGACTCCAATAAAATATCATAGCCAAAAAGAATATATAACACAGTAATAAGGTGATAATAAGGTGGTAGATTCATGACTTAAAAAATTACCATAACTAATTAAATAGAGTTTCAGACAAGAATGGATGTCAAAACTACTTAATAGAAAGAACTATCACCAAATTGATAATTACCTACAAAAATATAATGACCTCGCTATTATTTATCATAATCCGTCAAAACTCCAATTTTGTGAACTCATTCTAATTATCACACTTTTCCATACTTCCACATCATCACAAATCACTCATATACACTAGAATAGTTAATATTTAAAATATTAAATAGACCATAAGCAATTCACTTTGAAATTTATTTTATTTTCAATCAATGTTTTCTACCCCTTAAAAGCATAAAAAATATGATATTTATATTTCAAGAAAGAAACTCAAATATTTATACTTGCTTCATTGATGAATGACACATAATAGTGAGATTTTCTAAGAGAAGAAATAAATATAGATCTTCTAAGAGAAAAAAAACATAAATCCTCAAACAACTCTATGCACCAATTCCAATATTATTGATTTTGGTTCTCTTTAAAATTTAAAAAAATTTCTTTTTTCTATTAACTGAAGATGCAACTTTCACATAAATCATACTTAATAGATTTAAATCCTAATAGCTTATCTCTATACTAGAGTATCTTAATTTCATTTTCACTTATCTAGCAGAATTAATATTTACAACTATATTTCTATTACTAAAAGTATTGTGGAGCATTCAAATTTCATTTTCTAGAGTAATAATCATAGATTTTTTGTTTCTTTCAAATATTTTTCAATTAGAAATCATAATATGGGTTTTATTTCAAATAGACCGATAGAAATTAGATTCTGCATTACTTTTATGTCTTACCACATGATTTTTTTTTTACATATCCATATGACATCCTCAAACTAACATCAACAATATCAACTCTGTACTTGGGTTTCTCATAGGTGAGATCCATTCCCATGATTTCCACCAACATAGTTTTCTAGAGTCTCACAATGTGTAGTAGTTTAACATGATGGACCATAATCCAAAAGTCATGAATCAACATGATTTATATTAAAAAATAAAGCATTATCTTCTTCATTTTTAGTTATAATATTTATTGTATCATTCTTCTTTTCATCATTTTTCTTACATATTTTGTAATTACATTTGAAATATGCAAACTTTCCATAGATCTAACATTCTATATTACTTATTTTATTTCTAGTCTTGCTTGTAGGATTCCTTGACTTTCATTTGTCTATACATTTTCTAAAATTTCTATCATGATCTATATTAATATTGTCGGCATTGAAGATAAAATTATGTTTTGTGAATTTAAATGGATCTTTTATGTGGACTTCTTTCATAATAATCTATCCTCTATGGCATTCTACAATTTTCACAAAGTTGATGATGACATCTTTCATGGATTCAAACTATTCCATAGTGAGGACAAAAGGATGAAGATATTTCTAATCATAAAATTTAGTTTTCATGGATATCTATAATTGATAATTATATAGAATTTTTTAGATGATCTAATACATGAGTATTTTCTATCATTTTTAAATTAAATAGTTTCTTATCATTGACTATTGTCTTGTTGCTCCATGGGGGCTTGTCATACATGAAAGACATTATTGTCAACAACCAATTGATAATAAATTCCTTGACAAAATTGGAAGCAATATTCTTTGATAGTGTAAATTGAATTGCTCATTAAACTTATAGATCAAGAAACTTCTCAAAATTGGCAACAATAATTTATCAAATTTTATCAAATCAAGTGTGGAACATTCATTGTCATCCATTAAACCTCAAACACTAGTTTTTAGGAAATAGAAAGATTTAATAAACACAATATAACAAAAAATTTTACACATTCAAATATGCACAATGAAAAATACTTCTTTATTCAAAACACATAAGAGTGACTTTTCAATCTTTCTCACATTAGGAAGAGTAGAGATATGCATATATTAGAAGTGAGAATTTGCACTATGCTTGATGGGCCATCCTGGCCCAATAAAGAAAATGTTCTAATGTATGATCATGCACAACATTTTGGCCAAGAGATGCAAGTTAGGTTAGGTCATCATCTAGGCTAGAATGGTGTGGCCCTACATCTCAACTTGGTTGAATTGTATAGAGACATATCCATGAAGCTAGACTCATTGACTATGAATCAGACACCCATAAACTAGTCTGAGAGTAGGTGCAATCTCAAATGTTGAACTACTATTTTTCCCGTTATGCCAGCAGCTTAGTCTGCTCAAAAATATTTCCACCAGCTTAGCCCCCCCCCCCCCCCCCCACCAAAATTTTCCACCTCTAATATTTGTAGGTAAAATGATGCAAAAAAATTAAAAGTGAGGAATTGGACAATACACCCTTTAACAAGTTTGCCACACCCCATCTTTGACAAAAAAATAAGTTGGGACCTTCACTTTATCCCCAATACACTTTAAAGAATTGATAGACATCCAAACAATTGGCATGTCTCATGTTATTAGTTCTCCAATTACGGATCTTCAGCCCAAATTAAGGGTATTTAGCCTCAATTAATAGCATCTAATCTTATAAAATCATATTTATCCACAATCAAGGGTGTGTAGCCTTAATTAAGGGCATTTAGCCCCTACCAGGGAATTCGACCCAGATTGAAGTCGTTTAGTCCCTATAAAGGTTGATTGATCCATGTAGGCGATTCCTACCTATATAAGAATATCCACATGGGTAAGTCCATGTCATTATGGGACCCACCTAACATAAAATATCCATTTAAACACCTATGGCTGGATATTCTTTGGATTGAAACTTAATAATATTCATTTAAGAAACTTGAGTAATTTGATGTACCATTAGCTAAAATGTCTAACAAGGTCAATATTGCTTCTTTTAAAAAAAACTATTTGTCAAATATTAATGGCCTAGATTATGTCAAGAAATCCAACAAGTTAATTATCACAAAGTATGATAGTAAAGGCTCAACCAAATAATATTACAAACTCCATCCAATGTTGTTGTGTCCCTTTCCTATAAGGAATCCTCCACGCCCATGATGAAGAAAATATTTATGGTGCTGAGAACTAAATTCAAATAGCTTATAATTTAAGATGAAGAAAATAAACTTGGTAGACTTGAGCAGTAATATAAGATGTCAAAAAATTCAAAGATGTAAAATATCATTGGTCATAGAAATTATTATCCAATAGCTTATATTAGGCCAAGATGTTGAATTATTGATTTGCAGCTTTGAGATTGAATTAAAAATTGAAATTCAATTACTACTCGAGTCTACCAAGTTTAATCTATGGTTGTAGCCATTACTAACATCAAAAGTTGAATGAAATGCTTGAATCATCATCACCATCTAAATTTCTTTATTCTTAGATTATTGTACAAATGTGAGGTTTTTATGGAATGTTATTTATGTTTTCTATTTGATTCTTATACGCAATAAATAAATCAAATGATTTATAGAAAGAGATAGTAAATCATGAACTTTATTATGCACCAAACTACAACCTAATTGCATTTGGAGTGCTTGCAAAACCATGTAATTTTATTTTGAGATCTAAAACAATTTTAAAATAAAAAAAAACAATGGGATATTTTAGCTATTATTTAAAAAATTAGTTTCCAGGTAAAACATGCATACTTTCATATAAATATTTATAAGAATTTAAAATACTTTGACTTTTAACTAATAATTATCATGAATTGTTATAAACTCATTTAAGAATATAATAACTAAAAACATATTTTATAGGTGAACAACTATTATAAGATCTTATATTTCTAATATTCTTTAGTAGATCACAACTAATTGCATATATATATATTTTCCAATAAATTTATAATATAACATTTATATCATTGATGCAATCAACTATCAGTAACATATAAACTGAAAATCATTTTCAGCAACATGTAGTTTAATATAATTTTATGGAATCGATTCTAATTATATTTCTACATATCTTTTTTCAAAGAGGATAATATGACATAATGATCTCATAGAAAAATTCTGCATAACTAATTTCTAAATTACTTTTTTTAATAACCATAAGGATTAGCTAGCTATTAACAAATCATGATTAAAAAACAAATGAATCCATCTTTTTTAGTTTTAAATTATATGTCTTACTTTGTGTGTGTGTGTGTGTCCATATGTTTATATTTATATATGTGTATATAAATATATGTTTATATATATTGTGTTATATATTTATATGTTTATATGTATTTATATGTTTATATGTATTTATATGTTTATATATATTTATATGTTTATATGTTTATTTTTATATTTATATATGTTATTCACTTTTAATTAGAAATATTATATGTAGTTAGATTGGTTTTAGCATGTTTTTGTAGATAGGGGTTGTGTTCGAATGTGACCGCATGAGATAAATTTGTAAATTTTTTAATTTTTTTATAAAATAAAATTATTATTAGAGGTAAAATTAGATTTCTGATTTTTAGTCCACCAAAACATAAGTATTTAAGATTTTAGGGGTTTTTAAAAATAAAAGATTTTTTTTAATTATGTTGTGTTTTGTGCACCAAAATACAAAAAAAAAATTGGGAGAATAATGTTTTAGACCTTTTGGTGTATGAAATACAATAAAATTATATTTTGGTGCACTAAAATTTTCATATCTAAAAGAATATACTATATTCTAAAATAATTAAGTTTTTATACGCTAGACTTTTTATAATTAAAAAAAATACATTAGATTCTAAAATAATTAATAAAATTCATTAACTTGATTTTGCCCTCCAAAATTTGGAAAAAAAAATAAAATTTAATTTATTTATTGCTTAATTGACATTGAAAAGCACAACACTATTTAATAATATAGCAAGAGCACCGTTGGATTCAAATCCAATTCATCTACTTGCCAAAACCAAGCAAACTACTCGATCATATGTAGGTGAGCTAATGAGACGAAACAACTCATAAGCTACTTAGACTCGACTCGGTCAAAACTCGACTTGTGTGAGCTCGACTCGAAATGTTAACGAGTTGAGTCGAGCAACTTGTAACTAGAATCAAAAAGCTCGCAAGAAACTCAACTTTTTTTGTATATAAAATTGTAAAAGTTTTTTTTTAATTTTATATCTCTACTTTAGGGGATGACAAATTTAACATATCTCTATTTTTTTATTCTTAAACATTCATATAGTTTTATTATTTATTTAGTTTTAAAATATATTTATTTTAAAAATAAATAATTTTTTTAAAGAAAAGATATAACAGAATAGGATATTATTCTATAAATTATATTAATAAGTTAGTATTATAAACATGATAAATATAATTATAAATATATATATATATATCAATTAGGGGTGCTAATATAATAATTAGGGGTGCTAATATAAACATGGATTATCCTAAAGTTGAAAATATAATAATTAGGGGTGCTAATGATATGAGACAACTGACGAGCTACTCAGACTCAACTTGATCAAAACTCGGTTAAAACTTGACTCGAATAAGCTTGACTCAAAATGTTAACGAGTCGAGTCGAGTCGAGCTCGACTCAAGTAAGCTCGACTCGAGCTATAGCTTGACTCAAAATATTAATTACTTGACTCGAGCTCTAGCTTGACTTGAAATATTAATGACTCGACTCGAACTCAACTGAACTTGAACTCAACTTGCATCATTAGCACCCCTAATCACATGCATATTATTAGGTGATATGCATATTGAAATACTTATTATATATAAATAAAAAATATATGGAAACACATATATATGTATACATAAATATATATAGATATATAAACATATATAAATTGACAAACACACACACACACAAACACACACCTATATAAATAAAATACATGCACGCACACACACACACAAACATATATATAATTATATACAATTATACATAACTATATTAATATATTACATATAATTATATATATATATATATGTATGTATGTATGTATGTATATATGTGTGTTCGTGTGTGTCTGTGTCTGTGCAATATAAGAAAAGACCTTTTTAGAAATGCCCAATTCAATTTCTAATTCCGTCGCAATATTCAAATTACAATATAATTAAAAATGAAAAGAATATGTTTAAAGTACTCCTTTCTAAATTTTAGAAATAAATAATGCTAAGGCATTTCTAAAAAGAGCGATGAATGTTTTCCATCACTAAAATTAGTGACGACAAAGGGATTTTGAATTCCGTCGCTAAATTAGCAATGGAAAATAGAAATGCAATATCCATTTCTAAATTAGTGATGGAATAACATAGAAATGTATCACCCATTTCTATTTTAAAATGAGAATTAGAAATATCATTTTTTATTTCTATTGTATGTAACAAGAACATGTCTCATTTGTGCAATTTATGTGTGTTGTATACATTATACAAATATATATAGAAAACATTTAACCGACAATCAAATAAGCACTTTCACATATTATTTATCATATGACATTCACATAACATCATTTATAGAATAGTAGGTCAAATAACAAACAAAGATGTCCTTAAAATATAATACACAATTCATAACTTATTAAAAAAATATTACTACAAAACCATAATTTCATAACAAAACATTCATTGCAAAAAATTAATAACACATCACAAACAACCATGAGTCCTTGTCCTAATGAGTATTGTCCTTCAGAGATCTAGATGAATCCTCTTTTGAATGATAAAAAATAAATGATGTCTCTGTCAATTTGCACATAATTTTCTCAATCTTTAAAATATTCTATTTTATTTCATAATCTCTTTTCATTCTTTCCGTCTTTTTTTTTTCATTTCTTCAATTTTCTATTGCATCTCTTCGTTTTTTTGTTGCATCTCTTCATTCTTTTATTGTATCTTCTTATTTTTTTTTTGCAATGTATCTTGAATTTTCTGTATCTCCTTGTGCAACCTCTCATCAAATGTGTTATTATAATTGAAAGAAGATGATGAAAAACATCAAATAGAATCTAGATAAAATATGGATGCATGAGTACCAAGACCATACACTCTCAATTTTTTCGGATCCACTCTGACATCTTAATGGTAAATATGTACAATATCAATCGCTGGCACCTCTGTAGAAGTAACTATCAATTATGAAGCAATTACAACCATATTATCCACAACTTTCTATAATTGTTAAAATATAATATAATTTATCATTATTATGTTCAGATAAAATTTATAAGAGCACAAGAAACTATCATCATCTCCCTACTTAAAAATAACAAAAAATGAAGTTAGTCATTACATTTAATATGTCCATAAATAAGAATTCATCAGTTATGATAGAAAAATATACTTGAGTTTGAATATTATTTATAGTGAATGCCAAATAATTAATTTGTTTTACATTGTTTTCTTTTATAAATTATAATATATATATATAACTACAAGTACAAAATGAGAAACTCACATTAATATCATTTGACTATTTGTTCATAATTAAGTTTATCCTTCTTGTGTATTCATTTGAACACCTCAAATGGTATTGGGGAACATCCCAACTCAGCCTCCTAAAAATAATTAATAGATACTATTAAGGTACATCATACATAATCACACATATATTATCCTTTGCATTCAAAAAACTAAAATAATAACAAAAAAGAAAAGATAATTATACCAAATCTACTGAATGTTGATAGGTTACTTTTGAACCTCCAATATGTATTGAAGGTCTTGATCCTTACCTATTTTCTTTAATTGATGATATTGTGAGGTCATCTGGGATGAGACCTTGAACTCCTCACTACTCTAGTATTCCTACCACTTTATCAAAATACTTTAGAGGATACTATTAGGCTTTACATCTTTACCATATTTTTTTCTCCATTTGCCAAGCTTATCATTAAATCTCACAATTGCCACATGTTTCCATGTATTCTTCATTGAAATCACCAAAGCATTTATTTCATTTGTAATTTTTTTTCAAAAACCATATAAAACAATTATATATTATAATACATTTATTTTAAGAGTAAATCATATTAGACCAAATTGAAAAATAAGTAAATGCATTAAAAATTATACCTCAAATTCTTGCCAATAAAATTCTTTCATAATTAGAGGCACTTTACTCCACTTTATACTCTCAGAAACTACTTTATCCTTAAATATCTTCTTGATTCTACAAGAAATAGAAGGAATAAACCTGGAAGTGATTTAATATCAGTACATACATATACATATACACAAAATACACTAAATTTTTTGCTACTAAGTTATTATTTACTTCATTTATATTTAATATACAAAACTATATAACACAAATTTATTTTAATTCTAAATAATAATGTTCGATAAGTTGTAATATCATATTTGTTATTCGTTTAGATTGCCAAATTTCAAAGTTTATAATAAATGTATAATTTCATTCATATTTTATCTTATATTTATTTAAAATGAAAATAATGAAAAATAATAATGCATGCATGTAGTAAATTTAAGAAAGCTGTGTACTGTTTATTATCAATTATGTGCTAGATGAAAACCTTTCTCATAACCTAGCTTGTAATTTATGGATTGTGAATGTCCTATTGGTGTCAATGCTTCAATAGCAATGCATGGGTCTCCTAAGATAGGTGAGACGAAGCTATCAATACCTTCTAGTGCAAAATGAGACAAAGATGGAATATTAGTGGGCAGTCAATATGTGTATTTCATGATCAGGTGATACCAACATTTCCTCCGTATGTGTAGGAGAATGTGAAGAGATATTTGTAGTGACTTATCATCACTGAATACGTATAGATTTCCTACTCCACAAATTATTAGTTGACTTCTTCTACCCCTACCCACATATTGAGATTCTCGGCTACTTGAATGCTTATCTCTCATATCTAAATCAAGTTATATAAACATTAAAATATACAGAGGCAATAAAAATATATTATGAAGATGTCAAAATAATAAAACATAATGATATAAGACATTAACATTCAAAAAATCAAATAAAAAATTTCATTTAGCATCCAAATTATAACAATTATAAAATAAGCACTAAAAGATAACATGACAGCCAATAAATTTCTAGTCCTCGTCATAAATTTCTAACAAATCATCTCCATCTACAAATTCATCATCATCTGATTTTGTAATTAATTCCTCCTCTTTATCTTCTTCAACATGGTCATCATCAATATAGAAATAGTTTTCACCTTCACCAAATAATGTTTGAAGTTCATCATCTACCCCACAAACAATTGAATGAAGTTCCACATTATCCTCTTGTAATGATTATACACATGATGGAGTAACAATAACATCCTTTTCAATAACTTTCATAGTTGATCTTAAGTTTTATTTTATATATTGCCCACCAATCAAATGATTTCTTCATGTGGTTGGATAAATGTTATAACATACTTGTTTGACTTGTACCACAAGTATAAATGACTCATATTTATGATAATATTTTTTATGGTGCACATCAATAACGTTGTATTGATGATTAATTCTTGTACCAATCTTTGGAATAGGATCAAACTATATAATGTTGTACGTAACTATTTAGAACCTAGAATGATAAGTTATATACTAACAATATTTTCAGACCAAATTGCAAATTATTTTTCAAGTTTTGCATTAATTGAAGCATCATCAATATGTAGTTCTTTTTACCTTAATTACTTAGCAGAAATTCTTCAAAACAACATTAAATATATTATTTATTATTAAAAAGCTATATCGCATACTGATAAAGAAATGAAAATATGAAAGTATTATAAATCTTATTCAATATAAGGTGTAACTTCTTAATAGTTCAATAAAATATATGTGTGTGCAGCATGATACTCATTGTCATCAAAAAAATATATTGATGTTTCTCTACTATACGATCAACCTGCATGTATAAAAATAGAAAGCATATTATTTTTTTTTTGATCTATCCCCCATACCATATAAATTATTTGGTGAAAATTTTTTATGTGGATTATACAATTGTGGTCAAAAATAGTGTGCACAAAATGCTGAAACCCCTTTAACCAAGTAGGGTGTTGCATATTGATCCTTCAACTTTGGCTTTATTTTGAATATTTTTTTCAATTTTCTAAGATATCTAAAATAGATATATATTAGAAAAAAAATATCATCAAATACATTTAAATTTTTAGATTAATAAATGAAATTTATATAACCTCTCAAATGAGTACATCCATCTATATTGCATAGGACCTATAATCATGGATTCATATGGAAAGTGAATTGGAAGATGTTACATGAAGTCGAAGAAGCTAGGAAGAAAAATATGCTCAAGTCTATATAAAATAATGAGAATGTCATTTTGATATTGCTCCATTTCTTCCTTTGGTATGACATTACAAGTGATATTCTTAAATAAATATTTATTTTAGTAAATGCTTCCCAAATATTTTGTGGAAGTAATTTGCATAATGTTATGTTTATTAGCCTCTATATGAAAACTTGATAATCATGATTTTTCATCCTAAATAATTTATGTTTCTTCATATCAACACATCTTCCCATATTAGATGTATATCTATTAGGGAACATGAGCTCCATCAACCATTTACACAAAGCTTCTTTTTCATTATTGTTAAGACTTTAACAAGACTTAGGGAATTTATTCATTGATTCATCCATATGTAATGCTAAATGTGAATAAAACTTTTTTAAATCCTCTCTTGTATCTTCTATTTTTCCTTCCATGTTCATTTAAGTATTAAAAATATTATCAAAAAAGTTTTTCTCAATGTGCATCACATCTAAGTTATGCCTAATTAGGTTAGTTTTCCAATAAATCAAATCCTAACAAATATTTATTTTCTTCCAACCATAATGATAATTCTTTGAAATTTGCATATTAATGTAATCTCCATCAACATTCATAATATTTTTGAACCCATATCTTTTAATTATATCTAATAATTCATCACCTGACCTCAAAGGTTGTATAACTTTTATGACTTTATTGTCTTTCCTAAATGCATCAATATTCATCCAAAATAGATATTTCACACGTAAGAAATTATGTGGTTATCACACCAAGAAGTCTCTCCTCCTTTGCTCTGATAAAATGTATATGAGTCCTTCATGCAATAAGGACAAGCTAATTTTTCTATAGTACTCCATCATGACAACTTTGAATATGTAGGAAAGTCACTTATAGTCTACATAAGGACTACTCACATTATGAAGTTATGCTATATCATATATTTCGACACTACCCTTCCACAAAATTTTGAGCTTTGCTATCAAGGGCTATAGGAAAACAACCAATTTGTTTTTTGGATTTCTCAGACCAAGCATGATAATACACAAAAAAATATACTCATCTTTCATGCACATCTATGATGATAAATTATAAGGTATAACAATAACCAGTCATGAAAAGTATTGTTTCCATGTTTGTTCAAATGACAGAAATCCTGTGCACAACTCTAATCTAACATTTTGGATCTCATCTGCAAAAGATGGATGAAAAATATCAAAATATTTCTAAGAATGAGAATCTGAGCAATGTTGCATCATGCATCTTCAATAATATACTCTTGTGCCAACTTATGTCATTAGTAGTGCCTTTAGATGTAAATAATCTTTGCAAATGAGGAGTCAATAAAAAATAATATATCTCCGTATGAGAAATATTTGTTTTTTACCTTTTATATGTTATATTTTTTTGTACTAAGGATAGTTACAAAAATTATATTCATTTACTTAAGTTTATGCCCCAATAATATATCATGCAATCATTAATGCATCAATGTATTTTTTTCCACAAGTAAACCCAAACTTCATTTTAACTTTTTTATTTTGTAAAAACTATATGTCATGACGTTATTCTTTGGTAATAATTTAGATAATAACTAGCATATTTCATCATAACAGATTTCTGAAAAATAATGTTTTTTCTTTAAATTTATGAGTCTGATCACCACAGATAACTTTGATTGGCCATATAGATTACCTAACCAAACCTCTTCTTCTGAAGCTTTTAGCATTTCAAAAAATTATTTTGCTGATGATATTGAGATATCGTCAGTAACATTCGGATTTTATGAAGGACCAATAAAATTTTTCAACATTGATTCACATGCATCATTCAGATTAACATATTCTATTGCAATATATGAATCAATACTTCTATGTACATCATATTTAATTATTTGTGGCACAACCATTTACCCATATTTATACCTAACATAATAGTATCTAACAAATCTATTTTTTCAATAGGATATCACACCGTTTTTACATCTTGAAAACTCTGATTTTGACTTTTACGATCATTACATGGGCATCATATTTTTTTTTCATCCATAAATTCAGGCTATTTTTCAACAAAGCTAATAAACTACTCAATCCCCTCTACAAACTCATTAGTCAAAGCTCTATCTTTTAGTCTTACATTCATCTATTGGTGATCATGTCGTATAATGTTTTCTATTCTTATGACATATAACATAATTAAATTATGAATTATAATAATGTAAATAGAAATTTATTTGAAATAAAGATCTAACATATTTACGACAGTATATAAATCTAATAAACAATTTGTAGTAACTTCATTATTAGATAATTTTGGATTAAAATAAAATAAGGTTTTTTGCTTCAATATCTTAGATATTTATCAAAAATTATAAGTTATAATTTTGTCATATACATATAACTAAATATTTGATATTTATCTATATTGAATAAAATTGCTTTAGAAAAAAAAATTACAATATCATAATTCTTAATTTCTAAATTAATAATCTGTTCTAACTAATTTGACAACACATTGTATATAATAGAAATAATAAAAAAATTTGCAATGTCAATACATTTAAATTTGTCAATGAAAATACAACAAAAATAAATCAACTCTCGATGAAAAGCATTAATAAATTAATAGAAATATTACTAATATATATGAAACAAGTAGTATAAATAGTCATATACCATATGTGACATATAATAAGATTTTTTAAATATTAAATAAAGGGATGTGTTATTTATTTTATTGCACCCTTAGTTAAATGTAGATCAAACAAATTTATACAATTTCAAATGAACTTATAATTTTTTTCAGATTTCAAATGTTCTTTATGTTTTATCTTTCCAATTGCATACTATCAACATTTTTTTATGTTATTCATTGTTATAAATAAATTTTTAGTATTTGTTATAATATTTATAAATTATTCATTATTAAAGTTGCGTCATTAGTATGAGTTGGCCTTTTACAAATTATCACATTTCATCTAATCCTAATATGCAAACATAGTACAAATTAATTAGCATGATCAAAACTATATGTAAATAACAAAAAAGCACAAAAAATTTATACCTCAATTAGGTAACACACAAATTTAATAAATCCATTATGTAAAAAAATGTAAAATACATAATTTATCAATTCGAATTATAATAATTCAACTAAACAAGAATATAGAACCCAACAATGAATGTTAAAAATGAAAACAAATTATAAGTATCATCAAAATGCACAAATATAACTATTTCCGAATATAATATATATGAGATAAAATGAAAATTATAATTTCATACCTCAATTATGGATGAATTGTGTGTCGATCAATAATTAAAGGAGAGGAAATCTACAAATAATTCAGATGAACTTGGAATCTAAATGAAAAACCATCAAGCCCTAACTTTGTTCAAAGTTTTAAAGTATTCTTCAATAAATTAATTATCATATTTTTGTGACGGAATTAATTTTCATTTCTAAATTAGTGACGAAATATTATTCTATTGCTAAATTTTTATAAAATGAAAAAGTGATGAATGGGTATGATGTTTCTCATTTAGCAATGTTAATATATTCCATCACTGAAAAAAGAAATGGATAAGTATTCCATTTCTAAAAAAAACATAGAGACATAAATTTTCATCATTAAATATCATGCATATTCACACCCCACTTCACGTCACAATTAGTGACAGAATTAAAAAATATATAACAATCTATCACTAATTAGCGATGAATTTGTTTCCATTTTTTATTATTTCATAATTTATCATTTTTGTGTCAAATCTATTTTACTTTTGCTCCTAATTTTAAAAATAAAATTAGACATTTTTTATTTCCATTTCTAATTGCTTCTTTTCTTGTAGTAGTATATGTTTATATATACCAACACACACACACACACACACACATGTGTATGTATATGTGTGTGTGTGTGTGTGTGTTTATTAGTATATATATATATAGACATAAACAAACAAACAAACAAACAAATAAATAAATAAGTAAATATATATATATATGTGTGTGTGTGTGTGTGTGTGTGTGTGTGTGTGTGTGTGTATGTATGTATGTATGTGTGTGTGTGTGTGTTGATTGATTTATATATACTTTTATATCTATATATATCTATGCATAGTTATATTTTTGTTTCCAAATATTTATTATTTATATATAAATATTTTAATGTCTATAATATATATGTGACCGTAGTTTGATTGGGTTTGACAAGCATAGAAATTGAGTTCGAATCCCATGTTGTACTTTATATGATTAAATAGGAGTTATGTTTGGAATTAATTCATTTAAAATAAAAAATTTAAAAATCAAGTAGAGTTTCAAAAATATGCCCAAACTAGTGCATATGGAAACAACGTGGCAAAGCCGTCATTGTGAACCGCTACCATTGTCATGCTATTAATTTTTTAAAATCATAGACCGACATTATGAATGCTGGCTATTGAATATATTATAGGGATCCCTTTACGCCCCACGCGCATTGCCCCTTACCCCTTGCCCTTGGCCCCACGTCCCTAGCCTTTGCCCCACGTCCCTACCCTTTGCCCCTCGCTCCATGCCCATACCCCTCGCCCATGCCCTTACCCCTCACCCATGCCCCTTCCCCTCGCCCACACCCCTAGCCACTAGCCCCTCGCCCCTCGCTCCTTTGCGGAGCTCATTCGAACTCCACGATGGAGCTCTAGTGAACTCCTCCTTGGAGCTCCTCTAACTCACTGTAGCTTGATGTTGAGCTCGACGGAGCTCCTCTAGCTCCAGCGAGCTCTAAGTGGAGCTCTAGTGAACTCCTTCGTGGAGCTCGTGGAACTCCTCGAACTCACTCCGAGCTCGCTGTAGCTTGACGTTGAGCTCGACGGAGCTCCTCTAGCTCCAGCGAGCTCGAAGTGGAGCTCACTGGAGCTCGTCGTGGAGCTCAAAGGAGCTCAAGGAGCTCCGTCGAGCTCCACGACGGAGCTCCAGCGAGCTCCTCTTCGAGCTCGCTGGAGCCCCACGGAGCTCCAGGGAGCTCCACGGAGGGACGAGGGGCATAAAGAGATCCTTACAATATTTTTAATAGTCGGTACTCACAATATTGGCCTATAATTTTAAAAAATTAATAGCGTGGCAATGACCGCCATTCACGACGACGACTTTGTCATGCTGTTTCCAGACTGACTAGTTTGAGTATATTTTTAAAACTCGACTTAATTTTTAAATTTTTTATTTTAAATAAATTAGTTCCTTACAAAACTCTTTAATTAGTTTCATGCTCTCCAAATTCAATTAATTAAATCATTATGTTAAATTTTATTTTTCTTGAATATGATATGTTTTTTTAATTATAAATAATTTGTAAACAAATATATTAATTAAATAATTAAATAAAATTTAGTTATTTTAGAATATGATTTAATTTTTTTTAATTATTAAAAGTTTCTGAAAACAGGCAGCAAATACTGTGTTAAATTTTTTAAAATTTTTTAAAATTTTATAAAATTTGTTTTAATTATTTTAGAATATTTTTTTAATTATTGTGTTTTTTTGCACCAAACATAATTATTTCCAAAAAAAAAAAAATTGTATTATTGAGCTTTGAGAGCGGGAATCGGTAAAGCTCCAATTGTGAGGAATACGAAGATCAAAGTAAAAAGTGGTAAACAATTCGCCCCAAGTTTGTACAAGCCATGCTTACTTCGCAAACAGGCAGCATCCCCAAACGCACCACCCTGTCAAAACGAACCATGAATTTCGTTTTCTCAATCACAAAAAAGTAGCTACAAAGTTAGGTGTTGGATTGGATTTTAGGTGGGTCCACTTGCAGTGAAGAAGAAGATTGACTGGTTTTGTGAATAATTCCATGGTCAGTTATTGTACGAAAGGGTGATGAACAAGCTGTGCCGCCGACCACCGTTTGCCAAACTCTTTCTGCAAACAACAATCGATGAATCCTCGGAACTTCTCTGACGCAGAATCCGGCAAGCATGGCGGATCTCCGAAACAAATCGCCCACATGAGAGTAGCCCAATCAGGTCTCTGACCCTTCATCAACAAAGGAAAATACCCCAGGTACAATTCCATTAGCGTAATCCCCAAACTCCATACATCCCCTGCGTACCCATTATAGTTACCGCCATAGGCATCCGGGTCAAACCTCTCTGGGCTCATGTATGCACAAGTGCCCACATAAGAATTGCAAGCATCAAATGAACGAGACATGATCTTGCCGACACCAAAATCTGCGATTTTTATCTCCATTTTTGCATTTACTAGTAGATTGGATGGCTTGATGTCACGATGGATGATTTTGTGGGTATGCAAGTAACAGAGACCATTGAGAACTTGGCGAGCTATATGTGCTAAATCTTGTTCTTTGAATGTACCTTTATTCGTCAAGAGTGTTTCTAGAGTTCCTAATTCCATATGCTCCAACAAAATCCCTACCTCTCCGCAAGATTTTTCATATACTTCATGGCATTTAACTATGTATGGAGAATCAGTTCGTCTAAGAATTTCTATCTCTCGGCATATCTGACGCCGGACGATCGGATCTTCTACGTCGTGCACCACTTTTAGTGCGTAGGTTTGCGATTTGGATGCCGTTTCCTTGACCCGTACTTGGTAAACTGTTCCTCCATTCCCACGCCCAAGAACTTTGAGCTTCTCAAATTTGTCGCCGATGAAACCTTTAGCCGACGACGTTATGGCAGATGACACCGGAAACCGGTCCCGGTGCCGCCGGTCAGAACGTTCCGGAAGTGGAAGGTGGAGTTTTATTCGTCGGCGTTGTTGTGCTATGGCCATGTGGTGTTCCTAAGAATCCGATTATTTGTATTCAGTACCGGGGAAGAATAAGTAAGGTGTGGGTTTATAGACACGTATGAGAAAAGAGAAGGTGGTAGGAAATGAGGGAGAATGACAAAGAAGATGCTGGGGTCCGTTGCAGCTGAATGTCATTTTCGAGAGACACTGATTCAGTGATGGCAGTGTCATGATCCGCTCTCCTCCATGTATATAATTGCTTCTCTCGTTCTTATCTTCTAACGAAGTGTACTTGGACTCGTAAAAACAGGAATAATAATAATATCTGGAACATAATTTTCATTCGACAGGGTCCACTTCTTAACTTTTTTGCTAAAAAATGTTATTAATTCTGAAGTATTGTATATTATAGAATAACATATTTTATTTGAATATGTGATCACCGGATCATTTTATCAATTTATTTGGTTACATTATATGTTTTGATGCTAGCTGGAGACGTAGTTGGAACCACCACAAAAAAAACAGGTTTATTAAATGCTTGATTTGTTGAGTCGTCAATATACACATATTTATTATCATCAACATATATATAACCTATTTATTATCATCAACATATATAAAACCTATTTATTATTCATGTTAATGTAAATCTTTATTATCTATTTTATATTATAGAATCTAGTATTTCAATGTTTAAACATTTAATTTAATCAATAATATATGTTATAAAAATAGAATCACAACAATAATATCAAATATAAAATTCTACCGTAATACTTTAAAATATATAAGAATAAATGAAATAAAATCTAAAAACACATGGGCTTGAGTTAGATAACAGATGAAGAGTAACTATTCTTTTATATAAGAAAAAAACAGAAATCTTAAATTTATGGACAAGAAGTCCACCTACCCACCCCAATACCCTTTTTTAAACTACATGCTTTCACTTGAAGTTCTTCTTTATAACTTATCAGCTTCATGCTTATTTATGTTCTTGCTAAATTATATGAGATTCTATATTGTACAAATTTATCAGTATCAATCGACTTGGTTATAATATCTATTATGTTCTCATCAGCATAAATCTTTTGTATATACACAACTCATTTTTTCCTATTTTTTCTCATAAAAAATTGATATTATACTATAATATATTTTATCTTCGAATAAAATACTAGATTCTCTATTAAGTGTAGAATACTCTAATTATCATAAAATAAAATAATTTTCTTTTATTTGTATCCAAGTTATTCCAATAATATATTTGCAATTAGATTGTCTATTTGCTAGCTTGTATAGTTGCAACATACTCTATCTTTATCATCGAAATAAACATGAATACTTTAACTTTAAAATCTAACTTACAACTCTTCTAGTAAGAATAAACACATAACTAGTGATACAACTATTATTGTTAATATCCCTCATACAGTCTAAATCAATATAGCCTCTGACAATAAAGTCTAAACCTTTATAGCATAATATAATATTTGAGGTTCCTCTAATGTATTAGAGAACACTCTTCATAGTACTCTAAAACTGTCTATCATGATTTGCTTTAAATCAACTAATCACTCTCACTAATGAAATATCTAGTCTTGTATAAATTATTGCGAATATCAAGCTTCTCATTGTTTATATATATGGTACTCGAGACACATTTCTCCTTTCTTCTTTAGTTTTGGACACATATTTGAGAATAATTCGAAATTAACATAAAGTAAGATAGAAATTAACTTTTTATATTGCATGTTGAAGTATTGCAAAATCTTGTTAAAATAATTCTTTTAAGAAAGCCAAATCTTTTTGTTATTTTTATCTCAATAAATCTGCACTCATATAATCATCTTTGCTACTCGATAGTCCCTAGTCCTTTATATCAAACTTCCAAGTCAACTATTTCTTTAATTCTTGGTTTTGACCTTTGTTGAGGCTACTGCCAACATGTGATTCATGTATAATAACAAAATGAAAATTTCATTTTCATCCTCAAATCTCTTGCAATACAATATAATAGTCTAAACCGATTCTTTTATACCCAAAGCTAATGATGAAAGAATTAAATCCTTTATATCAATAACTCAGTGCTTGTTTGAGATCATATAAAGATTTGTTCAACCTATAAACCAAGTTCTTGCTTATTTCAGCAAAATATTCTAGTTGGAGCTTATAAATTTTATCTCCAAATTCTCTATGAAGAAATGTAATTTGGATATCTAACTATTCTAAATATAAATCAAACATAATATACAAAGTCATGACTACCTTGATCATTGTAATATGAATCACATAGAAAAATATCTTGTTTAAGTTAATACTTTTTTTAGCATATTTCTCTACTACTAATTCTGTATGCTATCATTTTATATAATCATTACTATCATGTTTGATCTTTTAGACCTATTTGTTACTAATAGTTTTTCTTATTATGGTAATGATATTAGTTTTCATATTTTGTTCTTATATAGAGATTTTATTTCTTTCTACGTTGTCATCATTCATAAAGAAGTATCTAAGCCACTTGTAGCTTCATAAAAAGTTGATGGGTCTTTATCATCTATTAAAAAAAAATATGCAATTTCTTTCTTCGTAATAAACTCTGAGAGCCAAGATGGTTGTCTTCTTTCACAAGTTGGACTACTAACTTTTATAGCCTCAAACTTGATTTGTTCTTGCACCTCCTGCTCTGGTGCTTCTTCCATAAAAATTGGAGTTTCTTGTATCATATTATTATCCACTTATATATTTCTTGTCTCTGAAATTTCTTTCAATATGCTATTACTTTCATCATTTTTTTGTAATTAATTTTTTACAAAGATTACATCCTTGATGATAATAACCTTGTGGGTAGTATGATCTCATATATGATATCTCTTTACTCCTTCAACATATCCTAAGAATATATATTTTTTAAATTTTAGATCCAACTTTATTTTTTCTTGGGTGTTATATATCACTTATAAAAGACATCCAAATGAATGTAAAATAAAGAAATTTTCTAGATTTTCAATCCTCATCTTCATCGATGTCTTTAAATCAATTATATTTAATGATGATTTATTTATCACATAACAAGTAGTATTGGATGTTTTTGCTAAAAAAGTAGTTAGGTAGACTTATAGTCATCATCATAGCTCTTATCCATTCTATAAGAGTTATGTTCATCCATTTAGCCACTCTGTTTTGTTGTGGCATTTATGTGGATATGAACTACTATTTCATATATTCCTACTTATAACGAGCAAAAAACTCATCATGTATATACTTTCTTCCATTATCTCTCCTCAAGTACTTAATTTTTTTCTCAGATTCAAGTTCCACTTATACTTTGAAGTTTTAAAAACAAGAAACACTTCTGACTTCTTCTTGATTGGATACACCCAACATCTCATGGAGTAATCTTAAATGAAAGACAAAGTATTTTGCTCCTCCTAGGGACATTTATAATGATTTTCATACATCAAACTAACTCAAGTCTAAAATGCACTACTAATAACTATTCAACTGAATATTAATTTATGATATTTACATGTAATACAATGCTAACAAAAGGGTATATTTGCCAATTTGAACCATAGAAGTATCTCTCTATTAGAAAGAATCTTTAAATCTTTTTCTGACAAGTCACTTTGTTTGATATATCACATTATCAGCATCGTCATCAAATCTTCATCTTTGCTAATAAATGTAACACATGCATAAGCTACCTCTATTATTTTCCCTTTAAAATATAAATATAGTTTTCATGGTCTTTTTTATCTTCATAACTACAAGCACACCTCTCACAATCTTTATCATCACATTCTCAATATTCATCTTGCATTTAAGATTATCTATCTATCCCAAAAGACAATAAATTTTCTTCAAGTCCTTCATATGTCAAACTTGTTAAATGGTGTGATATACTTTCAAATATATTTATTTGATAATAACAATACTAATAATTGACAAATTATGGTCATCACCCATGTGTACTGAACCTCGTGAGATTAATTCATATCTGTAGAAATAGACTTTTTATTATACCAAGAATTTATTTTGAAATGTGCTTTTTTATTAGAGTTATAATACTTAATATTCTTCTTACTTCTTGATTATAATCCACTATGATTTTGACTCATACCAGGACACATTCTATTGATCTCTCTCTTATCATCATCAAAGATTTTGTTTGCTATGAATTTGTCTGTCCATCCTTGTCTTTTTCCATACCTTTTCTTCTAAGATAATAATTGCAATATTATTAAAGACTAAATAATCTATCTGTAAGGATGCCATCCTTCAAATTGATGATGAGTTGATTATATGAATCATATATATTTTGAAGTAGAATCTCAATGCATTTAGTTTCTTCTATTTATGACTCAACATAGTAAGTTAAGAAAATATAGTATTCTAGGTATTGATATGATGAGTTACCATTATGGATTCTTCCATTCAAAGAGTGTAAAGTCACTTCTTTAAGAAGATATTATTGTTAAGTGACTTTGCTTCAAATAGTTTTATGATAGTATCTCTAATTTCTTTTGTTATTTTTTTTTCTATCATACTAGTTTGTAATTTAGTAGCTAGTACCAATATACAAATTGGTAATTATATTACCATTCATCTCATTCTAGTTAATCTTTTGTAATTTTGGTGGGGATTTATATTGTGTCTACGTAATTATTCAATCTCAGATGTTCCTAATCTTCATTTTCATAATAAAAAATTACTCACATTATATATTTTACTTTAAATTTCACCATTGTTTATTTTACTTTTTATAATGAATAGTACATGAAAATAATAATAACTCTGTGTTAAATACATCAAAAAAAATTCCAAGTGGAGAGATAGCAATACTCTTTTGAAAATCATACACCTAGAGCCTCTTATCATCCTTTTGGCATAACTTTCCTAGACATGCATTAACCACAAAAAATTAATATCCTATAACCTACCTTTGATACCAATATTACAAAAAATAGAATATTATAAATCCAAAAATAGTATTTTAAATTAAATTAAATAATAAATGGAATATAAGTTAAAGACGCCTAGAATTGGAATAGATTGCAAATGAGGAAAATCCTTCTTTTATAGATGAAAAATTAGAAATTATTGTTACTTTGTTATGTTACCAAAATTTATTGGTTTTGTGATATCTCATAGCTAGTTAACAAGAGTATCTCATAGAGTAAAATGGGCTTTCATCCATATAGCAATCCCTTAGGAATTGTATCAGCAATTCAATTATTCAACAAAAAGATAACTAATTTTTAGTAAAATGGATACTCAAATTTTTTGATAATCTTATGTCCATAGTTTATTTATTTAATCTATGTAATACTATTTAAGTCATTCAACTTATATTATGTTGGACACAAAATGAATATTTGGGTGTTGTTTAATTACTTCTTGCCCTAATAGCATACAAGATGATTGTCACCATTGATTATGTCTCAATGGTGATTCTCTCATAGTTGTCTACTTGATACATCACATTTGAGACAATAAGTCATCTATACTTGAGAGTCATTCATAATTTCATACCTATTAGCTTTTAGGAAATATCATCAACTACCCTTGATGGTTGCTTCATATACATAATATTATTCTCTAGTCTTAAATGTAATAAAGACTATATATTGACATAGTTTGTAAGTATTTGTACCTTTTGCTTAGCAAATATCATACTTGTAGAATTAATGTAGGCTTCTCTTAAGTTTCATTGGTGGGAGCCATATAAGTAAAAGTAACTCACAAGAGTTATCACCACCTTATGAGTGACAACATACTCATGGATGTCCCAAGGGTTTCTTATCATTTTCCTTCTCAGTAATAATATGACTAATATAGTAAAGGTGAACTTCTTGGGACTATATTTTAAATAACGTTCATCTCAATTAAAAAATCAATTCTTTTAAGATATGTATAATTGATTGGCATGTAAAAGTATTTGTACTTTTACATGTCAATCCACTATGACAATCTAACACAAATTTATCAATAGTTAAAACCTTCTAATTCAAGTTATATTTAATCATCTTTTATCAATATCCATAACATTAACTAAATCAAACCATTCATTCATTAATAAATGAAACTAGTCCACACCACATATCTCAATTTTCACAACCCCTAGACTGATACTAGTTTGGTATAAATTCTCAAATCCATCCCTAGAGAAGAGTGGTTTGAAAGCCATGCCCCATGACTTTACAAATTAGTATTAATCTCATGTCTCATACTTACTTTTGGAACTCCTAGAAAGTACAAAATTTATTGCTAAAGATTGGTAGTTATCATGACATTGCTTGTTGCACGAGAGAGAAGAAGAGAAAAAGAAAGATTTTTTGAAATTTTTTTTTCACTTCTATACTTGTGAAGTCATGTATTACTTTAAGTAGGAAGTTATGACTTTTAGAATAATGTCACAACTTCAACATTCATCTATTTGGCTTGAGATCATGACTTTAGAAAAATAGCTATGACTCTAATTTGCATCTTAATCTTTCTATAACACCAAACTATAGCATTTGTAACAACAATTACTTGGACCTAATGTCTCAATGATACAAAGTCACGACACTGTGAAATAGATGCAGGTTCATGCCTTTGTTAATTTGTAATCCATAAATTGTAATGGCACTAGGAAGTGGTTGTAGAGTGGTGATGACTTCTCATTTTGTTTTATAGCCATGATATTGTGTTGAGACTATATCTTTGGTAATTATATTTGTTGAGTTTTATATTGTCATGGTGTTGGGAACTAGTCATGGTGCTGAGAAGGTCTTTCAAGTGTAAGCTATGGTTATGGCACTGAGAAATTGTTGTGGTATAAAGATTTTTTTTTCATATCTCTCAAGTATCGATAGTGCTATAGGTAGCCATAGTAGTGACCATTCCTTTTGTCATATATCATTCTATTGTAACAGTGCTATGATACTGCAACATTGGTAATCAACTTGAGTGTATAAGTTATGGTTATGCCTTTGTTTGAGGATAACATTCGTGGCATTGTAAATAGTCATACTCGAGTATTATCATCTATAATATTTAATATTCTAAAAGTCATGACTTTGAATAATTACTGTGACTTTGCCATGAATATTTTTGGCTCTATTATTTTTATCACTCAAAAGTCATGGATTTATAAAAAATTCAAGGCTCTGATTTGAGACTACTAAGTCATATTAAAGATAAATTTATGACATTTGGATTTGGTCATGACCTTGAGCATCAATGGGGTGCTTGATTGCTTTGATGAAAAATTAATGTCAAATCCATTTAAATTTTCTGGGCAAAGTATGAGTGTGATTGTATGATAATATTATAGCAATTGAGAATATGTTATATAATCAAAAAATTATACTATTGAATTAGTATGGTTATGACATACAAGAATTATCTCGATAATTTAGATAGAGTTTCAGCCAAAAAAAGATATTGAAACTAAGCAAGACTCAATGTTCTACCCCATTTGCTAAATACCTCTAAAAACTAGTTGATTTATGACTATTTATTAAAACTCTACAAAATATTAAAGTCATGAAATCAACTTATATTTTTTTTATTTCCAAGTCTACACATCATTATAAACCACCAAATTATACAAGAATGGTCTATAGTTTGAACATTGAATATATTGTTATGAAAATAAAACTCACAATAATAATTTGATATAGAAAATTCAACTCATAAAACAATAAAATAATAATACAATAAAAGAAATACAAGCTAAAAGGGAATTGAGATTGTGATGCATTTAAAATGAGAGGAAACCTCCTTTTATAGAAGAAAAATTAGAAATACCAAAGAGATTTTCGATGTGGGCTAGGTGATGTTTCACCTAATCATACAATTACATTCTCCCATTTTAAAAATATCATTCTCATTTTTCTATGCTTGCTTATGTTCTTGCTAAGTCACATGAAGTTCTGCACCATTCAAACATATTAGTCTTGATTTGTTTGGTCAAAACATTTGTTCTATTCTCATTAGTGTGAATCTTTTGTATATCCACACTTCCTTCTTCAACTTTCTCTTGTACAAATTAATATTATACTCTGATGTGTTTTGTATTCTAGTAAAATACTTGATATCGGGCTAAGTATAGAGCACTCTAAATATCACAAAATAAAGTAACTTTATTTTATTTATGTTCAAGCTCTTCCAATAGCATTGATAACTAGATTACTTTTTTCTGGCTTGTGTAGCTACAACATACTCTACTTCTATCAAGAAGTAGATATAGTAGACTATAAATTTGAAACTTAACTTATAGCTCATTCATCAAGAGTAAAAACATGGCAAATGGTAAACTTGCTATTATCAATATCCCCAGCATAGTCTACATCACCATAGCCTTTGAAAATAATGTTTGAACATCCAAAACATAATGTGGTATTTGAGGTTCATATAATGTATCTGAGAAATCTCTTCATAATACTCCAATGTTCTATGCCGAGATTTTCTATGAATCGACTAACCACTCTCACTGTTTGTTCAATGCCCGAACTTCTTCACTACTGATGCATATGGTACTCCAAATATCTTATTCTTAATTTCTTCTAAGCTAGGAAACATACTTAAAAATAATTTCAAATTAACAAGATAATGGATAGAAATTGACTTACTACCTTGCATATTAAAATGTCTCAAAATTTTGTTAAAGTAGCTTTCATGAGAAAATCAAATCTTCTTGTTGTTTTTGTCTTAGTAAATCTACATCCCTAGAATCTTAATTTCTAGTCCCAAGTCCAACATATCAAACTCCATAGCCAATCGTACCTTCAATTTTTAGATTCGATATTTATTGGAGCATGCTATCAACATGTCATCCACATAAAATAATAAAATGATAAAATTTTTTTCTTCCTTTAACCTTTTGTAATACATATAATGATCTAAACTGAGTCTATTGTATCCAAGACTAATGATACAAAAATCAAATATAATATACTAACACCTTAGTACCTATTTTAGACCATATATAAATTTGTTCTTCAATTTCACCATGAAAAAATGTAATTTTAACATCTAACTACTCCAAATATAAATTACATGCAGCACACAAAGCTTTTACTACTCTAATTGTTGTAAGATGAATCACTGGGAAAAATATCTCTTTGAATTTAATGTCTTCTTTCTGAGCATATCCCTTTACCACACCAATCTTGCATGAAACTGTTCTACTTGGTCATTGTTTTCCCGCTTGATCTGGTAAACTCATTTGTTAGTAATAACTTTTTTTTCTAGTGCTAATGGTACTAGTTTCTATGTATTGTTCTTGTATAGAACTTTAATTTTTTTTTCATTACTATCATCCATAGAGATGTATCTGAACTTTCTAAGCTATAACATACTCTAAGTACCAAGTAATATTGCTCATTATAGGTTCGTCATTCTTTATTAGAAGATGATATGTAATATTGCTCATTATAACATACTCTAAGTACCAAGCTGGTGATCTTTTATTTTATTATGTGTTGGCCGATGAACTTTTTGAGCCTCAAAATTGACTTGCTCTTATGCTTCATGCTCTGGTTCTTCCTCCATAGATATTGGAATATCTTGTCTCTAATTATTTTCTACGTGTACAGTGGTTGGGTCTAAAACTTCTTTTAATGTGCTATCATTATCGTCAATTATTTGTAGTTGATTTTCTACTAAGATTACATCTATGCTGATAATTACCTTGTGGGTAGTGGGCTTTCATAGGTGATACACCTTCACTCCTTCAGCAAATCCTAAAAATATACACTTTCTGGGATTTGGATCCAACTTTGTTCTTTTTTGGTTATTGTACATTACATGTGCAGGACATCCAAAAAAGTGTAAAGTTGAGTAATCTTTTGGCCTACCTGTCAACATCTCCATCAGTATTTTCAAATCAATCATATTTGATGGTGACCAAATTATTACATAACATGCATTTTATTCATTACTTTCATTCTATAAGAGTTCTATTCAACCATTATGCTACTCCATTTTCATATGACATGTAAGTGATTATAAACTGTTGTTTAATACCTTCTTACTTACAAAGAGCAAGAAACTCCCCATCTATATACTCTCTTCCATTATATATTCGTAAACACTTAATTTTTATCTTAGATTCAAGTTTTTCCCACACTTTGAAGTCTTTAAAAATTGGAAACACATCTGATTTCTTCATAATTAGACATACCCAACATTTCTTTGAGTAATCATTAATGAAAGATATAAAATTTTTTGCTCATTTGTGGGACATTTTTGGTGATTCCCATACATCAAAATGTATCAAGTCTAGAATGTAATAACTTCATACAATTGATCTACTAAATATCAATTTATTCTACTTATAACATAATATTCACAAAAAGGTAAATTTACAAATTTGAGCCCCAGAAGTAGTTTTTTGTTAGAGAGAATCTTCTAACTTTATTTTGATATGTGGCCTAGTCTGAGATGTCACATCATCATTAAATTTTCTTCTTTGCTAATTGATGCAACACATGCATCATCTTTCTCTATTATTTCTCCTTTAAGCATAACTAAATTTGATGTGATCTTCTCTCTTTATGACAAAGAGTGCACATCTCACAATTTTTATCATCTCATTCTCAATATGAGTTTTACATTCAAGACTATCTATTTGTCCTAGAGGCAATATTTTTTTTTCAAGTCCATCACAATGAGTACCTCTTGAATGGTATGAACCATACCATCAAATATTTTTATTTTGATAGTATTGATAGTAATAATCTTCAAAGTATGATCAGCACCCATGTGCATATACCCTCCTGAGATTAATTCATATTTATGAAACCAATCTCTCTGAGATGTCATATGCCATGAAGCTCTCAAGTCTAGCAATCATATATCACCAAATTGTTTTATACTTTCAACAATTATTGTCACCTTACTATATAAGATGTTACCATCATTATTGATACTTGTAACATTTCCTTGAGTATTTGATAACTCATCATCCCCAGTCCATTTCTTAAACTAATGATCTCTTATAAAATGCCCTATCTTGCCTTTGTTGTAACACTTAATATTTTTCTTATTTATTGATATTGATTTATCATAATTTTGACTCTCACCTGGGCTACACTCCACTGATCTCTCTCGTATCATCGTCAAGGATTCTACTTAGTGTGCATTTTCATATCTATCTTTTTGTTTTTGTGTCTACTTTCTTCTTTTAAGATTGCAAAGGCATTATCATTGAATATTAGAGAACAACATTCATCAAATTGATGAGTCGATCATATGAATTAGGTAGACTTTGAAGTAAATTTTCAGCATGTTTAACTTCTTCTATTTTATGACCCAACATTATAAGTTGAGAAAATAGAGTATTCAAAGTATTTATATGATTAGTTACCATAATAAATTCTATCATAGGAAGAGTATAAACTATTCTTTTTAAGAAGATCTTGTTGTGAAGTGATTTCGACTTGTATAATCTTGTGAGAGTATCTTAAATTTCTTTTGCTGTATTCTTTTTTACCATACTCAATAATTCTCCATCAGCTAGTGGGAAATATAGATCATAAATTGCATTACTATCCATCTTATTTCACTTATCATTAGGAATCTTGGTGGGCATTTTTCTAATTGTATCTAAGTAATTATCTTTCCTCAAAATTGTCTTAATTTTTATTTTCCATAATACAAAATAAATCTCATTATTTTTTCTATCTAAGTAATTATCTTTTCTAGACATGCATTAACCACAAAAGTTACTATCTAAACCCTACCTCTGATACCACTATTATAAAAATAAAACCCACAACAATAGTTTGAAATAAAAAAATCAATCCTTAAAACAATAAAATAAATAATACAATAGGAGAAATACAAGCTGAAATGAAATTGGGATTGGGATGCATTTCAAAGGAGGATGAACCTCATTTTATAGAATAAAAATCAGAAATCCCAAAGGGATTTCTGATGTGGTCTAGGTGATGTTTCACTTAGCCCTACCATTACATATATTCTCATACTAAAATAATTATTCATCCCCAAACAATAATTTTTTTTTCCAAAAAAATCTTTATCATCACTTAGAATTATTATAACTAGGTTTGAGTGTTATAGGGTCTATAAATAGTGAAGCAAATTCAAGTAGATATGTCGAAAGCCATGGTAGAGTTTGAGTTCTACCACTATATTTGTGGATTTTTGGATGTTTACACTTATTTATATAATGGATATGGGTGTTTATTACAATCACACATGTGGATAAACAAAATTATTTGGTTGCCTCCCAAGCATCACTATGTTTAATATACGTAGCTACACCATCAAAATATCTTTTACTCCATTAGAAAGCTTTAATGTTCACTATAACTTCTTAGTATATTATTTTAGCTCTTTCTTGTTGATCTCTTCCTTCAATCTTTCTTCAACTATACTTGTTTCTTGGACTATTTTCTCATTTGATGCTATGACTTTAGTGAATATCATGGTCCTTTTCTTTGCTTCATTGTCCCTTTTTATTTTGGTTACCCAAAGTCACAATGTTGAATAATGCCATGACTTTGCTTTAAGCTTTTCCTTTCCCTTTTCTTCCTCTAACTCCAAAGTCATGAAAATAATTGAAGCCATAGCTTTATCTTAAACATTTGTCTTACCCTTTTCTTCATCCATCTCCAAAGTCATGGCATTGTAAATTATTGTGAGCTTAACTATAAGCTTTTGATGAATTAATTTATTTTGTACTCTAAAGTCGTGGTGTTGTACACAACCACGACATTGTCTTTGATTTACTCTTTCACACTCTTTGTCTAGCCTTATCTTTCTTCATTGATCTTTCTACTTCCTTAGAGTTATTATCATTAGACTACTTGGATATCATGATTTTGAAGAATGCAACGACCTCATAAAAGTTATCTTCCTTTGTTTTCTCATTTTCTTATCTTCAACATAATTTTTTGTATTTCTCCAAGTTATTAATATCATAGCTCTAAATTTAGGAGAATGCTGATTCTTCAACATCTCCTTTCATTATTATATTGATCATATAAGCCATTATAAATATTAAATTTTACTTATTCCTTATCGATACAGAGAGTGAACTCTCATTACTTGACATTGATAAGGGTTTGTTCCATGGCTAAAAATAGGCATCCCAATATTAATGGCGTATAGTGGTATTCCTTTTCCTCCATATCCAATATAATAAAATATACTAGAAATTAAAGATACTTATCTTGACCAATATGACTTCAATGATTCTATTCAGGCACTTGATAATCAAATCCATCATTTGGAGTTATAGACATGTTTGAGTAATTTTTACAAGATTCAATCTTCATGCAATGGACCATGACATCAAGTCGAAAATTGATTCCAAATCACATAGTGCCTTCTAGGGTGTGATCTCCAATAATGTAAGGAATAATAAAATTTCTAGGGTCTTTAAATTTCTTCGAAGGTTTTATATGAATAATTTCACTACACTTCTTGGTTATATGTTTTCAACTTTCTTTTACTACTCATTATATCTTTCATAAATTTAACATAATTTAACATTTGGGCTAGAGCTTCAACAAATAGTATGTTTACTTCTAACTTTCAGAATATAATGAGAAACTTTTTGATGCGATCATTCAACTTCCCCATCTTAAATCTTTGAAAATATAGAAGACTCTTCAGAAATATATCCTTGACTTCATCCTAATCCATTTCTTTCTAGACATAGCTTTGGATAAGTTCTATTCGCTCCTCTATTTCTTCATTTTTCCTTTTTTTTATCTTCATGTGAAACTTGAGTTTGTATTTCTTTTGGAGTCACAACCTTATTAGGTGTTGTGACATCTTATTTGTTATCATTTTATTTCTCTTTAGTTATGGTCATGGTTTTTAAAGAATATCAGGCTGGACCATTATTTTTAAGGAAGTCACAGCCTTGTTACCCCCAAAAGCTCTTGATTTCCTTCTATTCAAAATTCCTTTATAGTTTATGAGTCATGGCTTTTGGGAGAGTCATGACTTTTGAGAGAGTCATGACACAATCATCCCCAGAAGTTTCAAAAATGTTTTGTTCAGAATGTTTTGGTAGCTATTTCCCACTTATAAGAAACATTGAGAAATAATTATTTGAATTTACTTCTATATCACATAGTAAATTTATTTACTCCTCGTCCTTACATTGATTATGCCGATTGACCAAGGTGATGTCCTATGTTCCTCATCACCAAACTCATTTCATTCAACCTTAATTCAAGCACCCCCATTTTATGTTTTTGGGCATCATTTATTTTCATTAATTCTGGTAGGATAACTTGCACAACATCATTTAAATTTAGCTTTTCTTTTCTTCATGATGATTGATAATTAAAATTTGAGCTTTCTTGATTATTATAGTTCACTACATCATTCTCGATGTTTTTAGAGGATTTCTTGATATATTGTAGCCCACTCTCATAGCTTCGTCTCATAAAAGGATGCTAAAAAAAAAGAAAACAAAATTCAAGTTTGTAACTTGAATTCGATAGTACTATGCTATGGATCATTGTATCATTACATTATATTCATCCATAGTACTGCTAGTTTGTAACTTATTGGTATATCAATCTATCATTTACTTGAATTCGATGGATAACATTCAATTAATGGTATTAAAATCATTCATAATAATTTACAATACTATATATATATAATTATTATTCTATAATCAATACTCATGTAATTTTTCATATGTAATTCATTTCATAATCAATTTTTCTCGATTTCAAAAGTCTTAACTCCATAAATTGATAATGATTCTTTCTGCTAATTTGAAGCTATGGTTCTAATATTTCTTCTACAGTTGGAATAATCAAATTTATATGATTAAAACTCAAGTTATGGTACAATACATCTAGACTATTCTAATTTGAAAAATAGAATCGGATTTTTCTTGGACATAGCTCCCCTTTGACGGATTTCTTGCTAATTTTGAGTTATAATTTGGATTTTCATGCACTTATTTCACATAAATTATTTTCCTATAAGTCTAGTTTGTCCATAATTTTGAATCACTAAATTTGTATAAGTGAAACTCAACTTATGGCTAAAATATCACAATTATACCCAAAAGAACTCTAATATGAACTATAATCAATCAAAACCATCTTTACACAAGGTTATCATTTCCCCCCAAATCCAGAATCATCAAAAGGGATTTAGAGTTAGTTTTCTTACCATAGTACTTTTCAAATCTTTTCTTCCTTCTTGCTTGATCACATAAAAACAAGGAACGAAAAAAAAAATTCCACTAAAATCATGCTCTTGTCCCAAGCTCTTGCTCATTCTCTTTGACTTTTTTAAAAACATAAATTCTCAAAAGAGCATTCCTTTTGCAACTTTTGGTCTTACTTTCCTCTACATGTTTAAGACCTTGTTTGGCTTTAATTTTATTTTTTCTTTATTTATTTTTAATAATTTTATTTATTTATTTTTAAAAAATTGATTGAGTGTATTTTTAGGACATTACAATTCTTCACTCCTTGGAAGAATTTCATCCTCAAAATTACCTTCTTGAAGAATTGTGGAAACTACTAACATGTGGTTTCTTTACTTTTCCAAGTGACCTCCTCTATCTTGTGGTTTCTCTACGATACTTTGACTATTGAGATTTGTTTGTTTCATAATTCTTTGACTTATCGAGCCAAGATCTCTACCGGCTTCTCTTCATATATCAAGTTTGCCAGCTAAAAGCTCAATAATCTTTGAAAAGGCCACATGTGATGGTTCTGACCTATACCTCCTTGGAATTGAAACATGGAAAACATTAAAGATAATGTGTATTTGCCACTGGATTGACTTTCTCGATCACCACATACTTCCCCAATGAACCCGAGACTTAACTTGGCCTTTTCTCATATCTCATGACTATTTTCTAAGGAGAAGATTTCAAAAATATTTCAAAAATATTTCAAAAATAATGTGCGTATCCCAACTACTCTCATAGTTGATCAAGCTACTTCTTAGCATATCTTTTAATGCTTGGATCACTCTTTTTGATTGTTCATCCTTTTGGAGGTGAAATGTTGTGCTGAAATTTAGTCAAATGCCTACAACTTCTTAAAAGTTTTTTTAAAATCTTGAGGTAAACCTCGGATATCTATCTGAAAAGATCAACATTGGAATCTCATCTAATTGAACTATTTTTTTTATGTAGAGCTTTGTCAACTTATCATGTGAATAGTCATTTTTCACTAGTAGGAAGTGAGCTGACTTAGCCAATCGATCTTCCATGACCCAAACTGAGTCATGCTTTCTTTCTATCACTAGTAACCCAACCATAAAATTCATTGTGATTCGATCCTATCTTCACTAAGGTATTTTAAAAGGTTGATATAATCTTGAAGGTACTTGATGTTCTACCTTCACTTTTTGACACCCCATTTACTTGGTCATAAATTTCAAAACAACACTCTTCATTCTAGAATACTAGTATAAAGTCTTCATACTTTGATATATTTGTATATTATCAGGATGCATAGCAAAAATCTACTATATGCCCCTTCTAGTATGGATTTCTTGAATTCATTATCACTTGGTACACAAACTTGATTGCTATAATATAAGAATCCATCATTTTTCATGGAAAACTCAATTTCTTTACCCTTTTTATTATGACTTACAAGTGCAAAAATTTTCTCATCGCTCTTTTAAGCCTTTAGCACTTAATTCAAAAATCTAGTTTTGCTATCAATGCTACTACTATTTTATCATCATCTAGTAATGAAAAATGATCATTCAATATTTGTAGTGATTGTATTGAATTTCTACTCAAAGCATCTTTCACAACATCAGCTTTCTTACGATGATAATCAATCACACAATCATAATTCTTGATCAATTTTATTTTTCTATATTATCTCAAGATAATCAATTACACAATCATAATCTTTGATCAATTATATTCATCTACATTATTTCAAATAAATCAATCACACAATCATAATTATTCATAAGGATACATTCAAACATATTTAATGAAGCATCACTAAAAATCACATATTTTTTACCATAGGTTAGCTGAGTAAGAACCATTGTCTTGGCTAAGAATATTTTCAACTTTTTAAAATTAGCTTGATTTTCACTCTACTCAAATTTCACATTCTTTTGTAGCAATCTCATCATTGATCTCGAAATCATTAAAATATATAAACAAACCTTATATAGTAACCTACCAATCTTAGGAAACTACACACTTCCATGACATTTTAGGTGGCTTCCATTCATAAGTCATCTCTATCTTCTTTTGATCCACTCTAATCCTTTTTTTTGATACAATATGTCCAAGAAAGGATACTTCTCTCAACCAAAATTTGTATTTGCTTAGTTTTGCATATAATTGTTTCTTTCTCAAGATTTCAAGCACTGCTCAAAGGTGTGTAACATGATATTTTTGATTTGTTGAATATACAAGGATGTCATCTATTAATAACATGACAAACTGATCTACATATAGTTGGAAAATATGATTTATTAAGTCCATGAAAATCATCAATGTATTTGTCAACCTAAATGGTATTACAATGAAGTCATAATATCCATATCATGTTCTAGATGCCATCTTATGCACATCTACGTCCTTAATCATTAATTGATGATACCAATATCATAAGTCAATTTTTAAAAAGACATACCTTTAAATTGGTCAAACAATTCATCAATCAAGGGTAATGAGTATATATTCTTTTCTATTATCTTGTTCATTTTCCTATAATTAACACACAATTGACGTGTATCATATTTCGTGTCGACAAAGAAGACTAGTGCTCCCATGGTAATACATTCGAATGATAAAATTATTTTACTAATAATTCTTGCAATTAAAATTTCAATTCTTTTAACCTCATTAGAGTCATTCTATACATGTAATTCATGCTAGAGTGACACCTAAAACAATATCGATTGCAAACTCAATCTCTCTCTGTGTAGGAAATCCTTGCAACTCTTTGGGAAACATGTTCGCATAATCACTAACTATGCAGGAAATCCTTGCAACCCCATTCGCATCCTTTGCTATTCTCCCACTTTGCTGAAATTATTGAATCATCACTATCAAAATCAGCTTCAACTGAAAATAATTAGCTTCAACCAATTGCATTTGAATCCTATAGTAGTTTTCCAATAATTTTCCAATAATTTTCCACATTATTTTCAATTGCATTTGAAAATAAAAATTATTTGAAAATTATTGAAAATAATTTTCCAATAGTCTTCAAAGGTGTGGTGATGGTGGGATTGTTGGATAGCTTGCCCATTACTTTCTTGGAGTTATCTATTGCTATCAATTTCTTCCACATGCTCCTCATCTCTTTGTCTTAAAATTACTCCTCTAGTTCTCACAATCTCTAGGTATAGATGTGTTAGCCTACTCTTATAGTTTCTGCTCATAGAGGTGGTGATTATAGAAAAAATAAAATATTGAACCAAAATATACAAAAAAGTAACAAAAGATAAACAATACAATTCAAAGCACATAAATAAGATAGTATTATCCAGTATACTAAAAAAAGAATTATCATTTTTTAATAAAGGCTACATCAACTAAAGTTGGCTAACTAAATTAAATAATTCCTAGTAATGATAGTTTAAAAATTTTCTGCCTTTGTTACATGCCCCTCTTTTTATCTTGTAGCACTATCAATATGCTATATGCTATGCAAGTGATAGAATTGATCATCTATCAAAGCTTGGAAGATTCTTATAAATGGATAATAAGAATCAAAGAAAGGGGTACCAAACAAATATGTAAGGCTTAGACCTTTCGTATACTGCTTGGGTAGCTTTCTCTTCAAGCACTCTTTCCTTAAGAAGGGTTAGCTATGTTTCAAGCACTCATTCTTGAAAGAAAATAAGTCAATAAAGTACTTTCATTCAAACACTACTTGTAGCTACCTATCCCTAAAACTATTAAACATAATATAACTGCCTTCATAGTTAGAAAGCAACCTCCTCTTATACTATATTCTATAAAAAGATTCTATAAAATCTATACAATTACTATCAATGAATCAGCTATGCTATTAAAGTGAATGTATTGGAATCTTATCTCATGCCCAATCCAAGAGAGCATCCTAGTGGACTCTTTGTTGGCGACAAACACCTCCTTTTTTTCATTGCAAGGTGAAGATAAGATAAAGCCAATGAATCCACTAAGAAGGGCCATAAGTAAGTCTTATGCCTATTCGATATTATTAGTCACTAGTGACTATCCTTTCCTTATAAATTACAAGCAAGAAAAGCCCTTTTAGAAAGGTTGAGGCTAAAGGGATGATTATCCTTGAGGGGTAGAATATTCTCATGAAGTTATGCCAAAATGTAGATATATTTCTTTTTATCGGCTATCCTTTTAGCTTCCCTTCCTACTTCTATAGCCTTTGAAAGCAATCAAGAAAAAGATAAACCTCAAAGTAATCTAATACCCTAACTAAACCACAATTAGGGACCAAACCCACCCTAGTAGATATTCTACATACACTTCTAGGAAAAGCATGCTTAGGGCATTGACTACTTCACCTTCAATAGCAAAGAAGCAATGCCCGCTACCATGAAGATGCATCTTGATGATGACACGCAGTTTCTTCATTTCTTGAAGACTTGTCTTTATCTATGTGTACTTGAGTTTTGTAATTTGTGTCTTTTCATTGGTAAGGGAAGGTTGCCTATCTTTGTATCACAAGGTTAGTGGTAGTGTATGAAGGTGATCCTGCCCTACATGGAAGGAAGGAAGCCTTAAGTTTAGACTACATGTGAGCAACCAATCCCTAGAGTGTGTCAAGAGCACCTACCCTACCTGAGGGTGCAAGTCTATTATCAATCTCCATACGTATGTTTCACCTCATTATTATGCTTGCCACATGCCACTTGGTTCTTTGTATCAAGGGATGAGCATAAATGAGAGTCCCTCATAGATTGTGAAGGTCGATGAGTTCTCAATGACTTCTTCCTTCCACGGTCTTAGAATATACCAAAAATCATGCATCAAAGACTCGATGTGTTTTTATTTTTGTATCTTGAGTGGCTACTGTATTATCTTTCAAGATGGGTAGCTAGACTTGCCAATGTTCCAGAGTTCATTGCCCAACTACTTTTCACTTTAACTGATATTGATCTTTTAAGGCCTATTTTCAATGTGTAGCAGCATGATCAAGGGAAGGGATGAATCATAGTTGAAAGCCTATTTGCTAACATCCTAATCTAGATCAAATATTTGATTGGAGGAGAGAGTGGTACCGTACTGGCTAGAATTTCTCACTCATAAAATATTGATTGGATATGCTTTAAAAGGATAGCCAACTTACTAGCCATTTAAAGAGGATTTCTTTGACTGATATGCCTTTTTCCAAATAGGAACTAGCTTCAAAAAATAATAGAAAAAGAAGTAAACCTCGCATTTAGTTGTCAATTTGTCTAATCACTATCATGCCTACCAACTTAAGTTGGTGTATCAAAATGATTTTGAAAGTATAACATAATCTGATTTTGAAAGAGATGAAATCACTGGGGGAAAGGTTTAAAGCTTTCATTTATTAGGTTGAATGCTAATCGAATCTATTTAGCATCTCATTTTTATGTGTCCTTAGTTCTTACTAGTCTCAGTATCATGAGAAGTATCAAAGTATAACCTAATATTAGCAGTTGTTTAATAGATTGACTTTTCCCTTCCAGTCTTAAGCACTTTCCCTTTTGATGGGTGAGGTGGGCCCCTTTCACCAGTGGTCCAAGTATAGGAACTGGTAAAACAAAATGGGTCTCAAACAACAAGGATCTAAATACATCTCCATGATCTAAGAGATGGGTTATATAAGCGTACAACTTTTCCTAAGTTGTATTCAATCAAAAAAATAGGCCAAAGAAGGTTTTGTGACTGAACTTGTATTAGTACTTCAGTATAAGATAGAAGTTGTATAAACAAAGACACCCTCTAGCAGCATTGGCATAAGAAAAAGTTTTTCAAAAAAATAAAAGTAAGTCCCATTACTTATTCTATTTTCTGTGGTGAAGTTACTCATGATGGAGCTAGCTTTCCATAATGTGTTGCTCCCTCTTTCATTGGGTAAATGTTTGAGATGGCTAGTCATTGAAGGATTTCTTTTCTTTCTCTTCGTGTGCAATGGAATATGTAATATGCGAGACTATTGAGATCGTAGAATAGGATGTGAAGCTTATTTCTAAACACAATTTCTTTTCATTAATGGTATCTTTCCATTTCCCTATTGTTGGTAAAGGTGCATTCCTTCTTCCATTAGATGTTGAAATGTCTTATGTAAGTAAAAGCATGGTTATGGGTTTCCTTTTCTATCCCATACATATATATTTTTTCTTTCTTTGAGACTCGGGGACAGGGACTCGGAGGGAGAAAACATGTGACTTACCTACGTCAAAGTTTTTTCTTCTTTGTATCCAGACTAAGATCTGATCAAGGTTATTTTTTTCTTTATTTACCCTAGCCCCTTTAGTGAGATACCTTCACCTTGGTGATGTAAGGTGCATTTGCTTTAGCTTTAGTGATTCCATGCTTGCTTCTGATATTTTCCCTCTTAGTCTATCTAGTAGATCGGGTTCATGTTCTTGGAGGTATAACTTTATTTCCTAATGGTCGTATTATGGTAATGTTTCCTATTATTCTTGCTTTATCTAATTTTTAAAAAACTTCTCTTTTTGTTCTACTTTTTTTGCTTTTTTGCCTACTGCTTGTTAATAGATTTCTCATTGTCCTTTTTCTTTCCTCAGTTAATGTCTTCAATCATGTAACCTTACTTCTATTTCCCTCTATCCTATCAATCATCCTATTTTTGTATTCCTCCCATTACTACTATGCTGTACTATCTCATCTTCAATAAAAGTGAAGACTTCAGGTCTACCCTAATTGCAAACTTTCTTAGTTGTCTTTTGCCCTTTTATATTCTTTATAATCTCTTAGTCCAGCTATTATGTATATCCCTTAGTCCCTATATCGGATGTTGACCCTTCTATCCTAGTTTTTCATTCCATAAGCATTTCAAACCCTACCTAGGAAGGCTTACTTCTTTATAATTGTTGCAAGGGTCGATGTAATTAAGGGTTGTCTGCTAGCCTGAGTAATAGTTAGTATTAGGCCCCAATGGCTTATCTTCTTTTCTTCTAGCATCTCCCAATGGACCCTTTCCTTTTCTTTGAATAACTCCTATCATCTGTTGAGGCCTAATGCTAATATTTGAGGAAATCAAATCAATCAAATCTATGCACTAATCCTTGTGCTAACAATTTTAGTGCTTTACTCAACCTCTCTATTAGTCCTAAATTCATCTGTTAGTTAGTATGACAAAATGCATCTGATTTGATTATACTTCTCAGTCTCAGATTAAGCTCTTTCTTAGATAAGGATTATCTTCTTAGTCTAAAAGTATATTCTTGCTTGACTTGTTGTCTCACCCAAGGCGAGGACTTAGTTTGCTTTCTTTCTTACTTTGTATTGAGGGTATGTGTATGTAGTTGTAGGACACGCTCTTTCTTGTTTATTGTTAGAGGTTTCCTTCTCTTATTATTTTTGTCTTGTATGGAGGGAGTGGTTATTCTTTTGTATCACCATTTTCTTATCATTTCTTTTTATAAGGAGAATGTGTCGAAGATCTCTTGGTGAAAAGGAATCAGCTTTCTTATCACTTCAAGCCTTGGAAGCTATTTTGTATCACATAGAGCACTTACTATTAATCCGAGTTGAAGTCCAAGTTCTCTAGTTTAAGACTAAGTATAGTAGAGTCCCTTTGTGTGGTATAAGGGGCTTGAGCCCCTAATATATTCCTTCTTGTAGTGAAGTAAGGAATGATGGATCTTTTTTCCTTGAGATGTGGAACAATTGACCTAGTCTTTTACTAACCCCCATAGGATTAGAATCATTCCCTATAAGGGCTTGAAAGTATCTTTATTTGGCTTAAGCCAGGGTAGAAGTTGGATCACTATCCCCCACACCCCCTAGAGCCCCGTTTATATCATGGGTATGTCTTTCTCTTTAGTAGTGGTCCAACCTTAAATGCAACTTGTGGTCCCTCCTCTTGGTATGGAACCCACTGATTGATGGGGAAGGAAAGCAAGGAACTCTGATTGCCAAGGTAAGCGGGATAAAAGCATGTGTATTTCATCTTTCTTATATCAAAATAGCAGCTATTAGGAGTTAGCACAAATTATCTGAGAAAAGCAAGACAACTAATGCTCTTTGAAGAAATAATGAGAGCTGGGAAAAAATGCTCTTTTTTGAGAAAATGGATACTGATTAGTTATGTGAAAGAAGGGCTTGTTTGCAACATGAAATGACATAGGTTTATCTTTAATACGGAATTACTAGTATTTATTGAGTTAGCACAGGATTGGCAGGCTATACATCTATTGAATTAATGGCAATAATCTTCTTTTACTAAGAAAGATTTCCAATTGGCTAAAAGACATAGCTAAGGAGAGGCTTTTAATCCAACTCATTGAAGATGCCCAGAAGGAACTATCAGAGATGAGATAGTAGCTTTCACTAAAGGACCAAAGTAGCCATGATAAGGATGAATCAAGACTTGACTTTGAAAGCCTAGTAGAAAGCTTTCCTTTCATCCGCTCTGGTCTCTATGTGTTACATATCCATGACCTCTATCTTACTCCCATTATTCATTATTCCATTAGCTTATGGAAACCAGTGAACCCAACCAGAAATCATAGTAATTTTTGTCCAAGAAAGGTGTTGTCGAAGCATGGCAAAAACATTAAAAAAAATAAAAAATCAAAAGGGCAAGTCAAAAGAAAGCAAGTAGCAGAACAAGCTTTTCAAGTGCAAGAATGATTAATAAGTTGAAAACTAACTTGTAAATGCCTCCTTTTCTATAACCAAAGAAAAAGAAGTGGGGGCATAAATACAATCCTGATAGGAGAGCCATCTTGCCCTTGCACAGTCAAGAGGAATGTGGCCACTGCATGCTGTGAAAGACTAAGCTTTTCATTTGCTTACTCTTCTCTTCATAGAAAAAAAATAGGAACCATCCTTTGCAAAAAAAAATGCAAAATTGACTCAACTATCATCATCATATCCGGCCAATTTTTATATTTTAAGACCTATATCATTTCTTCTATCGAGAGCTACTCTTTTTCTAGTTGAGAAATAAAGCCTAAGTGAGACAAGAATGAATTAAGGAGCAATTCTCTTATTGACCGTAGCATCTTTCTTTTGAATATTAAGACATTGTAGGCTCTCCTCCTTTCTTTATAAGGACTATGAAACAAAGACTCACATTCTTAGATAAGCATACACTTTTAGAAGATATCAATCATGGAAGGTCTACTACATGCAAGAAGGTGCTACTAAGTGGCTTCCTTTAATTGAATGGGTAAATGGGAAAGCTTTTCTCTAATGCCTTTGTTCGGAACAGACTATTAAATTTTCAACTTCATCCAATTTCATGTGCTAGAAAAAAAAAACTACCCACTTTTAAGAATGAATCTTAAAATCATTGAACAGCTAAGTCAATAGTAGTGGTAGGTTCTCTAATTTGATAAAGAGGCACTTCTCTCTTGAAATGAAAAAATATAGGCAAAATGCCATCCTTTAACCTTAGCTTGAGCATCTTGTTATCATATCTTTGAGACTTGATGGTCTGTTCTATTAGGATAAAAAAATATTTTCCAGCCCAGCTATATATTTAAGAAGTAGATCGAAAGAAAGGAAAAAAAATAGATATTATCCTTCAAATAGTCACCATTCTCACTCATTTAGTTAAGAGGGATGACAAAGAATTAGGTGACCAGTGGGATTGGATTTCACCCAACCATAATGTCTAGCTAAAGACTATATTAAAGACTTAGCTTGAAGCCTATCATATTTGAATTTGTACTTCCTTCTATATGTGTTGTATATAATTTGTTTTGATAAACTATTTGTATAACTAAAATATGTTTCTGTTTTAATATTTTTCATATAAGTGCAAGAAAGAAAATATTAAGAGACTGGGAATGCAGTAAATGCACAATAATGGAGGTCCTGCTGTCCAATCAGTGGATCGAAGAATTTTGGAGCAGATCCACCTGAGTGATCCGACCCACTCCGGTTATTTAAACCAAGAAACTATATTAATATAAACTATTTTTTTATTTCTATTTTTGGCTGCTGTAATTTTTGTGTTGAACTGTTCATCTCCATTTTTTTCTCCTCTATGTACTATTTTCATCACGACTACTTCTGCGCACGTACTATAAGAATATTCTATTTGGTTATAATCTGTAAATGCATATGTATTTTTTTGGTGAATGTAGCTAGTTGTGTTGAACGACTAGTAAACCACATTATTTTGTGTGTACTGTTGTGGTTTCTTTTCTGCTAATGATATTGATTTTGTCGTGGTTCTGTTGGATTGAGATTGTGGATATATATATATCATTTGTTGTCATTTTTAGTTGCTCTTCTTCTAAATCTTTAAAATTACAATCGTGGAAGTAGAATTTCCTAACAATATGGTTGCTAAGAGCTGAGAGAAGGAATAAAAGTAGAGATTAAAGCCCCGTATGTCTACCCCTCAGAAAACCTTGTTGTGATAGCTATAATCATTCCTTATTCCCATCAAAAATCATAATCGAGGAGTGGTAAACACATAGTGTTGTAAGGCCAAGCTCACCCCTTAAAGAAAATAAGTGGCATTCTAGTAAGCCTAGGTGAGATCTAATCTATTCCAAATCCAAAAAGTAACACCCAGCTAGGAGAATCACAATATGTTTGGCATGGTTTTATAAGTGTAGCTTAAGAGGGCGGCAGAGCCCTTTGTTCATCTATAAAGATAAAAACCTCTTCCTTTCTATTCGTGCCAAACATAGTTTCCAATCTAAAATGTGATTAAAATTAGATCCTGACTGGTACAATAGCAAAAGGAAGGACTATAAGGAAAACTTCTTACATACTTCTTGGGTAGGCTTGCTCTTATACTATTAATAGGCTAACTACTTTGAGTGGTTTTTTTTTTGGTTTGGTGGCATGCTTTCTCACATAGAAAAAATTTAAAGATTGAGCCTAGTAATTGATAGAGATGAGTGTCCTGCCTTGGATGTCTTGCTTTGAATATATCTAGTTGATGAACTAAGCATTAGAGAATAGGGAACTTTTCTTTTGATCATCATTTTCTTTTCCATGTCCATGAATGGTAGTAGAAGAAAGGTAAATCGAGACTAGAGGTCAGCACTTTATAAGAATCCTTTTATTGAATCTGCTCCTCATGGCTATGTAAGGGCTATAGGATTCGACTAACTTATAGCTTGAACGTGATAAATTAAGGGTCTCTCAAGTCTCAAGGAATCGACATGAAATATAAATAGCATGTGTGCCATGATTGGATTGGACTTTTATTGGAACTATAACTATAAGTATAAACTCAGAGTTGGTAAATGACACTACTTTATTGAATATTGATTGAAAAGCTTTAGTAGGCCAAGAAATGCCTCAGTAGGCTAAGGTGAGACTAATTTATTTCTTATATGAAATGAAAGCATTTATTGATTATCGATGCAAACTATTATAAGTGACAAAGCTAGAAAAGCAAGGATCATAGAATATATAATTTCTCACAAACTAGGATCCCAACCCACAATATCTTTTTCTAACCCCATTTTTCCTGGGAACCAAGAGTTGCCCCTTTGGGCTTGGTCAATGAAAATCTATTTCACTCTTTCTAGGCTAGAACCATAGCTAGTTTGTGTCTAAGTGGGGGAGTGTCAAGTGAGGGTATCAAAGTACAGTCTAAAGGGTTAGTGTTTCAGTTTGTTCCTTGTTATATCAAATAGTAGCACCGAGGTAAAGCACTTGGATCCATAGCTCGGTAAAGGAATGAAAGAAAGAACTTAGTAACTTAGTCTTAATAGATCACTCATAGTACTAACAAAGCTAGTGACAATGCAGCTTCAAATGAACAAGAAGAACCACAAAGAAAGGAAGGGGGTTGGGCTACTAAGAATCAGTGAATGTACTCATGTACTTTTCCATCCAAACCACATGTACCATAGGTAGAAATGGCCAGTCTTCAATGGTAAAGTTTGAACACTCACTTCAAAATTGTAATAAGAAAGTTAGAATCGGTAGCTCACTTAAAGTTCAACAAAAAAGTAGTATTGTCTAAGCTAAAATTACCTTATCTTTTATTTCATACTACTATTAGGTTAGATCGTTCATTATCTTGGCCTCCATCATGAATGCTATGCATGATCTTGTTTGCCTCAACCAAGTCAAACATTTTATTAGAACACCATCTCTTCCTCTTAGTCTTGGCAATTTCAACCATGATAGAGAAGTCCATTGTCCATTGAGGATTGAGGGTTGGTTGTTCTAAAGTTTTTTCTTGCATAGTATGTAGGTGCTATCTTAACTATTGATAAAAACAAGCCAACTTTTGTATCATAGTGGATTAAGCAATGAAAGGATCCAAGGAACCTCAGACTAGCTCTCTAACTTTATCAGACTTTATCTAGCTCATACACTTAGATCCAAGATTTTCCTTTTAGTTAGCCATGATATATCATGTAATGAGGCACCATGAACATTTAGGCACTAAGTTCTAAACTTTAAGGGTGGATTTTCAGGTCTTTCATTACTTTGTAAGTACTCCAAAAGTACTTGATTGTGAAAATGGTACATCAGCTTTGGTATTAAATTTCCTTACCCTTTTTCCTCCAACCCTGTGTTACATTGAGACCAATCAAACCAAGCTAGTGCAATAAAAGATTCGTCAATAGCTTTTGATATATTTACAACAACTAAATTTGAGGATGACACTTGGGTTTAGATGGAAGCTCTCCCTTATCTATGTCTAATTCATCACAAGCCTTAAGCCTATTGCTTACCTATGCTTTATCTGTATATCATATTCTCAACATCAAATCAATGAATAAGAGTAGCTCCTTTCGGCTTGGTATTCACTCACAAAGAAAAAATAAGTGAGCCTTGAAGTATAGCCATTTTGCTTGGAATTTTTCTTGATGGGTGGGGAATAATCACTCTTTCTTTCTTTAGTAGCTAAGGTGTGAACAAGAAGACCATGCTCTTGGCATCTAAGAATCAAAAGGAATGTCTCATTCCAGTTGGATTTTCATGCCTACAGAAAAGATAGAAGATCATGAATGCTGAATAAATCCTTAAGTTTTGGTAGTGAGTGAGGATTGGGGGATCACTTTAATCTAAATCGCCTTGCTCTTCTATAATGGATTTGCTTTTCACTCATGAGTTTCAATGTCTAATCTACTTTTAATATTTTAAGAGAAAGCTTTTCATATTAACTTACTCTAGCTCTATCCATTTCAATTCTTTCCATTAATTTGTTTTGATCCTATATACACGATACCACCTTCTCGGCCCAAAAGAAATGGATTCGACTAGCTATGAGCTCTCACGTAGTTAAGGTTGTCAGGTTCAAATATTAACTTGGTGACTAAGATGACTATCTAATCAAAACAATAGAAAGATTGCCACTTAATTGGCTTTTTCTTGGGAAGTAAAGTTTGTGCTAGGTGAATGCTTAAATAAACCTAAAAAATGTAGAAGAATCAGCTATTACATTTGGAGTTCCTTATGTATCTGAAACAACCACTATTTCTTTGCCTTCTTTGGTGCATCTTATTATAGAGATTGATTTTTCACCCACTACTATAACTAATTATATGACTTAGACCGAGTTCTAAAGTTGTTCCAAGTGGAGGAGTTGGTATAGGAGAAGTGCAAACAAACTAAAGGGTGGGCAAATAAATGAGAGTAACTTATCATGGGCATGATGATTCTGTTTGGGTATTTAGTTTTCCCAGCTCTCCTTTATAAATTGCTACTCCAAAACTGAGGATAGAATTCTATTCAAATAATTAAATAGGGCATTGAGTAATGAAAGGAAAGATATCACAATGGTCGCTAAATGAGGCTTTTACTAAGAAGGGTGGTTGTTCTGATTAACAACTTTCTAGATGATTAGAGGAACTAATATTGAGGTATGTCAATCATGTGAATATGACATTTATTAATCCAAAATCATGAATGCTTTTATAAGCTAATACATTGTGGTTATCGTAAAAAAACTAACCCTCAATTTATGTGGACTTTTTATAGAATATCTTTCTAAGGGATTTGCATTATGTGTGGGAGTAACATGTCATCATGGTAGATGATAATATGTAAGCTATAAGACATGCATGATTGGGGGTGACTCATTAAGTGGTGAAAGTTCAACATGTTCATTTCTATTGTATGATGACCACTAGTATTGATTTATACAAAATCATATATTAATTATGCAAATATGGAACTTTTGAAGTTGAAAGTATAAATTTATTTACTACCACATCATTTTACATATATATAATATGTGATGTTTGCGAATAAGAATGCATATAGAAAGTTACTTTCAAGGGCAATTGATGGGTTTTCTAAAAAGTATGAACTTGTAGATAAATATTTGGTATTAAAACTATCAAACATTTTTAAATATATTTTAATGTTTTATGATATTGTGTAGGAATGAAATGAGAAAAATTATGAATTAATTTCATGACTTTGTAATTATGATTAGTTTTAATGAATAATTATGAAATTAAATTTTTTTTTTGATATGTTTAATAGAGGAAGTAGAATATTGAGTCTTTTGAAGTTTTGGTATCTATTCTTAGCCAAAATACTATCTAATTTGTCAAGGTAATTCTTGTATGTCATGATCCTACCAGCTTATTAACATAATTATTTTATTATGTGACATATTTTTAGTAGTTGTAATGCTATCATGGAGTTGAAACCATACCTATCTCATGAAAATTAAATAATTGTGATATTATTTTTATGAACATCAACTAAATACCTCACTGGTGCTCAAAATCATGGTCTAGTACAAGTGTCATGACTTTATTTTTATATAGGTTGGTAGTCTCAAGTTATAGTTACTATCTTTTTATAAAGTAATGACTTTTAAGCTACAAAAAGTTATAGAGCCAATGTTACTCGCATCAAAGCCATGATTATTATTCAAAGTTACAACTTTAGGGATACTAGAATCTATAGAGATCATTACTCGAGTATATCTAATTCCAAAGGCCATGACTCTTGTCATAGAAGGAAGGTAAATCAAGGACAATTATGCTCAAGTTAATTAGCAATGTCATAATATTCCTACAAAGCAATGGAAATATGATATATAAGAGAAGACAAGGCCCATGGCTTGGCCACCCATAGTGTCATGGACACTTGAAAATATATAAGAGAAAATTTTGTGTTGCAATCATCTCCCAACACTATGTCAATAGGATATACAAGTTCTTATCAATGCCATAGCTATTTTCTAGCTCCATGGCCATAGAATAATGAAGAATGACCAATTCCATTAACATATATCAAAGTAAGAATCTTTTCACCAAGAATTAGCCATTCCCCTAGTGTCTTTGCCCATTATTAAACATAAAAAGATAAATGCCTAAGGTTGTAGCCACTTCATAGAAATGTGACTTTATGTTATAAAATATTAGATGCAAATATTAGGCATTGCTAGAAATATGACTTTGTGTTTAAAAAAGAATGAGTTATTTTCTAAAGTTGTAGCTACTTTTTAGAGTCGCAACCTCAAGCTTAAGAGATAAAGACTGAATTTGTGAATTTCTTTTAAAAATCATGAATTCCTACTTGTAATAATATAGAATCATCCAAGTATATAAGCATAAGATAACAAAATTCAAATGGATATGTCATTCTTCTTTTTCTCTCTCTATGTTACAAGCTAAGTCATAGAAACTACCAAATCCTAGAGGTAAATTTCACCCTCCGTATAGATTTCACAAGCAAGAAACGGACACGAGACTTAATTCAATCATAAAGTTGAGTGGTGTTTCTTTCAAAATTATCATCTCTAGGTGGCTTTGGGAATTTTTACCAAAATAATGTGGGTATAGGATTTGTCCATTTGAATATGTATGATGTGATATTGATTATTTTGAATAAATGTGTTTGGTTTATTTCATGTTATGGATATTTATGGATTATGATTAATTAGATCTATAACTAGTATTTTGACTATTAGTACGTTTGTTTGAGATTTTCATGGTGGATGGACCATGAGGCTTACTCATACATATGGTAGGAAGGTAGTGACAATCCTTCTGACTTTGAGGTGTCAAATGTGTTGGGCAGCCCAGGCATGACCTGGGGCCCGACTCGATAAGTAGTGCCTAGCCCGACATGGCATGATTTGGAACCGTGCCTCGGTTCAGGCTGTGATGTCCCTCAGCATGGTTTGTGCCATGCTAGGCTAGCATAAATTGTGTGCCTAGCCCATGACATGATTGGGATGAATATTACATAGAATACTCTCTTATAGGATTCACCTTTACTCGGGTGCTTCTCATTGCTGAAACTTGAGGGAAGAATGTTTAATTATAAAAGTATACTATTTATGAAGATGAAAGTACAAATACTTAGAAACTATATAAATTTTTTATCTTTAAAATAATGGATATAGAAAAATAAGAGTATAAATACAAACCAATCATCAAGGATAGGTAACAAAACCACCCAAAAGATAGGAAATATGAATGACTCTTGAATACAAATAAATATATATCTTGGTGGTGATGTCTCATAGGGATATCTATTAGAGAACTACTATTAGGATGGGTTAAATAGTGATAATTATCTTGTATGCTATTAGAAAAAGAAGTCAAGAAAATACCCCAACATTCATTTAGTATCCAACATAACACATATAAAGCAACTTAAATATCATCACATAAATTTAATAAACTCATGAACCTAAGATTATCTAACAATCCAAATATATATTTACTAAAAATGAGTTGTAACACCATTGAATAACTAACATGTCGATACAAACTATGTGGGATTGATATATGGACTATATTTCATTTTACTATTTATATGACTCATGTACTTATGGATCTCTATTAACAAGATATTTTTATTAATAAGCTTTTAGGATTTCGCATAACTGATAAAATTATGTAACATAATAAAGTTACAACAAGTTTGTATTATTATTTGATAATATTATTTAGTTTGGTTAGTCAATGTGATTTGATATAATTATACTTGTAAAATGGATAATTTTTTTAGTAGTATAGATAACGTTGAGTTTGATAAATCTTCATGAATCTAATTACTAAGTCTAGTTAACTTGTTTGTAATTGGATAGTTGTATTTTGGATTTTTAGATGTATCTTCCATTATTTTTTAGCCACTAATCTAAAACGTAAGAAGTTGAGCCAATTTTTATCTAAATACCTCATAAGCCATCTTAAGGAGCTATGGGAGCATAATGAAGCATACAAAATTTATTTTGAGAAACATGAAACATAAGTGAATGGGAATGTACCAAACTATTATAACAATGAGACTTGTTATCCTCAAAGAAATAATTTTTATTATGAACCTTATAGAAACAAGTATCGTCCTTATTATTAGTTAGAAAAAAGTTGAGGAAATTAGGGGTTTGGAAGCCATGAGTAAAGTACATTTAATAAATCTCAATCATCCTCACAAGCTTATTTTTCAACTAAGTTTGAAGAAATCCCGAGAGAAATGGGAATATATAATGCTGCTGAAAAAGAAAAGTTGAGACAAGTAAATGAGAAATATTAAGTCATGGATTAGGTTAAGTCTAGATAAATTGATGTATCAAAAATCTTTGTGGCTAATGCAAAAATATTTATAATTGGAAATTTAGAAGAAGAAATTGATGATATGACCTTGCTTATTCAAGAAGAAGCTAGAATGAGTGATTAAATCTTCACGGCTAATATGAAGAAACTTTGTGGTTGAAAATCTAAAAGAGAAAATTGATAATATGACTTCACTTATTCAAGAAGTAGAAGCTAAAGTGTGTGATGAGATCTTTATGGCTAATATGGAGAAACTTGTGATTGCTAAATCTAGAAAAGAAAATTTATGATACGGCCTCACATATTCAAGAAGAAGAAGTTGAAGCAATTAATAAAATTTAAGTAGCTAATACAAAGAAATTTGTTATTAGAATTTTAGAAGAGGAAATACAACATCACTTATTCAAGAAGAAGAAGCTAAAGTAATTGATGAAATCTTCATAGCTAAAATGCAAAAACTTGAGGTAGAAAAATATGAATAGGAAATTGAAGATATGGCCTTCATTGTTCAAGAAAAGGAGGATGAAGTAGTCCCTCAAGTTTTGGTGGCTTAATTAGAAAATATTGTGGAGGAATGTAAGCAAGAGGCTAAAAAGTCAAGACATTTGGCAATACCAAAGTACGAGAGAAAATAAATAAGAGGAACCCATCCAACATCTAATACTAATATAGAATATACAAGAAATAAGTAAGATAATATATTGAGAAGATAGTATTGATAATAGAGATCTCTAATAAAGAAAATGAAAATTTGAAGGTCTAACGATTGATGCTAAACATAGTGTTGTTTGGATGGCAACCCAACTTTTTTTGTTACTTGTGTGATGAAGTTTTGAAGCTATTATTAGAGATTATTTAGTTTGGTTAATCAATGTGAATTAATGAAATTATTCTTATAAAAGATTAATTTTTTAGCAGTTTAGGTGGTATTGCATTAGATAAATCTTTCCGAATCTAATTAGTAAGTCATGTTTAAACTTCTTTTAAAAGTGGATAGTTGTATTTTGGATTTTTTCATGTATCTTTTCTTATTTTATTAAAACTATCTTAAGAAATTCTATTAAGTAGAATGTAACAGACAAGATTATGGTAACTATTACAATAATGAGACTTATTATCTCAAGAAAATGACTTGTATTATGAACCTGATGGTAGCTAATATCAATCCTATTATCAATTAGAAGAGAGTAATGAAAATTAGGGGTATGGAAGCCATGAGTAATGGACGTTTGCAAAATTATCAAAGATTATTTAGTTTGTTAAGTCAATGTGAGTTGATATAATTATTCTTATAAAAAAATATTTTTTTAAATAATTTAGATAGCATTATATTTGATAAATCTTTCCAAATCTAATTGCAAAGTCTCGTTAACTTATTTGAAAGTGAATAGTTGTATTTTTGATTTTTGCATGTATCTTTTTTTTTTGTTTTAGCCATTAATCTAAAAGGTAATAATGTTTTTCCAATCTTTCCCTAAATACCTAATAAACTATCTTAAGGAGCTATGGGAGCAAAATCAAGTAAACAACACCTAATAAACTATCTTAAGGAGCTATGGGAGCAAAATCAAGTAGACAACATTTATTGTGAGAGACATTAAACTGAAGAGAATGGGAATGTCCCAAACTATTATTACAATGAGACTTGTTATCCTTAAGAAAATGATTTTCATTATGAACCTTATGGAAACTAGTATTATCTCTATTTTTAGTTAGAAGAGAATTATGGAAACTATGGGTATGGAAGCCACAATAAGAGGTGTCAAATGGGCCATGACATGCCTTCACTGCCCATTTTTGTTTGGCAAGTCTAGGCCACATTTTTGTGCCTGGCCTGGCATGGTGTTTATCATGGGTCATGCCTTGCTGACAATATTTAAAAAAGGGGTAGCTCAACATGGTCCAGTGGTATGGCTTTAGGGTGGATCGTGCTAGGTCATGCCAAGCCTAGTCTGGCATGGCCAGGCTAACCTAGGTTAGCTAGCCTGGGTTTAATCCATAAGTGTCTAGGTTCGGTTCCATGCTAGCTTGGGTTAGTCTAGGCTAGCCTAAGTCAGATCAGACTGGCCAATTAGAACCAAAATTGGACTGCATGGGTTGTCATGATGGGTCATGCAGTGCCAAGCTTCTCATGACAAAAAGATTGGCTTTGCATGACCCGAGTCATGCCATGTGCTAGCCCACAACACTTCCATATATGGTTTTGAATAATGACATGTTGTGCCAAGCTGCCTAGGCATGGCTGAACTATGTCATGCCATAGGCTGTGCCAGGGCCACCCACCCAATTGACTTCTCTAGCCATGAGTAAGGTACATTTTATGATTCTTAATAATACTTAAAAGCTTATTTATCAACTAAGCTTTAAGAAATATTGAGAAATTTGAGAAAAGATAATGTTGTTGACAAAGAAAAGTTGAGACAAGTAAAGAAGAATTATCAAGTTATGGATTCACTAATATAGAAATTGATGTATAAAAAATCAGTGGTGAATATAAAAATATTTATAGTTGAAAATCTAAAAGAGGAAATTGATGATATGACCTCATTTATTCAAAAAGAATAAGCTAAAGTGAGTGATGAAATATTTGTAGCTAATATGAAATAACTTTTAGTTGAAAATCTAGAAGATAGAATTGATGATACGACCCCATTTATTCAAGAAGAAAAAGCTAAAGTGACTAATGAAATCTTTGTAGCTAATACAGAAAAATTTGTTGTTGAAAATCTAGAAGAGAAAATTGATAATACAACCTCACTGATTCAAGAAGAAGATGTTGAAGAAATTGATAAAATCTATCTAGCTACTACAAATAAACTTGTAATTGAAATTCTAGAAGAAGAAATTGATGATACAGCCTCACTTATTCAAAAAGAAGAAGCAAATGTTTTGGTGGATGAAATTGTAAATATGATCTCCATAACTAAAATTGAGAAACTTGAGGTAGAAAAGCTTAAAGATGAAATTGAAAATATGATCTCCATTGTTCAAGAAAAAAATGAAGTAGACCCTAATGTTTTGGTGGATGAATTAGAAAATGTGTTGAAGGAATGTGAGCAACGGGCTAAAAAAGGCAAGGCATTTGGCAATATCAAAGCATGAGAGAAAACAAATAAGAGGAACTCCATCCAAACTAATTTTATGGATGAGGGTATCAACATAATAACTTATCCAGCATCCATTTCTAATATAAAATATACAAGAAAGAAAAATATAAGATTGTATACTAAGGAAGCTAGCATTGATAGTAGAAATCTTTGATGGAGAAAAAGAAATTTTGAAGGTCTAGTTATGGATATTAATGTAGTACTGTTTGGAAGGTAATCCAAAGAAAAATTTTGTTTCTTGGGTGATTTAGTGTAATTTTTTTGAGAATAAAGTTACATGTACATATATATTAAACCCCCATTAGAATAAAAAAAATTTGGTGCAAATATCAAGAATTATTAGTTTGGTTAGTCAGTATGAGCTGACATAGTTATTCTTGTAAAAGGATATAGTTTATTAGTAGTTTAAAAAGTATTTAGTTTAATAAAATTTTATGAATCTAATTGTTAAGTCTTGTTAACATGTTTGTAAGTGGATAGCTATATTTTGGATTTTTGCATGTAACTATTTTTATTTTGTTAGCCACCAATCTAAAAAGTAAGAATATTTATCTAATCATGCTCTCAATACCTAATAAACTATCTTTAAGGAGCTATGAGAGAAAAATAAAGCAGACAAAATTCATTTTGAGAAACATGAAGCAGAAGTGAATGGGAACATCTCAAACTATTATTATAACGAGACTTGTTATCCTTAAACAAATTACTTTTATTATGAACCATATGGAAAATAGTATTGATCATATTATCAAACAGAATAAAGTTATTGAAACTAGGGGTATAGAATCCATGAGTAAAAAATATTTTATGAATCTCAACCATCCTCAAAAGCTTATTTGTTAGCTAAGCTTAAAGAAAAATACTGGGAGAATTAAGAAAAGATGATGCTACTGACAAAGAAAAGTTGAGACAAGTAAAGGAGAAATATCTAGTCATAGATTGGGTTAAGTCCAAAGAAATTAATGTATCAAAAATATTTGTGGCTAATACATTAAAAACTTGTGGTTTAAAATCTAGAAAATAAAATTGATGATATGGCCTCACTTATTCAAGAAGAAGAAGTTGAAGTGAGTGATGAAATATCTGTGCCTGGTATAGAGAAACTTATGGTTGAAAATCTAGAAAATAAAATTGATGATATGGCCTCACTTATTTAAGAAGAAAAAGTTGAAGCAATTGATAAAATCTATATATCTAACACAAAGAAATTTGTTACTTAAAATCTAGAAGAGAAAATTGATGATACAACTTTACTTATATAAGAAAAAGAAGCTAAAGCAATTAATAAAATCTTCATAGCTAAAATGGAGAAGCTGGAGGTAGAAGAGCCAAAAGTTGAAATTGAAGTTATGGAATCCATTGCTCAAGAAAAATAATATGAAGTAGACACTTATGTTTTGGTGTCTTAATTAAGAAAAAGTTATGGAAGAATGTGAGAAAGAGGCCAAAAAATCCAAGATATTTGGCAATGTTAAAGAATGAGAGAAAACAAATAAGAGGAACCTCATCCAAACTATTTGTGTGGATGAGGATATCAAGATAATAACTTATCCAGCATCCACTACTAATATAGAATGTATAAGAAAGAAAGAAGTTAGGCAGTACACTGGGAAGTTAGCATTGATAGAAAAGATCTCTAATAAAGAAAATTAGATTTTGATAGTCTGGCATTAGATATTAAAATATAGCATTACTTAGGAGGTAATCCAAAAAATATTTATTACTTGTGTAATGAAGTGCAATTGTTTTGAGAATAAAGTTACATGTACAGATTTATACTTATGCCCCCACACTGCACCCATAAAAGAATAGGTAATTCAAACCAGTTGTTATTCAGAAGCCCAAAGCCAAGAATTTTTTTTAGAGGCACAACTTTTGTGTTAAAAAAATAAATAACTAATCAAAAGCTACATGATAAAGTAGTAGTATTTTTTCAAAATTGTGACTTAGGTGCTACAAAATAAAAAGTATCATAGAAGCTACGTAACAAATTCATGGTAATTTTTCAGAATCATGGCTTTGGTACTTTAGAAGAAAAAGAGTTACATAAGCTATATATAAAAGTCATGATTTTGATGCAATGCCACAACTTTGAAGGCACTACTTTCCATAATGTCATGATTTTTTATTTACACAATAAACACAAACCTATAGAGTCATAACATTTAATTACCACATCGCAACTACAAATACTTTATCCTCAAATACTAGTGATACCATGACAGTCCACCCTGAATCTTTTTTAGTTTATTGACTCGACAATGGAAGGAAGAAGAGCATCTAAGAAAAAATTCATAGAAGCAAGCTAGATGGAGAAAGGAAAAAGACAAAACCCTAGTATTGTAGAAATTTCACCTAGTGTTGTGGCACCCACCAAGACTTTTGTTACTGAAATTGAGCAAAGTTGGATGGATTCCATGCTATACAAAAAAGAGTTTATTGGAGAGGGCAAGAGAGTGAGAGAGAGAGAGAGGATTTAAAAAATTCATTTATCCTTTTGGAGATATTATCAAAAAGAAAAGTTGGATGTTCTTTTGCACACATAAAGAATAGGGGAATGTCTTGGTTATGAAAGAGTTTTATACAAATTTAGAGGATGGGCAAGGGAAGATGTGATATATGAAAAGGGTTTGGATTCTTTTTGATTGTGAAATCATTAATGAATTGCTTGGATATTTGAGCACTATAGATAGTGATGATTTTGAATACCTCCACAAGGAACTAGATTTTCTAGCTACGCTCAATTATTGATGAATGAAAGGACACAAAAAGGGTGATATCAAAGAGCACATATGGATACTTAATATTGAGAGATCTCATAGAGGTGAGTAAAATTTGGTCTTATTCTATATACTCATTTATATTGCTGACTTTAAATATTTTTATATCTATATATATAAGTATATATGCTATATCAACTTGTGTGTGTGTGTGTGTGTGTGTCGATGTAGCATATACACTTATATATAGATATATAAATAAACATATATGTTATGTTTTATGTGCATATATAAATATATAAATACACACACACACACACACACACACACATATATATATATATATATATATTATATTTGTGTGTGTGTGTGTGTAGAAATGGAAAATAAAAATGCATAAGTCCATTTCTAAAGTTAGAAATATAATTGAAATGAATTAGAAATGAAAAGAAAATATTGCTATAAAATATAGAAATGGAATAATAATCTGTTGTTATTCTAAGTTGCTGATAATTTAATATTAAATAGAAACAGAATTAGAAATAGAATTAAAGATAAAAATTGAAAAGATTTAGCCTATTATCTCTATTATCATGAAAGGATGTTGAGGAATAATTTTGCATGCCATTTAATGATGAAAAATTCCATTTCTACATATATTTGTTATTAAAAAAATAACTTATTTAAAAATTTTGATAGAAATGAATTCCATTTCATTTAATTTAGAAATGGATTGTGGATCCATTTCAAAATTTACCACCGGAATTGAATTCCCTCGCTCTTTTTGAAATGGAATGTTATTATTTTGCTATTAGACATTAATAATTTTGGTGAAAAAATTCTATTTCATTGTTGTTTTTGAAATGGAAACATGTTCCATCATTATTTGATGTTGAATGAATTTTTTTCGAAGAACACTTTATTTGTTCAAAATTTATTTTAGGGTTTAGGAAAATTTAGCACCAATCTTTCATCGCTCATTGACCTAATCAATGTTGATTACGTTCGTATTTGTGTTCATCTCCATGGAGCAATTATAATGTCATAATTCAATGTTTGGGATATATTTACTGAAATAAATATTTTTTTTAAGAATCTCACTTATAATGTCATAACAAATGAAGACATAGATCAATTAATTTTAAAATGATATACCCATAATTATAAGTAGACTTGAGTATATTTTTTTCCTAGGTTCTTCAACTCTATGGAATATCTTCCGATCTACTTGTCTTAATTATGAATCTATATTAGCATGCCCTATGCAACATAAATGGATGTATATATTTGAGAGATAATATAATTTTTATGTTTTCATCTAAAAATTGAAATGTATCAGACAAATAAATATTATTTTTATTAAGAATTTTTTTAGATATCTTAGAAAATTAAAAAATAATGTTCAAAATATAGTCAAGGTTGAAGAATTGATATGCAATGTCTACTTGGTTAAAGAAACTTTGGTATTTTGTATGTAATACTTTTGGTCACAAGTATATAATTTATATTACAAAATATCACTATATAATGATTATGGTATGAGAGCTGGATCTTAAGAAGATTATATGCTTTCTATTTTTACCAATGTAGGTTGATCATATAATAAAGCAAAATCAAGATATTTTTAGATGGCCAGGAGTATCTTATTGTGCATATATATATATCTTGTTGAACTATGAGGAATTTAAATGATTATAATCATTTTACATTGTTATTTCTTTGTCATTATATCTGATATACCTATTTTAATATTCAAAATAGCTTCAGTCTTTTTTTTGTAGAATTTATGTCAATGAATTAAGACAAAAAGAACTACACATATATTAATAATGTTGTGATTAATGTCAAGCTTGTCAAATATTTTGCATATTGGTTTGAAAAATTTATCAGTATATACTTATTATTTTTGCTCCTAATAAATAGTGTATCAAAGTATATAAGTATGATTTTAATTTTTTTTTCATTTTTTAGGTATATTTTCCATCATCAAATATATATAATAGACAAATAAATGATCTTGAAAAATTGGTTATTATGAAGTATACAAAATATCTTATACATTATGTAAATGGATACAAATTTCATACATTGAAATATGGTTCAAATATAGTTGCAATAAACAATGGTATATGCATTAAGGGTTTTAACTCTACTGCATCTAATATTGACTTTCATATTTAATTGATTGAAATTTTATACTTGGAATATCCTACTTTATCAATTAAAAAAACAATTCTATTTAAGTATGAATAGTTTGATCCAATTCAAAAATTGGGTATTATAATTTATCATCAATACAACCTTGTTGATATGCAACATAAGAAATATTATCGTAGGTATGAGGTATTCATTCTTGTAGTATAAGAAGAACAAGTGTGGTACACCACCTATTCAACCAAAAGAAGAAATAATGGTGACTTGTGGGCTATTTTCTAAAATAAAACCTAGACCAACTATGAAAGTTGTTAAAAAGGATGTCATTGTGACACCATCATATGTACATGTATTTCAAGAGAATATTGTGGAACTTCATCCAATCATTCTTGTGGCAGATAATGGGGTTGAAATATTGATTAGTGAAGTTGGAAATTATTTGGACATTTATGATGCATATATTGAAATATATAATGAGGAAGAATTAATTGCACAATCAAATAAGGATGAATGTGTAGATTTAGAAGTTTTGCTTTAAATTTCTAATAATGAGTAGATAATTATTGACTTCGATATTAAGTTATATAACTTATTTTGTAGTTAATACAATTTAGGTGTTAAATTAACAAAAAATTCACAATTATATATGTGAATGTGTTTCTCATTATATTTTGTTAGTATTTCATATTTTGTTAGTATAACACATTCACAAATGTATACTTGAATGTTTTTCTCATTAACAAAAAATTATAACATTTTTTTATTATCTTTATATTTTTTGATGTTTATGAAACTTGAAATATGTATGAGTGGTGAAAATTTGGGGATCTCAATCTATGGGGAGGGGTTCAAGAAGTCAACAAATAGTTTGTGGATGAGGAATTCAACATTTTTCCGTGAAAACAATACTACAAATATTTCTCCATGTTCTCCTAAATGTATAGAGAAAACATTGCCATCACCTTATCATGAGACACATGTATTGCCTATCACTGACATTACATATTTGTCTCATTCTACATCAGCTGATATTGATTTTTTTATACCACCTATCTTAGGAGATACATGCATTGCTACTATAGTATCAATAATGGTTGGATATTCACAATCCATTGTTTGCATACAAAGGTATGATAAAATCTTCATTCAACTCACTATTGCCAATAAATAGTACAAATCTTACATAAATTTAATACTACATGCATTATCATTTTTCATTATATTCGTTTGTAACAAATTTAAATTCGAATTGTGCATGAAAATTTAAATAAATTTTTTGTTTAAAATCTTGTAATTATAATTAATAACTAACTATGATTTTGTTGTTGATCCAACATTATCATTCAGAAATAAAATTATGGTAATGTTGCGAAGTTTTGGATGAATAATATAAATGGAGAAAATATTAACTTAGTAATAAAATTTTGGATGCTTTTTATTTATATGTATATGTGTGTTAAATTACTTATAGGTTTATTCCTTCTGTTTCTCATTCAATATAATTAAGAATATTTTTAAGGAGAAACTAGTTGTGGAGGGTATAAATTAGAGTAAAGTATCATCAAATATGAAAGAATATTATTGAAAAGAATTTGAAGTAAAGTTTTTTTGCATTTACCAAAATATGAAATTGTTTTATAATTAAAAAATATAAAAGAGAAATACAGCATAATGTATTTTTTTTTTGTAGAAAAAAATACAAATGAAATAATGCTATGTTGATCTCTATGAAGGATATATGAAAATATGTGGCTTATGTTAGATATGATGATAAGCTTGGAAAATTGAAAAAAAAGTATGGAAATGATGCAAAGCCAAATAGTGTTCTCCTAGATGTTTGGATAAAAAGATAGGAATACTAGAATAGTGAAGATTTCTAGGCATTGTCCTAGATGACATCACAAAATTATTAATCAAAGAAAGTAGGTGAAGGATCATGACCTTCCAAACATATTAGAGGTTTCAAGATGACTTATCAACATTTAATAGATTTGGCAAAAATGGTTTTTCTAATTTATTTTGATTTAAACATTTTGAATGCAAATGATACTAAATTAATGATAATGTTTCATGTACATTATTAGTTAATATTATTTATTTTTAGGAGTTTGAGTTGGGATGCCCACCAATACCATTTGAGGTGTTCAAGAAATTACACAAAAAGAATGATAAATTATTTGTAAATAAGTGGTCAAATGATATTAATGTGAATTTCTCATTTCTACTTTTAGTGTATTATGTAAATTATAATATATGAAAGAATAAAATGTAAAAAAATTTAATTTTTAGCAATCACAACAATTTATTTTGAAAGTCGAGTGTTTTTTTTTGTTAATGGTAATGATGAGTTATTATATTTGACTCCTTAACTGCAATGACTCACTTCATTTATATATTAATATTTAGTAGGGTGTTGAGACGATTTGATGTGATAGTTTTAATAATTATAGGAAGTTATGAAGAATATGGTTGCCTTTGCTTCTGAATTGATAGATCTTTCTATAAAGGGTCCAAATATTGATGTCATGCATATTTACTATCAAGCTGTTTAAGTGTAGCCAAAAAAAATGATGAGTATATAGTATTGGTACCCATGCATCTATATTTTATCTAGGTTTTGTTTGAAGCTCTTCATCTTCTTCTATCAATTATAATAATTTGTTTGATGAGCGGTTGCAAGAGGAGTTGCCAAAAATTCAAGATAATTTGCAAAGAAAAATTATAAAGATACAAAAGACAAATGAAGGGATGCAAAAGCAAATTGAATATATGAAAAAAAAAACTAAAAAGAGAGGAAGAAATGGAATAGAAAATTTTAAAGATGGAGAAAATTATGTGTAAGTTGGCAAATGCTCATTTCTTTTTCATCATTCAAAAGAAGATTCACCCAGATTTCTGGAGGAGAATATTCATCTCAATAATGAGTCATAACCACCTTATATGTTGTTTGTGATTTTTTTGCAAGGAAATTTGTTGTGTTAAACTTTTTTTTTTCATGTTCCTATTATTAAATGTAATATATGTGTACTAGGGATAGTTGAACTTTGATGTCTGTTATTTGATATTATACTTTTTAGTAAATATCATGTGAATATTATTGGATGAATATTGTACGAAAATAAATTAGATTGTAGGGTATATGGTTCCTGTATGCATTTGTAAATCATATACAGCATGCAAAAACTACAAAAAATGGAATATGTTCTTGTTGTAGAAAATAGAAATAGAAAATTGTATTTCAATTCTAATTCTAATTTAGAAATAGAATTTATATTTCTATTCCATGATTATTTTAGTATCAGATTAGAAATGAAAACTAAGATTTCAATTCCATCACTATACTTAGAAATAGAAAATTTCCATCACATATATTTAAAATGCCTACGCAATTTCCATTTCTAAAATTTAGAAAGAAGTTTTTTAGAAATAGGATATTTCATTTTCTATTTAGGTCGTTAATTTAAGATTACGACGGAATTTAAAATGGATTTATCAATTTCTAATTTGCTTACGTCTTGTAATATCTTTGTGTGTGTGTGTGTGTAAGTACATATACATAAAAGATATATATGTATTTATTTATAGATATGTATATATACAAAAGGATAATATATATGTATTTATTTATATATATTTATACATACATACATACATATGTATATATATATATATTATTTATACATATATACATAAACGTAACATATTATATATTATATATATATATATAGTGTGTGTGTGTGTGTGTAAGTTTATATATGTGTATATATATACATACATACATATATATATATATATATATATATATATATATATATATTTACTTATATATATATGACTTATAATTTTTACAAAATTAATACTTTTTTCAAAAATTAGTTTTCAATACAAAACATAGTTTTTATTTTTTTGGAAATCAATTTTAGAATCAAATAATATTTTTAATTTTTTCAAAACCCACTTTCTGAATTGAAAACTGGTTTCTAATTTAAAATATTAGCTTTTAAATTCGAAAACCGCTTATTTTGTTTAAATTTTTTTTTTTAAAAAGTAAATGGGTTAAATTAGTTTTATTCATTTGAAAAAAAAAATATTAAAATATAAAAATGTGGTTTAACTTGGCCATTGAAATTTTTTCCAATGGCTAGGGCAGAAATTCAACAACAATTGAGTTTTTGCTCATTTTAATATTAAGAATAAAAAAAAAATAAAAGAATATATTTTTTTTTATTAAAAAATGTATAAATATAAATTATGAGTTTTAAGTTTTTTATTCTCATTCTCAACTCTCTACTCTATCCTCTCATCTACTCTCTACTCTCCTACTACTCTACTATGTCTCTAATCTCTCTCTCTTTAAACTCTAAAGCATTAAGCTTTAAGCATTATATATATATTTTTATAAAGCTTAAAGAAAAGTTGGAATTTGTCTTGGAGTTTCATTACATGCGGCTATGATGTGTGGGTTGTGACTTTATCTCTCTTTTCTCTTGAATATGAGTATTTTTTTATATACATAAATTATTTAAAACTAAAAAATAGCTAATAGTGAGTATAATGATAACGATGTTAATATAGATTTATATGTAGATAATAATGATCACCCTACGAAAAGATCTGAGGCCAAAACTAAGTTTTCTCTCATGGCCTCAACCCAAACTCAAATGCCTAAAAAATAAAAAACTAAAAATATATATGTAGTTTGGACTTACTTTAACTTTATTAAACAAAAACAAGGATTGTCAATATAGAATCGGCATTATATATATATATATAAAATAAAAAAAATCTATACATATAAGAGTATAGGTGGCACGGGTCACCTAAAGAGGCATGCCTATCATTGCACCAAAAAATATGGTACATTAGATCCTAAACAAACCTAACTGAGTAGTATGATCTTTGAAGCTTGATCTAGTTTGACTTTTTTGATCCCCTTCATATGTCATGATGCTTAGGGAGGAAATGCATGATCAAACTAATTACCATCATGGGTCTTCAAATTAGATTTTCATAGGATCCTATGCTGGTCAGTATCATGCAGACCTATTTTGAGCATAGTTATTGTAGTATTCATTGGTCCACATGTAGAAATGATATACTAAAATATTATAAGTTAGAAAAAAATTAATAATTAATGAATTTAGGAGATATAATGGAGTTGTGTCCGTGATGTCTGATATCTGGACTAGTTGTGACTACATTGTTTGTATGCCTCACCACCCACTATATAGATTCGACATGAAAACTTAATAAAAAAAAGTTAGAATTTTCGAAGATTTTTCATCTTTATGATGGCCCTGCCATGTATGTAGATTCTACATAGAAACTTGATAATACATATTATAATAGAGTAGCTATTAATATATTTGTTATGACTATTAGAGATTGACTATTAGGTAAATTTTTTTATGTTAAAAGTATGTGTAACATTTTTAATCTGATAGTACAAGCAAGGATAAATGTTGTTTTCCCCTAGAGATGTCTAATGGGTAGGGTGGTCCAAGCCCGACCTAGGCCCCTCTCGAGGCATATCCCGACTCAGTTGTTGCCTGGCACGACATAGCTTGTGTCATGTCATGCCTTGGTCTACTATACCATGTGTTGGGCCAGGCACGACCTGGTATGAGTGCTAGTGGGCACTCTATTTCAACATGACCCAGACTATGCCCTGATCCCATTTCACCCCAACACCCCAACGTTCGACCCTGAGCCCGATGGATCTGAAATTCCATCGGGCATGTAACCCAATTGACCTGATCCGTGGTCTTTTTTCCTCAGCCCCAGCCCAAGCCCGATAGTTCCAGAAGCCAAAGCTTCAGGAACCAAAGACAGTTGAACCGATGGATCGGTTCAACGGTCAAACCAACACTAGTAAAAAAAAATTAAAATTCAAATCTCAACCATTGGATTTTGTTCCCAATGGCTATTAGGCAGAAACCAATGGCCCTAAAAATTTTGCCCAAATTTTTAAAAAAAATCAAAAAAATCCAAAAAAAATATTCTTTTTTTAATATGCTTGTGTTGGAGTCATATGTTGGATATGAATACGTGATATCCAACTACGTCAATAGTAAGAATGACGAACTTGTTATTAAAGACACTGATTGGGTTCTAAGAATGTCATTTTTGAAATTTCTGAAGATTTTTTATGATACGACAAATATGTGTTCGTCAGTTTATACTTCCACGACTTGCATTACACTCAAGTGCATGTGCAATATTAGTAGCATGTTTAGGAAGTTTCGAGATGACTCGATGCTTAGTAATATCATTGTAGAGATAGAAATCAAGTACATAAAGTACTGGTCCACTATTTCATCTCTTTATTATCTGGCTGCATCCATGGACCCTAGGGTTAAAGTGGAAGGGGTAAAGAATATTTTGACATACATATCCTCATGCATGAACTAGGAAGACCAACCTGAATGATTTATTCACGAGAAGTTGACTAAGCTCTTTGCATTCTATGATACTAGGTATGGTGGTACTAGTAGTGAGGCTTCGAATACAGACATGGATACCATATTCAGAGATAATGACTTTTCCATTTAGGTGGTGAGGGGGAATGATGGGGTGGACCGTCAAATAGAAGCGAGTTGTCTCGATACTTAGATATAGATTACTAATCAATCCTATCACATTTTGATAATAAAAATCTTGATATTTTATAGTGGTAAAAATTAAATGAGTCCACTTATCCTGTGTTATCTAAGATGACACGAAATCTACTGACTCCTCTAGTGTCGAGCATAATATCGGAGTCTATTTTTTCTATTGCAGTAAATGTGATTTTAAATAGCAGATCCAAATTACAGCCAAATATTGTTGAGACATTAATATGCATGAAGGATTGAAAAGATTCGAGCTTGGGCATCTAGGATCATGATGGTACTGCAGCAAAAGTAGAAGAGTTGGTTGCTGATGATTATCCATGTGATATTGATGATGATTGATGACTGATGATGATTGACAGATTAAGATTGATACTTATCTTATATTATCATTTATCATATATTGTGATGTTGTCTGCTGATTATATTTTTCATTTTCATTTATCTTTTTTGGATTGACATTATCTTTGTTTATTTTTTTGTCATATTACTTTGAGGCTTGAATCTTCATTTATATTTTTTGTGATTAGCATTGCATTAGTTTTTATTAATATTTTAGTTTTATTAATTCAGACACTATTAATTTTTAAATTTTAGTTGTTTATTATACTAAACTTAATGTTTATTTAATTTAATAAAATAGAAAAATTATTTATTTATTTTAATTTAACAATTAACTATTAATTATTTAAGTATCAAATAAATAAAATTTAAATTTTTATTAATTTTAATATTCTAGATTAAATATTTTCAAAATGACCCAAACTAGGCACGAACCCGACTAAAATGACCAAAACCTAGCCCCAAACTCGGCCGAAAAGGCCAGAACCAGCCCGTCCAAGCATGACCCAGAATGGCTTCATCACAGCCGGGCCGACGGGTTGTGCCGGGATGGCTATGATGAAGCCATGACGGGCTAGGATCAGCACAGTGGCCCGGTTGAGCCACCTAAAAATAGACTAGACCGGGCTAGGCCAGCCCATTTGACACTTATATTTCCTCCATATTCAAAAAAATAAGATACTAAAATATTATAAGATACCCAGCAGACAATAGAAGTTTGGTAGTCTATATTTAATTATGGGTCTAAAGAACAAAATTTTTAAAATAGATGTGACATACTGTTGAAATTACACTTATGTGATATAAAAGTCATGTATTAGATACGAACAAGTGATATCCGACTACGTCAATAGTAAGATTGACTAACTTATTATTGATGATACTGACTATGATACAAAAATTTTATTTTGAAATTCCTGAATATTCTTTATTACACTCCCAACATGTATCCATTTGTATATTCTCCCACAACTTGTATTATATTCAGGTACATATGCAGTATTAGTAGCATGTATAGAAAATTTAAAGATGGCCCTATATTTAGTGTCATGACTATTGAGATGAAAACAAAGTACTTAAACTACTGGTCTACCATTTCATCTCTTTATTGTCTGGTTGTCTACATGGATCATAGAGTTAAGGTGGAAAGAGTATAGAATATTTTGACATACATATCCACTTGCATGAATCAAGAACACTAACCTTAATATTTCATTCACAAAAATTGAACGAGTTATTTATATATTATGACACTAGATATGGTAGTAGTCATAATCAGGCTCTAATTATGGACATAGACACCGTATTTGGAGATAATGAATCCCTCATTCAATTAGCAAGGGGGAAACGACGGGGTGATACATTGAAAATGAGCGAGTTGTTTCTGTACTTAGATATCAATTACTATTCAATTATGTCATATAATGATAATACGAACCTTAACTATGGTAGAAGTCATATAAATATACCTTTCTCGTGCTATCTAAGATGACACAGGATGTACTGACTTCTCAGGTGTCGAGCATAGCAATAGAGTCTATTTTTTCTGTTGCATTCAATGTCATTTTAGATAGAAGATATAGACTACGACCAAATATTATAAAGGCACTTAAAAGCATAAAGAACTGAGAAATTTAAGGTTTAACATTTAGGATAGAGTGGAATTGCAAGAGTTACTGGTATGTAATGACTTGTGAAACTTGGAGGATGTTGATGTCATCGCTAACGATATCATCATATGCTTATACGATGATGATGATTTGCATATATACATTGATTGTTATTGGGATTGATAATTGTATTATCATTTATTTTGTACTTATTTACAATTATTATGTTATCATTTATTTTCAAAAATACAATATGATTGTATTATGATTAATGATTGCATTTTTTTTCATATTATTATAATTTTTGTTTATCATTTTTTTATTTGGAAAATGAATTTTAGTTTGAATTTTGAAACAAAATATTTATTTCAATGTTTTATTTAACTCCATTGCACTTATGGGTTGAAAGCATGAATTAAAATATTTATTTAATTCAGTATTGTGGTTGTTGTCGTGATGGATAGTGATGATGGGTTGTGCCTGTGGTGCAGTGTCACTGCAAAAAAAAAAAATCATACATGATCCAACATGATTTGAAATGTCCCAGTACAAAAGGTAGGATTATGTTTGGACTCGTGCAAGTTGTATCATGCCAAGTTGAGTAGACTACAAATCATGCAATATTGGGCACAACACAACTTCCTTATGGGGCCATGCCTAACATGTCACAGTGGCCCCGGTCACCTAGGGGTGTCAAATGGACCGGACCAGCAAAGCCCGACCTGGTTTTAGGCCGCCCTACCGAACTATCGTGCCAGGCCCGGCAAGGACCCTCGGCCCGTTAAACCATTGGGTCGACCCGGTTTGGGTCGGGCAAAACCCTAATTTTTTAAAAAAAATTTGGGTTTGGCGGCGCGCCGCCGTGCCACCGTGCATCTTCCCCCTTTTGGGGCTCAGTGAGCCTCGCTTGTTGGGCATCGACTTGTATTGACCACGTTTGGTATGTGGTCATATGTGTTGTGCCAGTACGATGGGTTGAGGCATGGCTCTGTAGCGTGCCGGCACGATGTGTTGTGTCGTGCCTGGGTCGGGCCGGGCCGTTTGACACCTCTACGACCACCTAAAAAGGGGTTGTGCCTCTTACTGGCACTGCACTATTTACTTTACACATACAAGAGCATCTCTAACTACACTTAATAAAATAGCTACTCAAAATATATTTAAATATTAAATTTATTAATTTAGCTAGCAAGTTTTTAGAATATATTTTAACCATACTCTCTATTTTATACCTAACTTCTAATAATTTTAAAAAAGTCAAAATACATATAGGGAGAGATAGAGAGAAAAAAAAGGAGAGAAAAAAATTTAGAGAGCTCAAATAGTTATCTAAATTAGTTGAGTAATTTGAGTAAACTAGAAAATAGATAGTAGTTTGGAGATAAATTTTTGTGTTTGGATAGCTAAAATAGCTAAAATAGCTAAAATTGAATAAATAGGTAACGTTTGAGATGCTCTAACAAATAAATAAATGTGATATCAGTTGATTTTGAGTATTATGTGATCAGGTACATAATTTTATGGTTCTAGATGACAGTGATTGAACATTAGATGACGTCACAGTACGCAATTGTGAACTTCGTGAATAACATCGACAGTTATTAACTTTAATATTATTTTTCTGAAATCATGCTGGCTGGTGTTCTGTTAAATGATACTAGAACAAATTGGCTACTTAATTCACCAGTGTTCCAAAATCAAGGCTTATAGAAAAGGCATTTATCTGCATGCGATTGTATTGAAAATAGGCATCCATTCTGATATTATTACTTCCAACCATGTTCTTAATATGTACGTCAAGTGCGGGAAGCTTACAAGTGCACGACAAGTATTCGACGAAATGTCTGACAAAAACGTAGTGTCGTGGTCAGCTATTATATCTGGTTATGACTACTGGGGTGAACCTCTCATGGCACTAAGACTTTTTTCTCAGTTACAACTAGTGCCCAATGAACATATATTCGCAAGCACTCTTAGTGCCTGTTCGAGTCTTATCTCAGTGACTGTTGGACAACAAATTCATGCGCAATCGTTAAAATTTGGGTGTTCTTCGGTTTCTTTTGTTTCTAACGCATTGATCACCATGTACATGAAATGCAACCAATGTTTTGATGCCATGTTGATCCACGCAGAAACTTCCCATCCAAATATTGTTTCTTATAATGCATTGATTACCGGTTTTCTAGAAAACCAATTACCAGGGAAAGGATTTCAAATGTTCAAACTCATGCATCAACAAGGGCTTGTCCCAGATTGTTTCACTTTCATAGGAATTCTACGAATTTGCACTGAATTAAATGATTCCCAGGGAGGCGAATCGTTACATGGATTTACTATCAAGCTCAAACTTGACACTTCGACTCTTATTGGTAATGTGTTGGTAACAATGTATTCGAAATGCAAATTGCTAGAAGACGCAGAGAAGGTTTTCATATTAATTGAAGTAAAGGATTTGATTTCGTGGAACACGTTCATCACTGTTTGTTGTAATTGCGATGATCAGGAAAGGGCTTTATGGGTTTTTAGAGTGATGTTAAATGAATCGAATCTGAGCCCAGAACCAGATGGCTTTACTTTTTCCAGTGTTCTTGCTGCTTGTTCTGCTCTTGCATCACTGAGACATGGGAAGGAGATTCATGCGCATATAATCAAGACAAAGGCATATCAAGATATGGTGGTGGGTAATGCCCTCGTTAATATGTATGCTAAATGTGGTTCAATTGGTCATTCATTTGAGTCATTCAGAAACATGAGTCAGCACAATATTGTCTCGTGGAACACCATTATTGTTGGATTTGGTGCTCATGGGCTTGGAAGAAGAGCCCTGGAGCTTTTTGAGAATATGAAAAAAACAGGGATAAGCCCAAATCCTGTTACTTTCAGCGGGCTTCTAACTGCCTGTAATCATGCTGGAATGGTGGAGGAAGGAAAATTTTACTTCAATTCTATGGAAGAAACCTATGGGATTTCTCCTGATATAGACCATTTCTCTAGTCTAATTGATTTGTTAGGGCGTGCTGGGAGATTGCACGAAGCAGAAGATTATTTCAGAAGCATTCATTTTGGGCATGATCGCATTGCTTTGGGTGCCTTGCTTTCTGCCTGTAGGTTGCATGGAGATGTTATGGGTGGGGAGCGTATGGCTAGAGAAATTATGGAACTTGAGCCCGTTACTACTTCTCCATATATTTTGTTGTCTAACTTGTATGCCTCGGACAAAATGTGGGATGGTGTAGAGAAGATGAGGAAGGTGATGAAGGGTAGTGGATTGAAGAAGGAACCTGGCCATAGTTTGATTGAAGCCAATGGTGTTTTCGAGAGGTTCATAGTTGGGGATTTTTCACATTCTAGGATTAAAGAGATAGAGAAGATGCTGTCGGCCTTAAGTGTATCTGTTGTTGAATTTGATCAATTAATCATCTGAGATGGTTGAACATTGTCCATGCTTTGCTTCTAAAAAAACACTTCAATGGATAAAACATTAAACAATCCAAAGATGAATTTATAAGTGATCAAAAAAGATGAATTTTTTGTAGAATCTCTGAACTCCTGGGCAAAATCTTTACTCTTTTATTTTTCTCAGAAAAGATGGTGTTCTTGGTTGTGATTATGAGTGTGCAGGTGTGTCTAACAAAAATGTGGGGTGCTGTTTGTTTTAAAATGAACTCGTGGTTCTTTCATTTTTAATGAATCCTTTTTGGTTTATTTTTTATTAGTTTTTAAAACATTAAAATCTCAATATGATATTACATTGGACCTTTCTTTTTGATTTGGTTTACCTTTTCACTAGTTGTTTGTTTCTCAAAAAAAAATTCTAGAAAACAGAATTGAGAAAATTATCAAATAGAATGGAGTGGGCGGGGATTGATAATTATTTGGAAAGGTGGGTTTAAAAAATAATTTTACTAAGGTATCAATTATATTGAAAGTGTCAAAAATAACCCTTTACCTGAAAATTATCACAACATCTTGTTACCTGGAGCTTGTAACATGGACCTCGTAACATGGAGCTCGCATTGAGCTTGTAACAGGAGCTCGTAACAGGAGCTCGTAACAAGAGATCGTAACAAGAGATTGTAACAGGAGCTCATAACAAGAGCTTGTAACAAGAGCTCGTAACAGGAGCTCTAACAGGAACTCATAACGGGAGCTCGTAACGAGAGCTCGTAACAGGAGCTCGTTACAAGAGCTCTAATAGGAGCTAGTAACAGGAGCTCGTAATAGGAGCTAGTAACATGAGCTCGTAACAAGAGCTCGTAACGAGAGCTCGTAACAGATAAATATTTATAACATTCTTACTGGTGTTTATACAGATTCATAACAGATAAATATTTATAACTATGAAACATCTAAGCAATATTATCTATAACTGTTGCATTAGTTGTAACAGATTCCTTAAATCAAGTTGTAACTATTGCATTAATTGTAATAGATTACTTAAATCAAGTTGTAACTGCTACATAAGTTGTAACAAATTCCTTAACAATTTTTAGTAATTTTAATATAATTGATACTTTAGGTGACTTATTTTTTAAATTCTTTCTTCCAAGTAATTTGTAATCTATATTCACCCTGTTTGATTATTTTTTTCAACAAAATTCTATGATATTTCCTTTCTCCTATCTTCATTTTGTTATGTCATACTACTTTAAACAAGTCATTTTTTATGTTTTTGGATATAGAGCTCCATCCTTTCAATTGTGGATCTAAAGGTAAGTGCTACTTCAGAATTTTTTGGCAACCATTGGAAAATTGAAGTTGGAATACTTGAGGATTTCAATTCTATCTTTCATCATCCTTCGAGATCATACGGCATTCATCACAACCTCTAATCAGACACAATAATCATGTCTTCTGGAAGTTGTGCTATATTAATTGTATTTTCTGTCAAGAATAAAATTGATATCATAGATGAATTTATCTTGAAATTTAATAAATCTAAAGACATATTTGCCAGTACAATTTTCTATGACCCAGCTCATGAAATATGAGATGATTTCAAAGACCATTTTCAACTAAGAAATGGTCATAGGATTTTTCAATTGCGGAGTAATTTGATAAATCTAGTCCATGATCAAAATCTTGTTGGTGTTTATTTTACTAAATTCAAATTCCCTTGAGAAGAGTTGAGTAATTACAAATCACATTACACTTGCAATTAGTGTACATGCGATGGAGTCAAACAACTTTACATACAACACTAAATTGAATACATTCTTATATCATGGGACTAAATGATTCATTCTCTCAAATTCATGGACAAGTATTCATGGACCCATTATCTCCTATGAATAAAGTTTGTTCCCTTATCTCTCAAGAGGAATATCATAGAAAAGTTGAGATAAAACTCAACCCTTCTTATATGAATTCTATGAGCTCTTTTATCAATAACAATGCTTCATGGAAAATTGTGACAATGGTATCTCAAATTATTGTAACTCAGAAATTCACAAAAAAAAAATAATAGAAGACGTTGTTGCATTCATTGTTAGTATTTTGGACTTATGATTGAAAAGTTCTACTAGATTCATGGGTAATCTATTAGAGTCCAGCTATGACAAAGAGATTCTCATGTCTTCTCTAGTAATCGGGCAACGATAAATCAAGTGACCAATTAGTCACCACACAATTTCCCAACCTCAAAAAGTAATATTGGCGTCTTCATTCAAAATCTCACCACTGATTATTATTGACAATTAATGACTTTTTTATCTATGCTTTTAAATATCTCTTCTAATCAGTAAGATTATTTTGTGACCTCCTCACACCCAACATATACGTGATATCTTACTTTTAGTTTCTCTCCTAGTTGCTCCTAGTTACTTTGTTGTAGTTTTCAATTTTACCGTTCCTTTATTATTGTTGTATTTTTTGTTTTATTATGATATTGATGAGAGTGTTCAGTATGTGAGTTATCATAATAGATTTGTTTGTTATATAATGGCATTATTTTTATGAGATTATTTGTGAGTATTATTACATTACTTATTTTGTATATGCATTTGCATATGATATCAAAGGCAACCCTAGGAAAAACTAAATCATAGGAAGTTTATTTGTGTGAAGGGAGGAAAGGATTGCAACCTCTTGAAGCGGAGGTACATCCATTGATGTAAGCATCTCCATTGTTGCACACTCATTGTATGTGATCAAACCCATCATTCGCAAGACAAAAGCATAGACCCACTACATTGATGACACAAATGCACCACCACCTTATTTTGGTGGAGGGTTAGAACATGGTGTTGCCAGAATTCCAGCAACAATAAATTAAAGATTATGCAAAACCCTAATTCAGTATGGGTCCATTATCATTTCCAACAACAATAATTTATGGGTGGATGAACCTTTTTTATTTGGGGTAGGTTTATATTTTTAGTTTTTCAATTTGAGGAATCCCTAATTTTAATTTTGCAAATTAGTTTTCTTGGGAAATCCCACTGATATATATAGAGATTTATTTATAATACACATATCATAAGAAGAATGATTAACTAGAGATAATTGTTGGGTATAATTTATAATATTAAAAGATACTTGCTGACTACTAGAGCTATCTAAGAGCCTTCATGGAGTCTTCTTGATGTAGCCTTACTAAATAGGGATATTTTAGATTCCTTCCTAGCAAGACAATAATAAGCTTTTACAACCTCTAGATTTTATAACTCTTATGTTTGTTCTTCCACTTCATTTTTCTTGATTATTGACTTGGGAGGCAATACTCATATTATAAGTATTAACTACCTTTCATTCTCTTTTTACTTCCTTTCATTCTTATTCCTTGAATACAATGGTAATCAATGCTAATCCTTCTTAAGTTATTGGGTTAGATAGTAATCAACTTCGCTTCTTATTTCTTCCATATATTTTGCTTAATCTTGATTGTCTTCCTAATTTTCTTTCTGTTTTAAATTTTATTTGTAGTATCGGAAGACTTTAAGAAAGATTCTATTTGGGATTTAGCATGGTGGAATATATGTCTTTTCTTCTATGATAAGATTTCATGATAGTTGTTTGAGTGTGTTGGGCACTTTGCTCGTCTATTCTTATCTTGATTAGCTATCATTGGACATGATCAGAATTTTATACTCTAGTATAAAGAATATTTCTATTCTAGAGTCTAAGGAAAATTAATTAGGAAGGAAAATTAATTAGGAAAGCATATTAGAGTTTCTTATCTTGCCTGCCAATTTGATCTGAGTAAGGACACATTTGATTTGATATTCATATATTTGGTGGCCTAACAGAGATGAGACTAGAAAGGGCTTTAGGTATCTGATTATCTTTACTGATAAGTACTCATAGTATACGAGTGTATTTATTTTATATATTAGATCATATATATTTTCTATTTTTTAGATATTTTATAAAATAATAAAAAATTAATTTAATAAAAATATTTTAAAAAATAATAATTGACTATGTATTAGAATACATATTAGATAGAATAAGTACTTACAATATTGATCAAGAAACTATATAACAGTCTTCTTATGCTGACTCATCCTCATATAATGGAGTAATGATAAAGAATAATTTAAGCCCAGTTAAGTTGGCTTAGAAACTCATATATTGAATAAGTGTTCCTAAGTACTTTTGGAGAGATACAATTTTAATTATAAATTACTTCATAAATCAAATGCACTCTTTTGCCCTTTCATAGCATGTACCTTTTCAGATCATACGCTTTAATGAGAGATTATTTAGCATTCCTCCTAGAGTTTTTGAGAGTACCTACTTTCTCCATTATCTCTCTCACTAGGATAAAATTGGCACTCAGCCTTGAGAATCGAGATGTGTCTTCTAAGATACGTTGATACCAAAATAGACTATGAGTAGTTTTTTTATTAGAGACCAATAGAATTTTAGTAAATTTTGACATTACTTTTTTTGATTAGGAATTATATTTTAGTTAGTTATTTGACACTTTTTTGGGTAAATTGGCATATATTTACTTATATGTTGATATATTTTTGAGTATTTATGAGAGAGATTTTATTAAATATGTATTTTGAGACAATTTAATGAATATTAATAAAATCATAAACACTTTGAGTGAAATTAGAAGATTTGATAGAGCAAATGCTTGGAGGGGAGAGAAATAATAGAGAATCATGATATTTTTTTATGTCATGACTTGAGTACACATTCCATAATCATATTGAGTTGTTGTGATATTTTGTTTTACCATAACTTTATAAAACCAGTCATGGCAATATTCATACGTCATAATTCTACCATCAAGTTGATATAATTTATTGTTTAATATAGTCTTCATGGTTGTGATATTTTCTCGGAGTTATGACTATACTATCTCTAAATTAAATTATGATCATGACGTTATTTTTATATCATGATAGCTAAATATTGCCTAGTATAATTAATCGCAATATTTTCCATAACTGACTTATTCAATATAGAGCCAAATTATCAAGTATTTTAAGTCAATATTATTTTCTATCATGACTTTTTGTTCTAGAGTGCATTTATTATGCACATAATTTTTTCAATGACATGACTCTGTGCTCCAACAAAAAAATACCAAAGCCATAGTTATTTCCAATACATCAACTTTATGTTACAGAGAGTAAATATATTGGTCATAGATATTCTCAGCACCATGAAAATTTGCTCTAGAGAAAAAAGATCAAGCAATAACTATTCCCAGTGCTATTGCTTTATGTTCCAGAAAGAATTTATCTTAATCATAACATTCCTAGTGCTACGACATCATGCTTCAGAGGAAAGTTACTTCAGTCATGACATTATTTTTCATCGCTACTTTGATACTCCATAGAAGATTTGATGAGATGATAAATTACAAGCATATCACATAAAATGCATTGTCTTTGTGTGAAGCATATAAATTAATGAGTTGTATGCTTCAATTGGCTACACAAAATGCTAGCAGATCAACATCCATTCTCAGTGCCTCTGCTACATTGGATCCCAAAAGTATAAAAAAAAATACTTAGAGAAATTCATAAAAGGAGGTAGAGGGGAGGAATTGGAATTTCGAGAGCCGAAACCACAAAAAAATTATATTTCTATTAATGTTGTGGTTTGGATATTGATGGATATGAATGTTAATTAAGATTTTCACTATAATGTAGGTGTATATATATCTTTCATGATGAATGGTGAGTAGTAAGTCATGGGACACACTCACATGGTACGATAAGAAAAAAGTGATAGCACTAGTAATCTTAATGTTTGAGATAAACTCATGTGTGAACACCTAGAGTTGAAATAAGTTTAATCATTACAAGTATAGTGTTTACGGAGCCAAAAGTATGAATGTACGTACGACCAATTTATTATGCATATTCTAGAAGAACTAATCTCTAATGATGTATGAATTAAATAGAATATCTAATCTATGAGTTTCACCATAGTTTCGAAGTCATGTCTTGACTATTGAAAATGGTGACAAGTAAGTCATAGGGCACACATAAGAGGAGGTGATTCGTATGGCGGTGAGAGCACTATGAGTCAATTCTTCTTATATGATTTCAATATATATGATTAATGGAATGATGTATGTTAATTGGAGTGAGTATTGTACTTACGGAGCTTAAAGTACAAATGCATTTATTACCATATCATAACATGTATTTAAGATATTAAAGAATAAAAAACAGATGCATATATTCGAAGTAATCATTAAGGGTAGTTGATGCATTATATAAAATAAGTATTTGTGTGAATGACTCATAAATAGAATAATATGTGGCTTTAGTGGTGAAATACACATGGGACAACTAAGATGGGATCATCCTTGGTAGTAATAGTCTAAGTATGATAGTGACCTTATATGTCAAGAGGGAACTAAGATATTTTTTCACACAAATCTACCATTCATCCAATATTTGAATACAATATTGGTGAAAATCTAAACAAATATCATCATTATTAAGGAAGTGGGTCAACCTTAGAATCTAAGTATCATTCCAAAAACCAAGTCTATCTACTTAACTTGAGTAGCAGTTAGTTTATTGTTGATTGATAAAACTACTTACATAATCTCTATGGAATAATTATTTAGATTTAAGATCATTTTACTATTTGTACAACTTATTTACATATAAAATTGCATTGGATGAGAGAAAATCACCAAATGAGCTTTTGGGATCATATCATTTAACAAGTTTTGGCATCCTCACAAAGTTGTAGCAAGTTTTTAGCACCATTAGTAGGGATTGATTGATAATATTTTGATTAGTCAACTTGAGTTGACATAACTAAATTTACAAAAAAATAATTTTGTTGCTAGTTGTTTTTTTTATTTTTATTTTTTTTTTATTTTTTGTAACCACTACACCTACATGAGCAAAAATTTTAGGACTAAGTTAATATATATGGACCAAAAAATTAAGAGATTAATAAGAGTACTTTTGATATAGAGAGTTCAGAAAGAATAGGAAGATGATATGTTGCAACCTAATTTATTAAGTGAAGATGTCAATTCACTACAAAGAAGCAGACATTATTTTAGATCAAAGAGTGACTTTCATCTGTATCATCATCTGAATTTTAAGAAAGCATGAAAATCTAACATATGAGAATCAAGAAAAACTGCCATAGATTAGTAATCCATATTGAGTAGATAAATCATCATTTGAAAATAATATTCTTACTTTACTAATATAGACAAAATCGAATGAAATACAAAAAAAATTAGATAAGCCTAATTGAAATAAGATTTGAAAATACTAACTCGACTATGCAAAATAAATCATGACATCTAAAATGATCATGACTACCATAGATATAAAACACAATAATGTTGCAACATTGATTAAAATCATAACATTCAAAACCATTCATTTCAAGAGGAAATAAGATTATGAATAACCAACTTTTGAAGAAGATATTTGGAAAATATAATATCATAGAAAAGAAAGGAATAATGATTATCTTTTATACAATATAATTGATCGACATGGTTAATATAAGGTGAATAGATATGAAATATATTATCATAGAAAATCACTATTACAAGAAAAAATGTGCATTGTCAGCCCAACATCGCCCTTTTTTAGGCTCATATGGGCATGTTTTTCGTGTCAAGCATGGCACGATTCTCTAGAAGGGAGAATCAGCATGGCCCACTGCCCGAAGTCAACCCTATTTTAGGACTGGTTCATGCTGGGATTTGGGAATACAGGTGCTCCCTAAAGCAGAGTGAGTGCTCCTGCTGACCCGCATAGCTCATCGCGTCACCCATCGGGCATCGCACCATCTCCACATTGTGGCATCGGCTCAAGTGCAGTCCTGAATCCAAATGTGCCCCACGTTGTGCCCATGTGCTAGGCACTCTGGTCATGCCTGGCACGGCATGTGGGCCAAATTTCCTTGGCAAGGCATGACATGAGTCATGTCGAGAGTCCACCTGGCATGGGCACGATCCTGTACCGTGCCATGCTGGGCTAGGTATGGCTGAACTGGGCCAGGCTCTGACCCAGGCCAAGACTGTCTGACACATTTGACACATATAATCACTATCTAAATTGAAGATTTAATATAAATCTAACTACACATATTAAACATAGCATTTCTTGATGGCAACTCAAGAATTAATTTTTTATATAGTTTGATGAATAAACTCATTGCGCCCCTAATTCATACACAAAATAACAAATTCCAAGATGTAAAATTATATTTCCCAAAGAAAACAATCCACCATGACATGCAAGCCCAATCTTGATAATACCTTGCTGATGTTATATTGCATCTGTTCTTGGTGTGTTGATGTTTATGATGTGGTTGAAAGATGAAAAGAAGATTCATTGCTTGAGGATGAGTAATACATTGAGTATGAGAGTTTTTTTGATACTCTATATACCAAATTTTTTTTGTGATTTGGCAAGTCGTGTATTTACTATTATGTTTGTATGTATTAGAGTATTTATGAGACAGATTTTCTAAATATCCATCTTGAGGAAATTTGATGAAGGATAATGAAATTATAGTTATTTTGGGTAAATTTTTAGACTTGGAGGAGAAAGAAGCAAAAGAGAGTTGTGATATTTCATATGTCATGACTTGGTTGAACCTTTCATAATCTTAATAATTAGTTATGACATCTTTTTTTGGCTAGAACTTAATAAAACTAGTTGTTATAATTTTTATGCTTCATAACTCCACCATCAAAAGTACAAAATTATTTTATTATACAACATAATCTTCATAACCATAATATTTTTTTAGAGTCATGGCTACACTATCTCTAAAACACATAATTATCATGACATTATTTGTACGTCATGTTAGCCAAGTACCTCACTAGTATAATTAGTCATTGTATTTTCTAGCATTATAACTTTTATTGATAAGAGCATTTACTTTAGTTACCATATTTTCAATATCATGACTTTATACTCAATAGAGAAAATACCAAAGTTATGCATATTTTTAGTACCATAACTTTATATTACATAGTGTAAATATATTAGCAGTGGTCATTCCAAGTATCCAATATTTTACTATAGAGAGAAAAGATTAAGTTGTAGTTATGCCCAGTACTATGAATTTGTATTCCAAAAAAAATTATTTCAGACATGACATTCATCATGTTATTACATCATGCTCTAGAGGGGAATTACTTGATTCACTACATTAATTGTCACCACAATTGGTACTCTAGATAAAATCTGATGAAATAATAAAATTACAACCCTAAGCCAATGTAGTGACTTCCAGCTTAAATTACCATGAAAATACCTAAATTATAAAAATAAAACTTAGAAAAATTAATAACAGGAGGAAAAGAGGAATTCAATTTTGAGCCAATAGGATGCAAAAATGATAGGTGGCACAATTCCAACCTTCAGTTAGGGACATATCCAAGGCAAATATGAGCAAGGATTATTTACATTAGGTTTTGAAACTTAGATCCCCACTTCAACTTTTTTTAGGAATCATCAATTCCATGAGAGGTCTTTCAAAATATTTCGTGAGAATGTTTTCTTAATTTTAGGCAAAATTGAGATTTAGAGTTGATATAATATACTTTTATGTGATGAATATATGATTTTGTAAAGTTTATGTTTGTCTTAATGTTATGGCTCATATATTAGAACTAAAACATAGGGTTTTCACTATAACACAAATTTATCAATATTGACCTAGAGGTGTCAAACGGGACGTGCCGGGCCGGGCCGGGCCATTTTTTCAGGCCTGATTGTGCTTTCGTGCTGGGCCAGGCACGACACGGTTATCGTACCGTGCCGTGCCTGACCCAGCACGGTTTTATGGGGGTTCAACCTGGCACGGGCCTGGGACACTATCCGTAGGGTTCATCCCGGTCGGGCCGAACCCTAAATTAAAAAAAATTAAGGTTTTGGCGTGCCCGAAACCCTAAATAAAAAAATGAGGGTTTCGGAGCCCCCGTAACCCTAATTTTAAAAAAAAAAAATTTCGGCACGGTACCGTGCCGGGCTAGGCACGCCACGAGGCCTGGTTGGCCTCAGCTCGGCACTGCATGATTGTGTCGTGGTCAGGCACGGCACAAGCCCAAGCACGGGAAATTTCCATGCCGGGCCGGCCTAGGCACGTCCGAATCGTGCCATGCCTCGTGCCGGCCATGCTGGCCCGGCCTGGTTGACACCTTTATATTGACTATGATGGATAGTGATAAGTAAGTCATGTGATACATTCAAGCTATACTATAAGAAGGAAGTGAGCCCTTTTAATCATAATGAGTGAGATAAATTCATGCGTGAACACTAAATTTGAGGTAAGTTTAATCATTTCAAATATGATACTTATGAAGTTGAAAGTATGAATATACTTATGACCACACATTCTAGAAGAACTAACATCAAGTGATGTGTGAGTTAAGTAGAATATCAAACCTAGAAGTTTTTCCATATTGTGGGTGTCATGTGTTGATTATTATAGATGGTAATATGTAATTCATAGGAGACACACAAGAGTAGATACTTTAAATGGTGGTGAGAACCCTGTAAGTCAATTCCTCTTTTATGATTTCTATATATGCAATTCATGAAAAGATGTATGTTATTTCGAAGCCAAAAGTAAATATATATTTATTATCATATTATCTCATATCTTTAAGATATTAGTAATTAGAAAAAAGTATATACTCAAAATAATTATCAAGTATATTTGATATATTACATAAAAGGAGTATATATATGAATGACCCAAGAATGGAACAATGTGTATCTTTGGTGATGAAATACTAATGGAACTACTATGAGGAGATCATCCTCAGTAGTGAAAGTCTTATGATGATAGTCACCTTGTATGACAAGAGGGCACTATGACATTTTTATACTAATCTACTATTCATATGATAATTGGACATCACGTTGACAAAATACTAAATAATATCATCATGCACACTAAAGTGAGCTAACTCTAGAGTCACTACTCTTTCTCTCTCTCTATGATTTTCTTCCCAATTGTTGCATATCCTGTAAAAACATTCTGAATTTAGTTATAATCTGTAAATGCATAAGTATTTTTTGGTGGATGTAACTAGTCGTGTTGAACAACTAGTGAACCACGTTATTTTGTATTTTCTACTATTGTTTGTGTTTGTGTTGTGGTTTTGTATACTATCCTAGTTGTAGATATATATCATTTACTATTTCTTCTTCTTCTTCTTCTTAATCTATAAAATCATGGCATACACGACTAAGTCATGCCTGGTTGGGCACAACATGGTTCAAAATCATGTCTGGACATGGGTCATGTTGGCCTGAGGCACGGCTCATGCTATGCTAGGCCAGAGATTGCCATGCCTCAATGCCTCATGTCAGGCTAGGCACTACCCACATGCCTAGCCCATTGGCATATCCACAGGCACAGTAACTATGACCCTAGAAAGTAGACTATTAAGTGGGTGCGGTCCACTTGGGCCATTCCCGCCCAGCCCAAACCCATTTTAAAAAAAATTGATATCTAGGTTTTTTAATATTTATTTTTAAAAAATTTTTAAAAAAATAAAATTGATATTTATTTTTAAAAAATAAATATGCCACATAGACATGGTAGGTTTTTTAATGAAACTCACCATGTGGATTCTGCCAAATCATTCAAACCAGCATGCCAGCATGCCCTCCCCCCTGCTTGACAGTCTTTTTGGCTATCTAGCATAATGGTTATTGAAAAATAAATTATTAAAATATTAAATTGTGTTTTAATCCTGGCCTTTGAAATTTTTTCTAATGCTAGGGTAGAAATCTAATTGTTGATGGGTTTTTTCCCATTTTAATATTCAATATATATATATATATATAATTTTTTATTTAAAAATATATATAAATATATATAATGAATTTTAACTTGTTCATTCTTATTTATCATTCTCAACTCTCTCTCCTTTACTCTCTACTCTTTTGCTCAATCCTACCTTTGCTCTCTACTCTTTTGCTCAATCCTACCTTTGCTCTTCGTCTCTTTAAACTTTAAAACATTAAGCTTTAAGCATTAGATATTTTTTATAAGGCTTAAAGAAAGTAGGAGTTTGTCTTGGTGTTCCATTACCTATAGCTATGGGGTTCAAGTTACAGCTTTATCTCTCTCCTCTCTAGAATCTAGATATTTTATTTATTTATTTTTTTAAATATACATAAATTATTTAAAACATAAACTAAATAAAATGGATAATAGTGAATATAATGATAATCACATTAATATATATCTAGATGTAGATAATAATGATAATTCTATGATAGAAACTAAATTTTTTCTCATGATCTCGTCTCAAACTCAAATACCTAAAAAACAAGAAACTAGAAAAATATTTATAGTTTGGACTAACTTTAACATTTTAAAAAATAAAAATGCAAGGGTCATTGATGAAGAATTGGTACAATATATATTGTAAGAATATTTATATAAGTATAGGAGGCATGGGCTACCTAAAGAGGCGTGTCGATCAATGTATCAAAAAACCTTGTGCATTAGATCTTAGGCAAAACTAACTGAGCGGTAGGGTCTTAGAAGTTGCATCTAGCTCAGCTTATTTTATCCCTTTCATTTACCATAATGATTTAGGAAGAAGATGCATGAATAAACTAATTACCAGAATGGGTCTTTTGATTAGATTTTTAGATGATTTTAGGATAGTCAATATCATGTAGACCTACTTTTAACCTACTTATCATAGGAATCATAGGTCCACTTATATGAATAACATAATTAAATATTATAAGTTAGAAAAACAAATAATAATAAATGAATATAGGAAATATAGTGGAGTGGTGATCGTGATGTCTGATATCTAAACTAATCATGATGATGCATCATTTGCATGCCTCATCGCCCACTATGTAGATTATACATGAAAACTTAATAAGAAATTTTAGGATTTTTTGAGATTCTCCAAACTCATGATGGCCCTACTATATATTTGTGCATGATGAGAATATTTAAGAATTATCATGTTCAAAATAAAATATTTAGTTTCACGTTTAATAATGCATCTATTAATGGAGCAGCTAGTAATATGTTTGTTAGAATCATTAGAGGTGGATCATTAGGTAAGATTTTTTATGTTAGATGCAAGTGTCGGATTATTAACCTTATAGTACAAGAAGGGATGAAGGTTATTTCCTAAATATTAGAAAAAAATATGAAACTCACTAAAATACCTTAGGAAGCCTAGTAGATAATAAAAGTTTGGTAGTCTATGTTTGTCTGTGGATCTTAAGAAGAAGAAATTCTAAATGAATGTGAGACACTATTAGAATTACACTTAGTTGATATTGGAGTCATGTGTTAGATTGAAGATATGATATCTGACTATGTATATAGTAAGAGTGATGAACTAATTATTGATGATACTAACTGAGATACTTGAATTTTTTTATGAAATTCCTGAAGATTTTTTATGATATGATGAACATGTGTTTATCTGTGTAAACTCCCAATCCATGCATTATACTTGGGTGCATATGTAATATTAGTAATATGTTTAGCAAGTTTAGAGATAACCTTATATTTAGTGACATATCTATTAATATAAAAACCAATTACTTAAAATAATATTCTACCATTCTATCTATTTATTACCTAGCTGCATAAATGAATCCTAGGGTTAAGGTGGAAAGGGTAGAGAATATTTTGACATGCATATCCATGTGCATCAACCAATGACACCAATATGAAGGTTTCATTCAATAAAAATTGACTGAGTTATTTACATATTATGATACTAGGTATGGTAGTAGCTATAGCAAGCTATGAGTATAGACATGGATACTATATTTGGAAATAATAACTTCTCCATTCAATTATTGAGGAGAAAATATGGGGTGGTCCATTAAATAAGAGCGAGCTATCTCAGTTTTAGATACTAATTACTACTCAATCCTATCACATAATAATAATAAGAACCTTGATATTTTACTATGGTAAAAATCATATGAGTCCACTTATCTCATAGTATCTAAAATGACACATGATCTACTAATTCTTCTAGTGTTGAGTATATCATTTGAGTCTTTTTTTTTTGTTGTAGTCAATGTCATTTTAGATAAGTGATCAAAACTATGACTAGATATCATTGAGACACTTACATGCATAAAGGGTTGGAAAGATGTGAGATTGGACATCATTGATAGAGTTGGACTAAGAGTGCAAGAGTCATTAATAGATGACAACTTATGAGATTGGGACTTGGAGGATATTGAGGTCACTACTAGTAATACTATCAAATATTACATGATGATGTTGATGATTTATATACATACATTGATTTATATACAGACATTGATTGACATTGGGATTAACGATTATATTTTTCAATTTTATACTTATTTACAATCATTATATTATCATTTATATTTATTTCATATAATACTATTGCATTGTGATATATAATTGTATTTTTTTCATATTATTGTTATTTTTATTTATCCTTTTTTTTATTTGGATGATGGATCTTTGTTTTAATTTTGAAATAAAATATTTATTTTGGTTTTTTATTTAACTACGCTACACTTACAAATTATAAGCATTAATTAAAATATTATTTAATTCATTATTGTGATGACTATTGCGGTGGCTGGTGGTAATGATTCTAGTGTGGTAACACTGCCCATAAAACTGGCACAATCTGGCATGACCCAAAACAACTCAGCATGAAAGGCATGATTTTGCCCAAACTCATGCTCATCATGCCATGCCGAACAATGCATGACTTTCTTACTGGATGATTATGCTAGCTGTATAACTAGTATTACTTAATTCATTAATTAAACTACACCTTTAGCCAGTTTAGTATTACTTTTTCGAACTGGCTACACAATTCCTAAAGGATCTATATCTTGACTATGTCTATTTTACTACTTGTATAACTAGTATACTTATGAAACGATATTGGTTGAGATACAATCACCTAATGAGCTTTTGATACCGTGTCATTTAACAAGTTTTGACAAACTCACAAAGTTACAATATGAGTCTATAAAGAGTAAGAGTACAAAAAACACATCTGAAATCATTATCCTTCCTTATTCCTCCTTATCCCTTCTATACCTCTAACTAGGAAAGAGAATCACATGCATGATACATTTGAATTTCTTAGTCTATATTATGATAATACTTTTATAAAATTATTATATATACAAACAAGTATATAGATTTTGTTGGTTCTGGAGAAAGTTAGGTTCCTTTTGAGAAAAAATATTTTTTGAGTATAGATGACACATTAGCTCATGAGGTTACTCTAAATGAGGCTCATGATGAGTCAGGGACTAGGAGACTTGACCACCTAGAACTTAGGACATATATTATGAAGAGGGGACATACATAACTTATTCAAACTAGAGATGAGTATACCAAGCAACTAGATGATTATGCAATCAATCTCCCTAGTCTTCACCTTCTAATCACCCTCTAGAAGGAACAAAAAAACTATACTCATGTATTATCATATACACATATTCTCTCTTCTATTTCTTTTTTTACTAATTCTCTTGAGTATACTTGAATACCCAAGTTTTTTTGAGGTATAATCTCACCTAGGATGGTGTCATGTAATGTTGGAAGATATAGATGCATTCCACACCAACAAACTTAGAAACAAATATCACAACCTATGGGAAGGTCTATTGTTCGTTATGTATAAGTGTTCATTATGAAGACACAACTAGATGAGATGTTAGATTGCCTTAAGATGAAAAATTGTAGCAGAGAATTGACTCACAATTTTAGTATGGACTAATAGGATATTTCTTTTTAGTGGCCAATATGGCCTTCATACAAATTCTTATTTTTATGGCAACATCTCTTAGATGAAGGATACACCTCCTAGACAATGGAGAACTCTTTTCTTCATAATGACCTTAAGGAAGAGGTGTATAAGTACTAGTCACCTAAGTTTAGAGCAATATAATTAGACACAGTTTATAAAATGTGGAAGGTGCCATATTTTTTGAAACAATATTGAGAGCTTGGTTTGTAAGATTTTCACAAATATTTAGCATGTTTAATTTATATAGATGTGCTATAAATTTTTTTTTATTTTTCTAGAGAAGCCTTGATGGTAGAGTACTTTTTCTCATAATATGTAAATGATATTCTAGTTATAAGATATGATGGTTTGGGAATCACCCAACTCAAAGGGTATATTCAATCATAGTTCCATATGAAGGATCTTAAGAAACTTATATATTATCTTGCTATAGAGATGGTTTAATACAAGAGAGGTATTATATTATCACAAAGTAGGCATGTGCTTAATACTGTTATATGAATTCAACTCTTGAATTATGCTCAAGTATATACTTTTATTGATTTGTGTACTAATGTTAATTTTTGATATAATTCATGAAATTGACTCTACTACATATAAAAAAAATCATAAAAAAGAATAATTATCTAACTATTATCTGAATAAATATAATATATGCAGCTAGTATAAATAGTCATTTCCTAGAATATCATCCATGAGTTTACCAAGATACAATTATTTTTATACTATGATATGTGATGAAATTTCCAAGACTATGGATTTCTTTCAATGATTACGAACACTTGCAATTAGCTAGTTATTCATGTTTAAGTTGAGCACCAACTTATATCGAGAGGAGATCATTGACTTTTATAATTTTTAGGAGACAGTTGTATCTCCTAGAAAGGCTAAAGGTGAGAAATTTTTTTGAGATCCAATGCAAATGTAACTTGTATAATTATTTGGATCCGACACCTACTTAAGGAGATCGAGTGTCTACTTCTTCTACCACTACTTTTTTATGACAGTCAAATAATAAGGCATTTAGCCTCAAATTTGATATTTCATGAACGAATAAAATACGTGGAGGTGGATTGCTTCTTCTTTATGGAGAAGATCTAGGATGTAACTATTGCTATAACATATAATCAGACAGAATAGCAATCGATGGAAATCTTGATGAAGGGATTGGAGAGGCTTCAACTTGCCTTTATTTCTTTCAAGCTTGGTGTTCTGGACTTATACATGCTGAGTTGATGGGGGTTATTATTGTTTAAAGTCTCATAGTTCTTTTATTATTATTGAATTTTTTATTTTATCTTGATATTGATGAGAGCATCTAACTTGTGGGCTTCTCCAATATGATTTTCCATCATATAACTATGTTATTTGCATGAGATTATTTGTGAGTATTATTGCATTACTTATTTTTTGAATGAATTTGTATGTGCTCAAATGCAAATTTTTTACAATACAATGAGGTTGATTGAGCATTCAGTGTTATACTGCTCAATCAAACTCATGCCTAAGTTCAAATATTTTGTATGTTTACTAGTTTAAGTTCAATCTCTTATTTGTAAGTGCATATTTTGTGTTATGATTTTTTATCTCTCTCTACATTATCTATTATATTATTTAGGGCAACTAGAGAGAATAAAAGTTATGACAATTTGTTGTTCTTATTAATTTTATCTCAACTCATGCAATAGAACATAAAAAAGGAGCATGAATATGTTATAAGTGTCCACTAGCCAAACGAAAATAAAACTCATTTATCTCAAATAATCATTGAAAAAAAAAACTAATTTAACTCATTCACTTTGACATATGGGGGCCATGTCATGTTTCATCATCAAACACAACACATAGATATTTCCTCACCTTAATGGAAGACTTTTACAGATTCACTTGAGTTTATCTACTTAAACAAAATTTTGATGCCATCATCATCATTCCTAGATTCTTTAATACAATGAATCATTTTTAAATTCAAAAATAAAATTGTTTCATCCTAATAGTCCCAAAATTTTCAATTCATACATTTTTTTAATAAAAATGGAGTATTCTATCAATCTACATGCATAAAAAGATCACACTATAGTTTTATGGTAGAATACAAACCTCAACAACTACATAATGTAATTAGTTCTCTATATTTTCATTATAAAATCTCTCTTAATTTCTAGCACAACCTATCCATGGTATAATATTTATTATTAATAAAATACCTTCCACATTGATTCTTAACAAATGTTATATATTATTAAATGTTCGAATGTTGATTGTAATATTTTGATAATATGTGGATGCTTATCGTTTGCATCTATTTTAGCAACACATTTGAACAAAATGTCATTTTAATGCTCATATATGTGTTTATTCCTTAGTTATTCCTCCATGATCAAAGGATACATACTATATGATATTTAGACCAAACAAATATTTTTTCTTGAGATGTCATCTTTCATAGAAATAATTTTCTTTTTCATTTTGTAGAAACCCTAGGGTTTTGATTGACCATTTTTTGGTCAACTATTGTCAGAAATCATACCCAAAGATACTCTAACTAAATATCCACCTTAAAATATTTTTTAATCTACTCTTGAAATATCATTATTGTTCAATATTCTCATTCCTAAGGAATCACAAATTCTATTCTTTAGAAAGTCCACACGACACACCAAGTCTCTATCATATCTACAAGAATATCATTGCAATCTAAATTTCCACAAGGAGTTATCATGTTCATTCTCTCCTTATCAATTATCAAAATATATATCTTATAATCAATTGTCAAAACCTAGTTGTCTCTTTGAGTACTAAACCACAATTCCTTTATTAAACTATAAAATGTCAGCACTTGTGTGAAGCAATGCAGACTAAGTTAGTAGCATTGAAAGAAAATAAAACTTTGACAATTACTATTCTCCCTAAAAATAAATACTCTATTGGGTGCAAATGGATGCTTAAGATCAAATATATTTCAGATGAACCCATAGATAAATACAAAGCCCAATTAATTGCCAAAGGCAATGACTTATAAGAAGGGCGTGATTTTTCTAGAAACTTTCTCCTATTCCTAATTCATAAATTATAAAGATTCTTTTATCTTTAGTGTCCATCAAATAAAGATATTTAATCCAAAAATATGTTAATAATGTTTTTTTCAATAGGAATCCATTTCAAGAGACAATCATGGATATCCCCCTCAGATGTAGTTGTAAAGAAAAAATTGTTCCTAATAATAAAAAGTTAGTTTGTCATCTCCATAAAGCTATCTATGATATGGAAAAAATATATAGGAAGTAGTATTCAAAATTTTCCAAGCTCTATTAATATTTAGTTTTATCTAGTCAAGATGTGATTATTCCTTAGATGCAAACTTGTCAATTCACTTATGAACCCTAAAATTTCTACTTCTAATGAATGTGATTTATTGACTAATTCCACCCAGCATAGATGAATTATTTGGTCAACTATTTTATTTAATTTTATCATGACCAAACATTATCTTTGCATACAAAACATAGTCAATTCTCTATCAACGAACATACATCACATATTAATGTTGGTCACCATATACATCTACCTTGATATCTCAAAGGCCACCCTAGAATAGGAATATTATGTCTAACTTCTTTCTCATTTAAAATTACGGCTCTCATCGATGCATCCTCATGATCCTTTCAATAATAGACATTTTTTGATTTAGATTGGACCTCATGACAATATTATAGAAAATCTATCACATATTTTTATATTTTCATTAGAGAATCATTAATTTCAAGGAAATCAAAAAAAACAAAATTTTTTAAGTAATATGTTGAGGTTGAATACATAGCCTTAGTTGTCATTAAATATACATTAGTTTGGTCATGTGTTCAGTGTTAAACTACCAAATAATTTTATGTATTTTGGTAGTTTATAATAATGTGTAGATGTGAAAAATAGAGATAATATAAGTTGATTTCATGATATTCAGTCTTATATAATTTCAGCATCCATTCTTCATCATAACTGTCTAATTGATTAGAGTAATTATTTTACTTCATGACTCTGCGAACTCATTTGCACAATCTTTCTATAATTCGATACATTCTTAATGATTATGGTATTATCATGGAGTCATAGTCATACTTAGCTTAAAATTTTTAAATAGTTGCGATATTAATTCTTCATCATAGCAATCAAGTACCCTACTAGTGTTCAAGGTTGTGTTAATTTCATAGTGCTATGACATTATCATTAATATGAATTAGTAGTCTTAATTAGAGCCATGACTTTTTTACAAACCATGACTTTTGAGCTATAGAAAATTCTAGAGTCATAACTATTCATGCCAAAGCTGTGACAATTATTCAAAGTCATGAATTTTGGGATACTAAATGTTACAAAAGATATTACTTGAATATGATCATTTCTAAGGCAATAACTCTTGTCCTCAAAGGAAGGCATATCTATGACTTGTATGATAAAGCTAAGTATTAAATGTCATAACATCATAGAAACACCACTATAACATGAGATATGAGAGAAGTGAAAATTAATGTTGCGGCCACTCATAGTGTCATAGATACTTGAGAAATATGAATGACAACTTTTGCACCATGGCTATTTCCTAGTGTCACGACCATAGCCAACACATGAAAGACCATCATAGCATGGTTATTATTTCTCAAGACCATATAAAACTCAAGAAGTATCATTACCAATACCATAGCATATCCACTTTATCTTAACTAAATAACAAAATAAGATGTCGTCACCACATCATGGCCACTTCCTAGTGCCATAGACCATGATCATTTTATAGTATCATGACTTTGTATTATAGATATATTAGGCCCAAGTCATTGTCATTTCTAGTATCATAACTTTGTATTATAGAAAGACCAAGATGCAGATCACAACCATTTTCTAGAATATTGATCTCTAGTCAAAGAGACAAAGGTCAAAGTTATGACATTTTTCTAAAAGTCATGACTTCCTACTTAGAGTAATAAGGTTGTCCAAGTATAAAAGTATAAGAAAGAAAAATTTTTAAAAATCTTTCATTTTTCTCTTATGATTACCCATACAACAAGCAAAGTCATAGAAACTATCAATTATTATGGGTGAATTTCATGCTCCCTAGGAAAGCAAGAAAGGAATACACGATTAATGTTAATCCCTAAAGTTGAGGGAACAACTCAAAAACCTTTCTCCTCTAGAAATGGATTTGAAAATTTGTACCAAACTAGCATGAGTCTTGAGTTTATGTAAATTGAGATATGTGATGTGAATTAGTTTTATATATTAATGAATGTATAGTTTTATTTATCATATGTTATGGATATTAATTGATGGTGATAAAATAGAACTCAAACTAGGTTTTTGATTATTAGTAGGCTTGTTTGAGATTATCATGGTACATGATTAAATGTAGACCATGAGGCCCACTCATACATATGGTAGAAAAGAAGTAACAACCTTTTTGACTATGATGCATAAAACAAATTTATACATTGGAACTATAAATTTGAGTATGTTAATTGTCATGAGATCAACACTTATGAAGCCGTAAGTGTGAATATTTTTACATTTCAATTCATTATACATATTTTAAAAGAACTAGTTTACTGATTAGAATGAATGTTATATAAAATATTTTTCTAAGAGGTTCATCTTTAGTGTGGAAGTTACATCATCACCGAGGATGATAGTGATAGACAATCCTCAGAATATGTATGAGTTTGTTTTAACACACAAGGTAGTGACTACTTTTGTAAGTTACTTTTACTTGTATGATTCTTATGTATTGATACTCACAATAATTTAATTGGTTAGGTGACATCTTATAATTTTATTGATGAGATTATTCCATCAACTAAGATCTATAAGTGTGAAAGTCATAGAAGTAATACAGTGGACTTGAGTCTATATATCAATCCTATATGTATTGTATTGATAGTTCGGCTATCAAATAAGAGGCAACCCATTTTTAGTATAAGGGATACTCAAATTATTAAATTATCTTAGGTCCAAGGTCAAATTACTTAATTTAGGTGATGTCATTAATTTGTTTGATATAGATTATGCTAGACATAGAATAAAAGTTGAGGTATTGTGCAAATGATCACTTGCTCTATTAGTATACAAGGTAGTTATCACCATTGAGCCCTTCCCAATGGTGGTCCTTTTATAGTTGTATTTTCTATACATCACCATCGAGAAAAAAACTTCATCCTTGTGTGAACACTTTTATTCATCGATGGAAAATCACAATCCAATATTTTAGGTTACTTTATTAACTATCATTGATGGTTACTTCATATGCACACACTTATTCATTGACCTCTATTATCTTAAAGATTAATGATTAGCATGGTTTGTTGTTGGGTAATTGCACTTCCACGGGTAGTGAGATTAAGAAACAAAAAATAACAGAAACACAGAAACAAGCAATATATATATCCCAATCCAACAGCATCCACGACAGAATCAAAAATGAGAATTCAACACAGGAAATAACGTGGTTCGCTAGTCACTCAGTACGACTAGCTACCTCCACCAGAAAATGCTTATGTATTACAGATTAAAACCAAAATAGAACGTCTTACAGTATGCAGCATGGAGCAGTCACAAAATCGCGCAGAGAGAGAGGAGAGGGATGATGAACAGTTCAACCGGGTAAAAAACAGCCACCCGAAAAATAAATACAAATCGTTTTATATGAAAAATAAACATCCGGTTCATTTAACCGAAGCGGGACCTCCGTTATTGTGCTATTGCTGTATCCCCGAGCTTTTTATATTTCCTTTCCTACACTTACATGAAAATATTAAAATAGATTATTAAGTAAAAACAAATTACATATACAACATTTGTAAGTATTTTTATTATTAGCTTCCTAAGCATTATACTTGGATAATTAACATCTATTTCATTCGTATTTCACCAATGGAAATCATATGAGTAAAAGGAACTCACAATGGTTGTTTCAACCTTATGGGTCACCACATATTTATGCATATCCCAAGGATTGCCTATCACTGTGCTCCTTAATGATAATACAACTCATACACTAAAGGTGAATCTCTTGAAATAATATTTTATATAATATTCATCTCAATTGATAACTAGTCCCTCTAAGACGTGTACAATGGATTGGTTTGTAAAATTATTAGCACTTTCAACTTCATAAGTAACATACTCATGATAATTAATATACTCAAACTTTATTGTTCAATGTATATGTTCATATCATGCATTGTAATTAGAAGAGCTATTACCAACTCCCTATCATATGCACAAGTGAGTCTCATGGTTTACCTATCACCATCCACCATGACAACCTCACAAACCAACCATTTATCAAAACCCTAATTTGAGTTATATTTAATCACCATCCATCAACATATATAAACATAAAATATAATAAAATTATTATTACATCAATCATCTAAATTATTATATCATATAATCTAAACAACACAGAGCCTAAACCATGAAAATTTAATATAAATTCTTGAATTAATTCCTATAGGGAGAGGGTTTGAGACTCATGCCTCCCAACTTTAGGGTTGACAATTGGTCGTGCATCCTTTGCTTACTTGTGGAGTCCCTAGGATGTGCAAAATTTGCTTCTAAGATTTGTAGTTTATATGGCTTTTGCTTGTATCATGAGGGGGAATGAGAAAAAGAGAGATTTTTTTTAAAAATTATATAATTTCCCATTTTATTCTCGAGCAACCTTGCATTGCTCTAAGTAATAATACGTGACTTTCCAAAAGAAGTCATGACTTCTTTCTTCGTCTCTTCATTTTAAGGTCGTGACTCTAGAAATTGATTATGACATTGTTTGGCATCTTGATCTTTCTATAATTTAGGTCAACTAGCAATGACCATAACTTGGACCTAATTTTCCTGTAACACTAAATTTTATCACTATGAAATGATTATAACTTTGTACCTTCATCATCTGTATTCCATAAATATTGTGGAGCTATGAAGTAAGCATGGGGTGGTGGCATCTTCCAACATTGTTTAATGGTTTGAGCACTATGTAAAGGTCATTAAATTATCCATTAATATTTTTGGATAAATATATGATCATGGTGTTGGGAATATTTATAATGTTTGAACTTAGCTTGTATGCACACATTTTGGCTATGTCTTACTTTAATGATAAGATTCATTAGCCATTAATCATATGGTCACTATAATATATAGTGACCCAAATGTCATAGCTTTGAATAAGTGTCATGGCTTTGGCCTAAGTATTTGTGACTCTTTATTTTTTTATAACTCAAAAGTCATTGCTCTATGAAAAAGTTATGACTCTAACTTGAGACTATGAAACCATATGATATTATGCTCTATAAAAATAGCCACAACCTTGAGCATAAGTGATGAACTTGGTAACTACGATGAGAAATTAATATCATAGTGATTAATAATTTATGAGCTAGGTATGGATATGACTCCATGATATCCATTGAGAATGTGTCATTTGGAGAAAAAAAAATGCAAACGAGAGAGTAGGGTCATGACATACAAAAATTTTTTAATGACCATTTTAGATGGAGTTTCAGCCAAGAATAGATGTTGAAACTATAAAAGGACTTATAAACTTACCTCATCTACTAAACACCTCAAAAAACTTATTAATTTCATAACTATTCATTAAAGTTCTTCAAAATACCAAAAATTATGAAATGTACACAAATCTGCCCTATTTACACATATATACACCATTCTAGACAACCAAAATATACTAGATTATTTAGTAAATTGGATATCAAATAAAATCTCACATTAAAATGATTGTTCTTCCCTAAGAAATAACTTCCCCCACTAGAAAAATAAATAAAGAGAAACATAATATTCCATTTCAATTCTATTTCACATAATGGGTATATCATCACACTATAAGAATGAAAAATAACTATAGTACAAGTTATGTTCGTGATGGAAATGACTAGTGTGATTTCCCTTTAGGATCATACTCCTTAAAAGGTTAATCAATAGGTGCTTGCCCAAGGGGTGGCAAAGGAATGAATGCCCCTTCATAATTTTTCTTCAATGTCGATAACTCATTCAATATCTTTGCTAAACATGCCATATATAGCTTCTTGTCTTTATCCCATAGAATTAAGTGTAATCTCAAAGCTTCCCATCACATTATAAATTTTTTTTTGTTTGGTATTATTTTTTTCTATTTTATCTATCCATAAGTATTTTTTTAAATAAGATTCTTTACTCATTCTTGATGTCTCTTTCCTCCTTTGTTCTTTTCCATTCTTCTATAGCCATTTGATATAGAACTACAAAAGATTCAATGCTTCTCATCAATCTAAATTCCACATATTCTATTCCTTCCTCTAAGAGTTTATAAATTTGATCTTCAAATTTCCAAACCTCTTCAGTTGTTCCAATGCATAGAGAATTGATCTCCATTTTTAGCTCTTCCTTAGTTTGCTCAATCTTCTAGTGCATATTTTACAATTTATGCATAATATCCATAAAATCCATAAATATACTCTTATGTATAGCTAATGAATGTTCAATTAAAATTAGCTCATCTTCTCATGCTCCTTCCCTTCTTTCCATCTCATATATGTCATCCATGGTGAAGGGTAGGCTTTCTTCCCAAATTTCCACCAATACTTCCCCTTCAAATATTAGTTTCTTTCCTTTTTTGTCTTTTTCAAGTTCCCTCTTAATGCCTAACAATATCATAGGGACACCATCAGACATATTATATCCACATGTTCATCTATGAGAACTTTCTCAACAAAGCATAATAAAGTAATAATGGTATGATGAATTATTTTATCATATCAAAAAATTTTATCATATGAAATATCTCAAAATAATACTCGAGAAATTCATCCTCGAGAAATTTGAGAATTGACTTCTCCAAAAATTTTATCATATCAAAATAATACTCAATAAGAATAACATATAAAAATATCTCTGTTCAGAGTAATAGTAGAAACATGAAGAGTGAGTAAAAAAAACAAGCATATGAAATACAACACTTACTCAAGTCTTTAAGTTTTCTCCTTATAAAATATCCATAAGCACTCTATGATGTTACCCTTCAAGTACCTTTTATATTCATCAATAGATTAGTGTTAACTAGAAAATATGTGTTCTTATGAAGATATTTGAAATTCACACTATCTTTGCCGCTAGGAATCCAACCAATTCATTAATAACTTCCCTATCAAATTGACTCTGCTTATCCTCTAAATTTGTATAGAACTTCTTTATAACTAAGGCATTTCCCCATTTTCTATGCATATAATATATCATCCAATTCTACTTCTTGATAACATCACTAAAAGGAAGAATTAACTCATTGAATATTCTTTTTCTAATGAAGTCATCTTTTCAAAGCACAAGATCCATCTATTTTTGCACATCTATAATGAAATTTCCCTAGGTGTTGTGATTTCAGGTAACATCTCTATGGTGCTAGGTCTTTGCCTTTTCTCTTTTTCTTTATGGCTTGTCTTCATGATATTTTTCTTTAATGATCTCCTTCATTCCACCATAAATTTGACAAGAAATGAGAGTTTTCAGTGGATCATCATGGCATCGGGTAGATATTAGGGCTTTATTATGAAAGAATATGGAAGTTAAGTTTTAAAGTTGTGACTTGATAATTAAAAGAAGTGACTTTTCGATTTTAATATTTCTTCTGTAAATGAATAGTCATGGATTTGGGGCAACCAATATCATCAAAGTCGTGACATTACATCACAGTCATGACTTTCTAACATAGCTTCTATATTACTCTACTTTCTATAGCACAAAAGTTGTAGCTTTAAAAAATTATCATGGCTTTGTCATTCATTTCCTATGATATCTTTTATTTCTATGATACCAAAATAATGACTCTGAAAAATTATTATGGCTTTTTCATGTAGTTTTTGATGGGTATTTTCTTTTTATAACATCAAAGTCATAACTCTAAAAAATTACCACATCTTAGGGTAATTTTTTTTTGAATATCAATTGGTTTGATATAATATTCTTTTACATGTGGTATTAAGGGTAAGTGTAGCTATGCACATGTAATTTTTTTCTCACAACTTCAAAATTCATCACACAAAATAACAAATACTTTGGGTTGTCTCTCAAGTATTGCTATATTTAATGTTCATAGTTAGACCTTCAAAATATTTTCCAATACATTGGAAATCCCTGTGGTCCAAGTAATCTTTATAGAATATTGTTTAATATCTTTTTCCTTATACTTTCAATATCTTTGTAGATAATATAGAAATAACTATTTCTTTTTATTCATTCTTACGTTTAAAGTTCAATAGTTCTCTTCACACGTCTTTTCTCCTTAGCTTTTGTCTTGCAAAAGTCTTGAATTTTTCAATTGTGCGAGCACACAACTCGTCAAATTTCTTAAATTAAACTTCCAAAGCTTCATTGTTTACATTCGCTTCTTCCTCACAGTTAGTTGAGGCCATATCTTAAAATTTCTCATCAAAAATTTCAATCATAATTTTTAATGTATCAGCTATGGAGTTGTCCATTTCATTTCATTTTCTTCTAAAGTTTCATTTGTGGCTATTTTCACCTTCACTATAGGGATATCAGATGAATCATTTTTTTCAGACTTAACCTAATTTGTGATTTCTTCCTTCTTTCTTTGTGCTTTCAATATTTCCTCTTTGTAAATGTTGGCTCTCCTCATAGTTTCCACCCCCATAACTCTCATGAATCTCTTCCTATTGATAATGGTTTCCATAAGATTCAAAATAAAACTTATTTTTTTGAGCATAATAAGTCTCATCATAATTGTGGTTTGAGATATTCTTGCTCATTAATATCATTATCACAAAATACCCTTCATATGCTTTATCATCTTTTCATAGCTCATAATGATAATATGCATGTAAGCCTCGGTAAGGATAATTATACATACAAATTCGAGATATGATGATGAACCATTGAAAGAGAGAAAAAAAATAAAAAAACATAAGATATGCAAACAAATCCAAATGTAACACAACTTAGTCGTCTAATATGAAAATATTTATCAAATATAATGCAATCCAATTTACTAAAAATGAATTGTTCTTTTACAATAATAATTTGATCAACTTATATCAACCAACCAATCTAAACAATCCTTGGCATTGATGCCAAAAACTTATTATGACTTTGTTACTTTACCTATTTTAATCAATTAGGTGAATTCTTAAAATGTTAGTAATGATATTATCCCATCAACTAAGATCTACAAGTATTTTGGCTCATATAAGTAATATAATGGACTTGAGTCTAAATATTAATTTCATAGGTTTTATATTGGAAATTCAGCGATCCAAATTAAAGGCAACCCATTTTCAGTATAAAGGATTTAATGTACATCTCCTTCATATAAGTAATATTTTAATCAATTAGGTTGGAGATGTACATTAATCGCATAATTAATGTACATCTCCTTCAAGGTTTATTTATTGGAATCATTAAAGTAAAAGCAACTCACAAGGGTTGTCACTACCTTGTGAGTTACTATATACTTATTTATGTCCTAAAGATTTCCTATCACCATTTTTTTAGTGATGATGTGACTCCCATACTAAAGGTGAACTCCTTGAGAAAATATTTTATATAATATTCATCCTAATTGAGAATTATTCCCTTTAATACATATACAATGGATTGACATGTAAAACATTCATATTTTTGGTTTCGTAAGTATCATACTCATGATGATTAACATATCATATATATGAGTGAGTCTCGTGATTTACCTATCACTATCCACCATGACAACCTCGCATAGACCCACCATTAGTCAAAACCCTAATTTGAGTTCTATTTAATTATCATCCATCAGTATCAATAAATATAAAATATAATCAAATCAATATTAAATCAATCATCTAAAATATTACATCACATAATCTAAATAACATTAACCCTAAATCATACAAATTCAATACACTTTCCTAAATTAATCTATAGATGAGGAGGGTTTGAGAGTTGTACTCCCCAACTCTAGGGATTGACATTAGTCATGCATCTCTTGCTCACTTATGGAGTCCCTAAGAAATAAGTAATTCACTCTAATGATTTGTAGTTTCCATAAATTTTGCTTGTTTTGTGAGGGGAACAAAATAAGAAAAGAGATTTTTCAAAAATTTTCTAATTTTTCTTTTTATGCTTGGGAGGCCTTGCATTGCTCTAAGTAAAAAGTCATGACTTTCTAATAGAAGTCAGTACTTTAGTTTTCATCTCTTTAGCTTAAGATCTCAACTCTAGAAAATGGATGTGACTCACTTTGACATCTTGATCTTTCTATAACATAAGGTTGTAGTACTAGTAATGATCACAACTTGGACCTAACCCCCCAAATTGCAATACTATGAAATGATTTTGGCTTCATATCCTCATCATTTGTAGTCCATAAATGGTCATGCTGTTGTGAAGTGACCATGAGATGTTGATGGCTTACATCATTGTTATATGGCCACAAGACTATGTGGAGGTCATGGTATTATCCACCCATCTTTCTTGATAAGTATATGGTCACGAAATTGGGAATTGGTTGTGAAGCTTGCACATGGCTTGCATGTACAATTTCTAATAATACATTCATTTGATGACAAGAGTCATTACCTTGGAAATAATCATACTCGAGTAAATGTCCTCTATAATATTTTGTAACCTAGAAGTTTTGGCTTTAAATAATTGTCATGACTCTAGCTTAAATACCTATGGCTCTATACTTTTTTGTAGCTCAAAAATAATGACTTTATGAAAAACCAATGGCTATGACTTGAGATTACTAAACCATATTAAGATAAAATTGACTCTATCAAATTAGTCATGACATTGGGCACTAGTGGGGTACTTAGTTTCTATGATAAAGAATTAATATTATAACCATTAAAATTTTATAAGCTGGGTATGGCTATGAGTCCAAGATAATATCACAATCACTAAAAATATATCACACAATAGAATGATTATACTTATGAAAGAGTTGGCTCATGACATACAAGATCTTGCCAGTGCTATTTAGATATAGTTTTGGCTAAGAATGGATGCCAAAACTACCAAAGATCTATAGACTTTTATCCTCTACTAAATACCTCCAAAAACTCATTAATTTCAGAAATTTTCATCAATATTCTTCAAAACATCAAAAATTATGAATTCAACACAAATATATCCTATTTTCACATCACATCATTATCAACCATCAAAAAATACTAGATTTTTTAGTTTATTAAACATTGATCAGTTCTCACTAGTAAAACTTGAAGGGAACATATATTAATTATGCAAGAATACTTACAAACCATGTTAATATGTGATCTTTATGATATTTGAGGTAGGAGAATAAGAGTGTGTTTACAAAGTAATCATCAAGGGTAGTTAACAAAATTTCCTAAAAGGTATGAGATTGAGAATGATCATCAAGCATGGATGAATTATTATCTCGGTGGCAAAGTACCAAGGAGACAACTAAAATGGGGCCACCATTGAGATATGCTCAATGATGACAACCATCATATATGTCAATAAGGAAATGAGTCATTACACAATATCTCAATATTCATTCTATGTCTAATTTAATATAAGTCAAGTGACTTAAATAATATCACATAGATTTAATGAATAAACCATAGACTTAAAATTGTCTAACAACTTGAGTATTTATTTTACTAAAAATAAGTTGTCTCATTATTAAATAACTGAATTGCTGATACAATCCTTGTGTGAATGATATTGGGATGAAAGTTAGCACTATTTTGATGTGTAATGCTTTATTTCAATTAATTTGAGAACCAAACTTTCCAAGAATGTTGATATTCTTGAGTGAAAAAATTAAGTTGACAATTACATTATCTATGATCTCATTCTTATTTTGCTCATCATATAATGATTATTGATCATTATATTTTTTTTAAAATAGTGTGTATTCCAAATCATGTATTATCTAACATTATCTTTGTTCTTTTATAATATATAATTTGTAAATCTTTTAGTTTTAAAAGATTTATTTGGGAAGCAAATATTTTTTAATAGACTTTAGGTTAATTATGCTTGCCATATGTATAGGTGTCCAAGAGGCTCTATCAAGCTGAGATGACCCAATTGAACTAAAGCATGCCTTATTGCCAAGCCGACCTCAATTAATAGGGTGCCCAACCAAGAAACATGACTACTATCTAGGTCGAGTCAACACTGCTCGAGCATGTCATGGGCTTGAGACAACTTATACTAGGCTTGTCATGGCTTGGTGAGTAACTAGGTGAGTCATGAATCAATTTAGTAGCCATGAAAGCCCTTGCATGACTTGCATTAGCCTAGCCCATTGGGAATATCCCAAATATCACAAGTCATGGATAACTCATTGGGCAGGCACATCAAGCTAACATGCACCCCATGCATCGACTACCATTTTCCCATACATAAGTTGGGTCATGCTAAATATTTAAAGAATTAATTTGACTATTATCATCTTGCAAGGTGAATACCTTAAAGTTTTAAATTATTAATTGTTATCCATAATATTGAAAACATTATGAATATTAACATATTTGTGTTAACTATTTGACTATTAATAAACTTTCAACAAAATAGTAAAGATAGTCATTTTGATTACATATAATAAATGCTTCTTCCTAATTTATCTTTTTTTTTATTACATGTAACAAATCAATCACACATGCATATTTAAAGCCAGATATTTTTCAAAGTTCAAGTATGTGACTAATATGAACTATCTTTTTTTGATTGATTTGAACTATCTTTTTTTGTGACTAATATGAACTTATACAATTAGATTCTTAGAACCATATCATTGATTAAAAATGCATCTACTTTCTTTGTTTTCAATACTATTTAAAAAATAAGAACAACAAACCATTGTAATGCAATGAAAATATAAACAAGGGAATCATATATGTGAATTCTTGGAATCCTTAAAGAACACAGAGAAATAAGGGAATCATCCATGTGAATCCTTGGAATCCTTAAAGAACACGGAGAAATAAGTGAAATGTTTTCAAACAATATAATAAATCAAATAATAAAAGTTAACTTGACCTTTAGGGTCTATAACCATATTTATAATAAACTAATTCTTGTAGAATAAGAAAAATATGAAACTCTAAAATAATGAAACTAAACCATAAATAATTGATGAAACTAAATCATAAATAATTTAAGGAACTAAATCATAAAAAATTTAAGAAACTAACTCAAAAAATTTAGGAAATTAAATCATAAATAATTTAGGAAACTAAATTAGCAAAGAAAAGTTTCTTCTTGCTTCTTGTCAATTTCTTCCATGAATCAGTCTGCCATTCGATCTAGATTAGTTTTCATCACTTGATAAAAATTCAACATTGATTTTAAGTTAAAATATAATGGTGCATCCTCATGATACTTATACAGATCCAAAAAATTGAAGGACTTATGAATTCTTCATATCATTAGGTAAATCAATGATGTAAGTATTATCATTCAACTTTTGAAGAACCTTATAAGGACCATACTTCTTCAGTTTGAGCATAGAATATGTACCAACAAAAAATCTTTCACGGTGTAAGAGAGTCATTACCAACTTTTATTCTTTAAATAGCTTCAATATTTTATGCTTATCAATATTGGCCTTTATTTTGATATTATTTCCCTCTAGCTTATTTCTTACTTTTTATTTTACATGTTGAGCTTGTTTAACCATATCTTCAGTAGTTATGCTCTCACACTTGGACCCTTAGGTAGTTTCACTAAATCAACTGCATACCTTGGTGGAGTTATATATACAAGAGAAAAAGGTAATATTCCAATAGAACTATGAATGAAACTATTATAAGCAATTTCACATTGTGGTAAAGCATAATCTCATTGCTTAGGCTTATCTCCAAAAACACAATGAATCAAAATGCCCAATATTCTATTAGTTATCTTCATTTCTCCTTCCATTTGAGAATGTGTCATGGTGCTCCAATTGAGGGAAGTGTCGACCATCCTCTCACATTGTCAAAAAATAATTTGACTATGTGAGAGGCATCAGAATATTTTTGGCATGGAATAAAATGAGAACTTGGAAAAATGATATACTACCATCAAAATAGAATCTATTTTGCATTGAGCGCGAGGTAGCCCCAACACAAAATTCAAATAAAGATTTATCCAAATAGTATTGGGTATGGGTAACGACATGTAAAGACTAGTATTTTGTGATTGCCCCTTAAATGATTGGAAAATATATAACTCCTTCACACAATTACTAATATCCTTCCTTTGTCGAGGCCAAAAGTATTGCCCTGCAAATATAGCAAAAGTCTTGTCCCTTCCTAGGTGACCACTTAGTCATAGTAGGTCTCGGATAAGTTTCTCATGTAATGAAGGCTGAGGGACACACAAGTTATTACCTCTAAACAATAAAGTAACTTTAAGAAAATAATCTTTCACCAACTAATTGGTGATACATTTAGCCTAAATTTATTTGAAGTCCCCATCCCTTCATAGAGCTCTTTCAAGAATTCAAAACCAATAATTTTTTGAGTCAAAGTGACAAGTAGACTAACATGTTGACTCTATGCATCTACAACTCAATTTTGAACCCTAGAATTGTGATGAATGCTGAAAGTGAACTTTTGTAAAAATGTTGGCTACCTTATGTGCTTTCTATCAAACTTATTTTGACTACTGACAAAATTCAAAGCTTGATTGTTATTATAAAGGAAGAACTCCCTTTGAATTAAGTAGTGTTTCCAATGCTTCAATGCTCGAAATATTGCATAGAACTTTTAATCATAGGTACTCCACTTTTGATGAGCTATACTTAACTTCTCACTAAAGAATGGAACTAGACACCTCTCTTGTGATAAAATAGCTCTAATTTTTACTCCACTAGCATCACATTCCATTTCAAAAACCTTTTCAAAGCTTGGTAAAGATAGAATATGGGTCATACATTATTTTTCTTTGATAATTGTAGTTTAGGATATTGGTTCTGCAAGACTTATTAGTTATTAGTTACCAATACTTATTAGTTATCTTTATCATAGGTTCCTTTTTGATCCACATCCACCCAATTGAATAAATACTTGGGTGTTGTTCCATTTATATCATTATTCCATTATCAATAATCAAAATGCATACTTTTTTATTGATTGTGCAATGAAAATGGAAAATGTTGTGTCATTGACTATTTTACTCTTGCTTGGGTACAAATAAGACTTATTGTACCATAAAATTAACTTTGTCGCCTTCTTTCTTGGCATAATTTGCTTCTTCATAATTTTTTTTCCTCAAAGGCCCATGGTTTTCGTCCTCTTCACACGTTTCAGCATCCTCAATCAAATTAATGGGTCATCATTTGGGGCATATGTTAGAGTGATGTCCTAGTTTCCCATGCCTAAAACACTTCCCAACTGAAGGTTTAGCATATGAATTAGAGTTCTTTGATGTGCTACCATTGTGGCTATGATAACTTTTGTAGTCTTCACTTATTCCCTTGTTGGAATGAGAGGCTGTGAAAATATTTTTTAAATTATTGGGCTTCTTCGACCATAGAGTCATTCCTTGGGCTTCTTCAATCATCCATAATACTTATATTATTGATTTTATCTCATACTGAAGATTTGAGACCATATAAATATTGGGATAATTGTTGGTGGTTAGATTCATTCAGATTGTTACTATTTGTTAATCTAGATAACTCATTGTTGTAATCAGAAATTGACCTTGCACCCTAAACACAATTTTGATACAAATGGAATACGTACTTCTCATAATCTACAAGAGGGAATTAATCTTTCAAGGACTTCATTTGATGCCATGTTCTCATTGGACTCTTCCATATGCCTTGTCTTTTGTAATTGATCCCAAAAAGTTACATCACTACTCTTTAGTTTGTAGGCCATGATATATACAAGCTTATCATCTCCAATACCTATTAAATCAACAAATCATTTTACCTCATAGAGTCTATCTAGAAACTCTTCATCTTGGATATTTCCATTGATGTTAGGAATGTATGCTCTCATCTGATAATCTTCAAAGTCCCTTTGTGGTGCATGCTCTTCCTCCTCTTTAGACTTACTCTCACAATCCAAATATTAGTAACCACAATGCCTTGCGACATTTTAATTGATGGGCTAGCCTCTGGAAACTCCTTCGGCATGTCTTTCCTCAACTTACTAATGATTGGCATTGACATTCAATGCAACTAGCATGTAGTGAATCTATATCAACATTTGTGAATACTCTTTCAAAATAAGTTGTTTTGTCATGGCAGCACATAGGTCTTCTATCCTTTGCTCAACATCAAGAGGGCATCTTCTTCCATATACATGATTTGTTATCAAGCTCGGCAAATTGCTCTAATACCAAATAATGTAGCATAAATATAAATAAGGGAATCATCTACATGAATCCTTGGAATCCTTGAAGAACACAATGAAAAATAAGAAAAATGATCTCAAACAATATAATAAATTAAATAATAAATGTTAACTTAACCTCTGGGTCTACAATTCTATTAATAATAATTTAATTCCTATAGAATAAGAAAAAAAGAAAACTCTAAAATAATGAAACTAAATCATAAATAATTTAGAAAACTAAAGTATAAACAATTTAGAAAACTAAAATAGGAAAGAAAAGGTTCTCTTCTTTGCTTGTTTCATGTCAATTTCTTCCTAGATAATTAATTAATCAGTAATCACATTGTAAATGAGTGACTAGAAAAAATTAATTAATGTGATGTTTATGTACTTTTACAATAGATCAAAATTGTCACAATTTTCTTTGATTTTTTTTATCCATAAACATTTGTATAATTTATTCCTAGATAATAGTCTATAATAGAAACAATGAGCAAAAATATTATTAGATGTATGAATAAAACTTATTTATATAAAATTAAAATTGGTATTCTAACACTGAGTACAATTTAATTATCATCAAGCATAATTTTTTATTATGATTAAATAAACACTAGAATATTTTGAATATAATCAAATTTCATCTAAACTCTTTATATATTATTAATCACTTACAATAATCAAATAAATATTCTCATGGAACATATTTGAAAGTCTTTGGATAGCATCAAATTAGTATCAAATATTGTCCACCATATTTGATTTTTATTGAGCAAGTTATCATTATGTTAGATAGAAAGTACAATGTTTGAATATCATCAATATATATTAAAAATGTATTATTAGTATTTGATTCATCTATAATATTTGAGTGTTATTGATATTATGAACTTTATTGAATATCATCAATACCTATGATTACATTCTATCAAAAAATGTTAAAACTTCTCAAATTTCATCAAGAACATTACTACTACTCAAGACAAATATTTATTATATAATTATGTCCCATATGTTTTGAGAATAAAGAGATAGGGTCTCTTCACATTAACCAAACTTATTATTTGGTACCCCTATCGAAAGGGAATTAGTCTTTTAAAAATAAATGACTCTTTACACTAAAACCCAATGATAATCACTATTGACTGAGATATAAGGCTTGGTTAGTAGTCAAAGGGTTTAGTCAAAAGAAATGAATTGATTTTGATGAGATTTTTTTTTGTAGCAAATATTCTTCTATACGAGTAGTTCTGAGTTTGACTACTAGCTTGAACTTAGAAATTGATTAAGTTAATGTGTGAAGATTATATTTTTTTCATGGTGACTTCATATTTGTCTTTACATGGATTATCCTAAGGGATTCATTATAAAAGGAAACAAATGTTTTGTTTGTAAACTAAATAAAAGATTATATGGCCTTAATCTAGCTCATAGGTAGTGGTATAAGAAATTCTATTTATTCATGCATTCTCATGACTTTCAACATGCATCTTCTGACTACTGTGTATTTGTAAATCATCAGTTAAATGATGATAGACTTATAACTTATTGCATATAAATGATATGCTAATTATTGGCTGTAATAGAGCACAAATTGATAGACTTAAGGGAGAGTTGAGAAAATATTTTTTATAAAAGACTTAGGCTCAATCAGGTAGATTTTAGGGATGAGTATCATCCGAGATAGACCTTCTAGATGTATCTAGTTTTCTCAAGAATGATACATGGATAAAATTCTTGAAAGATTTTTCATGACAGAAGATAAATTGGTCTCAAATCCCTTAGCTAAACATTTTTAAGTTGAGTGTTGAGCATCTTCCCAAGACTGATAAGAAAATAAAAGACATAAGTCATGTTGTCTATACCTTAGTAGTTGACAGTCTTATGCATGCTATATATGCACTAGATCAGATATAGCATATGCTATTGCCATTGTCAATCATTTTCTCTCAAATATGGGTAGATGTCACTTGGCTATAGTGAAATTTATCCTAAAGTATTTATGTGTTACTTCATAGCTATCTTTATGCTCAAGTGGGTTAAAACTGATGCTTCTTGCATACACTGATTCTAATATGGATAGTTATTTAGATTCACATAAATCCATCTCAATTTATCTAATAACATTTGGAGGGAAAGTTATATCTGGGCAATCCAAGCTATAAAAGTATATAACACTATTTAGCACTTAGGCTAAGTTCATTATATCTACTAAAATTTGCAACTAAACTATATGGATGAAAAGGTTTACGTTTAATACAAACTTGGATATGCTCCATAATACATATATTGTATGGTGTGATAGTCCGAGTACTATGCATCTCTCTAAAAATTTTAATCTTTCATAGTAGGTCTAAGCATCTTGATGTGCAGTATCACTAGATACATAATGTATTAGATGAAAAGTCAGGTGTGTTTTGAAAAAGTATAGATGAACAAAAATATTATTGATATGTTCACGGAATCATAATCATCAACAAAATTTAATTTTCTATACTGCGTATTGGTATGAATCTCCTCACCTAAGGTCAAGGGAAAGATTTATTGTGTCTACATGAGTTGAGTATTTTTTTTTATATATGAAGCATTGTTTACATAGACCAAGAGGGCACTCATGGTGCCCTCTTGGATGGGGAGTGTCCCCGTTTTATTTTAGTTTAAAAGTAAAAACTAAGATTAAAAAAAAATAGAGACATGAGTACCATTTTTTTATAGTGTGCTTTTTGGTGTGTTATATGCTCTTCCTCTGTAACATATACACGTGAAAAAGAGAGTTTGCCTTGTCTCATACAAGTGTCATAGATAGAGAAACAACCAAGATTGTGCGTCATAAGAAATTAGAGTTTAGACAAATTGAAGATTCAACAAGCTATGGATTGAATCTCCTCTTTAGTCCAACAATTGAGACTCAATCATGTCGTTGATTACGAGCCATAAATTTAACGAACCATTGCTATCATCAAAGACGTGGAAAGAGATCCAGAGTATTCACATCAAAATCTTAGGTTTATGTATATGTACTGGATTTTAGAAATATAGGATTTTATATCCTAAAAATATATATTTTATTCAAAAACATAATTTTAGACATTATATATTTTATGAACTTTTTGTACGCCTTAATAAGTATTTAACACACATTGTTTGATTTGACATTTATATAATTTGAACTTTATTTTTTTCACTAAATTAGATTTTTCAGAATTGTAGTATTGAGATTTTTTTTTATCTTTGGGTTGTTGAATTTACTATTCTATTATTTTATTAACAAATCATTTTTTTTTTTGATATTTTTTGGTTTTGAATAAACCATGGTTCAAACATCCTATCCTCTATTCTTCTAATTTGAATTATCTCTCATACATTCTTTACATCTCTCATACAAATAAAAACTTTCATAGCCATTACTGATTGTGCAAATTATAATTATTAAAGAACTATAAATAAAATGGATATACATTTTAATTATACTAAGGAAGATGATATTTTGAAATTTATGAAAGGGTGTTGTTTTGATAAAAAAAAACTAATTTTTAAAAATCAAAACTTCAAGTTTAGAGTTTACTCAAAAATTTTGAGTTTTTATACACTCAAATATCAAAACCTTAAAAATACTCTTAAAAACATCTAACTCAATTATTATTTTAGCTATATAACCTTTCACATGACATTTCACAGGTCACACCATAAAACTAAACAAAAATAAAAAATAAAATATGAGTGAGTGAGTGTGTGTACATACACACACACACAACATATATATATATATATATCTATATAACATATAAAATTATTTTTAAAAATATTGAGAAAATATTTTTGAATACAAATGCAAGCGCTATCACCCATGCACCCACACACACGCACACGCACGCACACACATGCGTGCACACACACACACACACATATATAAATATCTATGTGAGTGTATATATATATGACTATATATAGTCATATATGTATATATTATACATATAGTATACCTATATGCATTTATATATAGTTGTATAACTATATATATAGTTATATAAATACAATTGTTATTACATATAAAATATGTAATTGTGTGACTTTATATATATAAATTTATAAACACTAACATATATATATATATATATATATATATATATATATATATATATATATATATATATAATATAGTTATGTGTGTGTGTGTAGAAGGTTATAACTAAATATACTTTGTTATGACACACACACACACACACACACACATATTAATAACCATATATTACTATATTCACATACAACTTGACTATTTTTTAACCAGTCCCAAAAATACTCTTAAAACATCCAACTCGTCTATTTTTTAGCTACATAACTTTACACTGACATTCTGACAAGTCAACTTGCCACATCAAAAAACTAAAAAAAAAAAAAAAAACTAAAAATATAACTAATTATACATATATATAACATGCAAAAAAAATTTCAAAATTTTTTCAAATACAAACACACACACCAAAAAAAAAAAAAAAATTGAAAGAAACTCAATCAAACTCAAAAATATTTGAGTTTTGGTATACCTTAATATTCAAACCCAAAAATAATCTTAAAAATATCAATCTCAGCTATTATTTTAGCCATACAACATTTCATGCAACATGTTAGTATTCCACATCAGAAAACTAATAAAAAATTTAAAGCTAAATATATAAGTACCCGCACACATATCTCACACACACACACACACACACACACACACACACACAAGATATGGAAATATTATTCAAAATGTGTTTGAATACAAAATGCACACACGCACCGCTGTTTTCAGCAATTTGTTTCTAGTCGAAAATTCAAAATGATTGCAATTCTATCAGTAGAATCGTAGCTTCTTTATAAGGTAAATTATCCATGTTATTCACTACCACCCAATTCGAAATTTGTTATTTTGTTAGGTCATTGTCCCCTTCCAATTCCACAAAGAAACCCACCTTGGTTTCTCTCCGAACAACTTGTTGTGAACAGAGCCTCACCAACGCTGCTCAATTTGTCTGTTGGGGTTGCCATCCTACTAGAAATTTTCAACCTGCGTACAAATCGGTTGTCAGCGCACCCGCACTCCATGGTAAGATTCTTCATCCATGGTATTTACTTTGTATGCTGACTGTTGAATTACTCTGGATAAATATTAAAAATTTCACTGCCGATTATGTGAATTAATTAGAGGAGACGGGAAGAGATTTTTATGTAAGTTTGAATGAATGGAGAAAATATGATGGCATAAGAATATGATTGAAAAATCAATACAGAGTCTAATAAAAATATTGTTGTAATTTCAATGTATAATTTACTATTTCATTGATATGAATCTTATCTCATATACACAAAACAAAGGTTGAGATGCTAATTACAATGCTAAAACTAAATATATGATATTGTTACAATAGAATTCAAATTAGATTTAGTTACAAATATATAATTATTAATAGAATATTTGACTTGATTTTAGGTAAAATATGTTCTGTTATGGTTTAAATGAGATCCACTCATTTATTTTTTTTACTCTCTCACTAGATTGAGCTTTCATAGGCAAGGCCAATTTTGTTGTGCATTAATCTTGTGTACTATTTTGAGTCGACAAGAGTTTTTTTGGAGGGTATAAGAGTTCATGTCTTGTGCATTAGGCTCCTACTTAGTATGAGGTATGCGAGAGTTTAATATATAATAACTTTATATTCGAGAATTAGAGAAATTATATAAAATGAATCTCAAATATGAAATTTAATATTATTGGACGAAAGTATTTATTATTATATTAAGACATGAACTCTAATATTTGTATGTAATATGATGACTTTTTATGTGATCAACAAGCTCATTATTAGTTTTAATTAAATATTTAGAATTTTTAAATTCTTATAAGATCTGATATATTAGTATTTATGTAATCACACACAAAATTATAAGAGTTTTAATAACATATTAATAAGTTAGTCTCAAGGGCGTATATGTTTGATGTAGATAATCATATAATAGTTTTTATGTGTAATTTATATTATTTTATGTGCAAATGATTATTTGGATTAAAATTAAGATTTATGACTTCAAGATAGGCATATAACAATTTGTAAGATTCATTGACTGAAAATGTTTGTTTTTAAAAATTGCTAGTGCCTAGTGTCTGCTATTCAACTTTTGTCATGGATAATGTGATTGCTCTTTATTTCTTTGAACTCAAATAAATGAGATTTGATCCCAAAAAACTAATATATACGGAGGTTAACATGTTATCAATATTTCTAGTCTAATTGATATTTAAACATGCTAGTAATAATGAAGTTTCAGATTTATTGTTTGAAATAATATAAAAGTATTTTTTTTTAAAGTTGTGGAGTCTTTTAGATGTTCATTGATTTTTAGCTAACTTATGCTTAAATTGAGATAGTTTATTGATTGCAAAGATGATATCTAGATAAGTCAACAAAAGCAATTAAAAGTTATTAATTATTCTATGGAACTCTAATTTGTCCACAATGATAGTGCTATCAGCTAATTTAAGGGACTGTGTTATAGAGAGAGATGTTACGACATACTTTGCACAACTCATACTTGATGCTTAAAAAGTTCAATAACATATTTAAGTTGTAATATGAATTTTTGTAGTTTTAGTTTGATTTTTTATTTATAGTTTTTTTTTATTTTTTTATGAATGAGAATACCTAATATCTGAGTTAGCCTAATTTATTATTTCTATTATATAAAAGTATATGATTATACTTATTTTATGTTGAGTTTTATTGATTGATTATGTGTTTTTGACTTGAATATTAATGTGGTAGCAGATTTAAAATTCTAGAGAGTTCAAACTGTAGGAATTTTGGAGAGAGAGAAAAAGCACATGTACTATAACAATATAATTCATGAGTGCGGTATGCACTAGGTGCAATAATGCACTTGTGTGCACTATTCTGCCCAAAAAAGAAGGCACACAATGTTTGTTCACCTCTATTGATCTTTGTCGTATGCTCACTGTGTGTGATGTAGGTTGATGCCCACTACATGCAATATATGTTGATGCCTGCTGTGTTGACATGTATGATGCACAATAATGTGCACCGTGTGTGTGTGCATGGTAAGCATGGAATTAGAGTTTGTTTTTGGCAATGAATTGGTGTGACAAGTTTCTTGTGGGTGGTGTTACAGTACAATCAAGGTTATGTTAAAATTTTGCTCAATGTTTTTTTCTCTTTATGTACACATGGCTGGTTATCAAGAGTGTACGGGATCATTATGTTTTTTTGTTGGTTTACATTGTGGTTTACATTGTGGTTTATTGTATTTATTGGTAGAGGAGGCTAAAATTCTTGTTCATACTTCATGAAAGTTTGGAAACCTACATTATTTGTAATGGGAAATGGGAGTTCATGGCTTCGAGCATGAATTTTTTGTCAAGGGATGATGAATCATCTAATAAATAAATTACCAAGTGATGCGTCGAAGGAGAAGTGATTACAAATTAGTTTTAATTTTTTTTTGAATAACTTTGACTTATGTCTTTTGATTGTTATGTGGTAGTTTGTTGATGTGAAGTTGATTTTAATTATTTCATCTTGTATATTTTGTAAGATTTTATGTGGGTTAACAAAATTATTATATTCATGTTAGATGACATAAATATATGATGCAATTATACATTTGGACTACTACTGGTGGAAATTAGAGTTTGAGTATGTTGCTACTCACTTTTCACAGTTCACTCGATTAAGTATGTAACTTTTGGAGATTTTTTTAGTTGGATTGATGTTTTGGAGAAAGTGGGATATATGAAGAAGCTTTCTGACATGATATTCTTGTATTCATTATCAGACAAGTTTAAATTTTTCGTAGCAAAAAATGTGAATGACATGAAATTTCCCACAAGTTCAATGTTATATAAGTGAGAAATTAAGTTTATATGAAATAGACTAGGAGACATTGGAAAGATTCCATTCAACATATATTAGCAGTCGATGAGATACTGGTAATAGCAGGGGTAGATGCATGAGAGACTTAGTTTTGTGCACACTATAAGAGGATGAATTATTCTAAGATGATTGTTGTGAGTTATTTTTGGAGAAGTAGTTGAGAGAATTACATTTAGTTTAGGGGGATATGCTAACTATTAGATTTATTCGAGGGTTCTCACGGAGTTCTCCCATTGCCACCCATGTTCAAGAAGGGTATTCAAGATTCTTTGCCAATGGGGTAGTGGCAATTCTTTCAAGATCTATAGGTACTACAATTTTTATGGCCGATTCATTTATTTCAAACATTTGGATTGTTAGCTTATGAGTAAATACTTACATAATAAGTGTTGAAATTTGATTTAGTATGTATGTTTATTTTTGTTATTGATTTTTTTTTTATTTTTATAATATTTGGATGCACTTTATATGTTTGCTATCTCAAATTACATATGCAAGAAATTATAATTTATAGTTTTTGAAGTTTTAATGAAAATATTTTATTTTATTTTATTTTTTTTTCAATTCTCCCTCTCTTGGTTTTCATCAAAACCTTAACAAGGTTTTAATTGCAACATGGTATCAGAGGTTCATATAGGCAAAGTAAGGGTGGTGCATGATGGTTCAAGTGGAGGCACACTTTTCCCAAGTGTTGGCAATAAGTTTTATTGGTGATTGAAGTTTGGTATGATGGTTCTAGGTTCTAAACATATTAAAAAATATCTTTTTTTTTTTGGGTTTTGTTGTGTATGTGTAAGTAATTTAATAAAAATATTTTAAAATAAGAAGTAATAACATATTAAAATATATGTAATATAAATTTTATATTTATTTTATGAATCATCTGATTATACTCTAGATTTCATGTATTAGCATATCTCTATATAATATGATCGTAAAAAGATAGAATAGATATTTGATTGATATAATTTAGATATTTTTATTTGGTAATAGTATTCAGTAATATTTTTTAGGATATTCAATATTAATTATAAATTATCTTATCAATCAAATATTTTTTTATTATTTTTTAGTATGTGTAATTTTAATTCATAAATCATGAAAAAAGATTGTCTAGTTCATCTCTCATAATTTTTGAGAGTATTAGTTTTGTCTATGATCTTTTTAGGATGAGATAAGCTGGTATCTAAGGCCTGATATGTGTCTTTGTGGATACTTTAGTATCCAAAGAATGCATAAATATTTTTTATCATAGTTTGGTATAGAGGTGTCATAGCCATGCCATGTTGTCACAGTTCATTTTTGTGAGACATGATCGTGCCACTGTGTCATGCTAGCACAACATGATATCTATTTTATTAGGTACAACATGATTTATTTGGCTTGCAATTGAGCAAATTCATGTTGGGCCTTGCTTGGTTGCCTTGGTTTTGGCCCAAATAAAAATATTATGAAATTTTAAGTTTATATTTATGTGCGCATTTAAAATATTATAAAATTTTAATTTATATATGTGAAAAAATAAAAATGAAAATCATCCAAATGAATTAAATAATGTGTAAACATAATATCAATATGATAAATAGCATTATATGAACATAACCAGCAAAAAAAATTTAAAAAATAAATAAAATATTGTATCGTATAAAAAAATTAATCTAAAATAGCATGAGTCATTATCATCATCACTCGGTGTTTGTAGTATGATAGGGTATGCAAATATAGATTGTTATCATCATTTATGTTTTGAAGTTATCACTAGAAGTGGTATTGATATTCTTGATTTTAATATCTAACGAGTCATCATTAGTCAATAATTCTTTTGTTTTATCTTAAATGCTCAATTATGAATCTTTCTAGTCTTTCATGCATGCAAGTATATATTAGAGGGATTAGTATATTATATGTTATTTTATATAGTACATGATAAGTGAATTCATATAATTATTATAAATTCAAAATATCTAAATTTTTATTATCATCTTGTGAAAGGATGAAATAGTAATCAGTATTTAAGTACTAGAATAACTCGCTCTTATTTAATAAACTACCTCGTTGTTTGTTTCAAGTTAACTTAATAAAAAAATTATCTCTGAATATTGTATCAATGCATGTATTTAGAGTATTGTTATATTTATCATATTTAGTGTTATAATATATAAATATGTCATTTAATTTTTTGTGAATATAATTTTTTGGTTTATCTATTTGGTTCATGCAAATGAATATATATTTTAATATGTTTTTTACTTCTTTTATTTTAATCCTAAGATCCATATAAGCAACTAAGTGATACATAGTTGAAATGAAGGACTAATATTTTAAATATTTGATTTATATATTAATAGTTATTATACTAAATATAGGGTGTCTTCTATACTTATTAAATATGCTATTAATATTACTTATGCAATTAAGTGCAATGCAAGTAATAATAATGAATAGACAAACATATATTTGTGGTGTTATAAAAAAATTTTATATCTCTATCTGAATCACTAATAATAAATTTTTTATTTTTATTATTAATATAATCGGATATTATATGTTGACAGTTAAAATATGATTCTAATGTAAGATAAGTATAATTTTAATAGTATCACATTTATTTAATTTTTTTTAAGTCTCATTGACAAATAGAGACTGCTAAATTTTTATTGTTTGCTAAATATTATAAGGTATTTTAGTAAATTTTTTATTTTTTTAATGAATGAAAATATCTTTTATTTTTTCATGTACTCTAAGATAATTAACATGACATACACACTTAACATAACAAATTTTATCTATCAGCTTATTTCTAATGATTCTAATAAATATATTAGTGACTATTCTATTATTTGAAGTATTATTAAAACCTTTCTCATATACTCATATAAGGTAGAGTTATCATGAAAATGAAGAATTTTAGGAAATCGTAAAATTTTTTTAAGTTTTTATTTTAAATTTATATAGTAAGTTGATAGGGGAAAACTGACCAACATAATAACTAACCGAATAACATAGCAAAAGGGTAGCACAAATAGATTCTTCTTTACTTGCAAGAACTTATGAGAAAGACCAATAAAAATATAGAATAAAAATAGAAATCAATAGCATACAAGAGACAATTTATTTAACGTGGGAAACTCTTTTTGTAAGAATTATAATCATGGGTCATTCAGACCAAAGAAATAACTATACTATGATCAATAAAGGTACAAGAGAGTTTCTAATAAGTGCACTAAAAACATGCTATAATCAATAATCAATAATTAAACACCAATGTTTTCAATGCAAAATAAGAAGAAAAAAGAAAGAACCTAAAAGCAGAACAAAAATTGTGAATCACTTATCTCCCTGCTCAGATATCATATCGACAATCTAACCATACAGAATGATATATCATGTTTTTCGAATTTGCTGTCCAAAAATTAGCCCAATCCAACTGTGAACGAATTTATAGTTGTAATCTGAAAAATGATCCTTGGTGGATGTCCGAAAATCACAAAGGCTTTCCTTCTCACTTATCTCCCCACTCAGATATTGTATCGGCAATCCAATTGTACAAATAAAGTATCATATTTTTTTAGTTTGTTGTCAAAAAATCAACCCGATCTAATGGTGAACAAATCTGCAGTTGTAATTTGAAAAATAATCTCTGATAGAAGTACAAAAATCAAAAGACTATCCTTCTCTCTCTCTCTCTCTCTCTTTTGCTGCTATATTTCTCACAAAATGAGCACGCTTTTGCGTGCCCTAATTCGACCATTCTCTACTTAAAAAAGTGAGATAAATAGACCCTCACAATTTGGGTTTTTACTTCACATAGGAAGGGAGCCCAAACCTCAATATAAGTGATAAGGTATGCGAATAATATATTATCATGACTAGTTCAGATATATGATATGACAGATATCACTTCATTATATATTTTAAATTGGTTAATTATTAATTATTTTTGAACTTATAATATTTTATTATGTCATTTATATTATTAAAATCTAAGAATCATATGATATATAGGTTGGAAGCATGTTTGCATAATATTGACTATTTTAGGATTATCTAAAAATCTAATTGAAACTTATAATCATAATTAGTTTGATCATATTTTTTTTTTAAAATTTTTGTGGTATATGAAGGAGATCAATAAAGCTGAAATTAATTCAATTTCAAAAGTCACGTCGCTTAGTTGGGTTTGATTGAAATTTAATATATAATATTTTTTAATATATTGATTGATATATTTTTTAAGATGGTTAGTATCATAAACACTCATACATGTATATATTTTTTTATAATATATATATTATGTTGATTCTTCTTCAATATCATTAGAATTTTTTTATTATCTTAAAATTATTTTATATTATTGAAGTTCGCTTAATTTTAGTTTTTTTAAGTAAATTGGTTTGAGTCATTGTTATTGGAGAGAATCTAGTTTTAGTATAGATTTTTTGATTATGTTATCATTATTATTTACATCTATGTCAAAATTATTATTAAATTTACTAATTGTTTTATATTTAAAATTTAAAGTATATAATAACAAAATAAAAAAAAATAATAAAAAAAATTTGTGTATCTTAACCAAAATCATATCACATTAATTTATTTGAGTAGAAGCTTGTGTCCTATAGTCATATTTAATATTTTACAATGTCACCATTATCTACTAGATTCCATAATCTCATAAATATAAATAGTAAAGTAGAGAGAGTCAAGAGAAGACATGGAGAAGAGGAAGAAATAGAAAATAAGAGAGGAGAGGAGATAATGGAATTCTAGAAATTTATATTCTTTATTTATATTAAAATAATATATATTTTTTTATTTTTTGTTAATTTTTTTAATTTGAAAAAGATAGAAATTTGACAATCGTCAAATTTTTATCTATAGTCATTGGAAACAAATTCGATGACTAGATCTTTAAATATTATTTTTTTAGTAAATATTAAAAGTGATAGGCCATGCTTCTTACTTTTTGTGTTGTGGCCCGTTACGTGAAAATGTAATGTGCACCGCCATGAAGCATGGTTGTGTTTAAAAAAAAATTAGGTTGAGACCCATTAGATTGTGACTCATGATCCACGCTTAGTCATGGGTTACATGCCTTTGGACCATGCTTAACGGGCCAGACACACATGTCGTGCCTAGCCTAGCACAAGGCATGACTGCCCATGGCCCAACACTGCATGAGTTGTGCCTCGAGTCGGCACGACTTCAGTTTAGGAATGGTACTGGATTGTGTCTTGCCATGAATGACTAATTTAGGTCATGTTAAAGTTGTCCAGCCTACTTGACACCTCTAATTTGGTATGATTTTAATAAGTCTTGATATTTTTTTTAATATGATTTTTTTTATCAAGCCTATGAAGAAGTTCAAAGTAAATATCTAGATTATTATTATTTTTTAGTCCTCGGTAGCCTTATTTAAACTTTTAGCTAGAAGTGAGAGTCATCTGTTAGTTATATTTGAACATGATTTATATTATGATAATATTTTTACAAAGTCTTTATATATATCAATAGTATATATTAGGTTGATTTTGGAAAGTGTGAGATTTTTTAGGTGGAATTCATTCTTAGGTATAAATGATATAGTAATTCATTGATTTATTTTAGTTTAGACTTATGTTGAGTGTCATTGTCTATTTTAGAAAATATTAAATCATGGACAGTGCTTTTGAAGTTTTTTGGAATAATTTTTACGAGGTTCCAAAGAAATTTTATAAGGTTCTAAAAGCTATAGGACCTCTTTTTATTTTAGAATATTTTAGAGATTTTTGATACAATGAGATTTTTGATATATGGCAATATATGAGTTAGTGTGAATGAAATTCTTACTATATAAGTGAGTCATTTATTGTTATACCCACTTAAGTTATTTTTTGTAATATATATTTTTTATAAGTAATTTTCTTTCTTGTTAAGCTTGTGGATGAAATTTTGTAGGTATAACTCTCGTGCCAAGCAAGAGCAAGCTAACTTATATAATCGAGAAATAGAATTTCTCATTCTATTTCATTTGTATAGTACTAAAGCTTTCTATCTATGACAAGTGGTATTAGTGATGGTCAACTTCTTTGTTATGATATTTATTTTTGAGATCGAGAATTATGGGCCAAATGGGTATGATGCAAGAGATTGAGAGAAGAAAGAAAGCTCAAATGATCAATGATGTAATGATGTCTATGGAAGCTTAAATGATCAATGATGTAATGATGTCTATGGAAGCTTAAATGATCAATGATTTAATTATGTCCATGGAAGCTTAAATGATCAATGATGTAATGATGTCTATGAAAGCTCAAATGATTAAGACAATTTGCTATTAGTGAATTGAATGAAAAATTTAATGCTGATGAGAGCATCAAGGAAGTGACATTCATAAATGAGGAACTTCGAGATAGGATGTTAGGTGTCCTCAATATTATCTTGAAAATGATAAACCAAAAGAATTTTCTTTTGAAATATATGGTGATTGCAAAGCAAGAAGAAATAGATAAATTGAAAAGAGGATGACATGATTGACCAAATGTCATCATCACGAGTGAATGTTTCGAAGCCTATGGAGTTATAGATACTCAAACAATGAAAGAGATTGATAATTTTCTTTGAAGAATGAAATAATATTTTTGAGTGATGAGCATAATAAGCAATGCAATCAAAATTAATATTATTTATATGTGAGAATGCTAATGTTTATATTTGGAAATCATTCAAATGAGAGTTCAATCAATGATTTTATTTGGTTTATGTGAAAGTTAAAGTGAGAGCTAAATTGTTGAGATTAACTCAACATCTAAAAGTAAGAGACTATGTATGTGAATTCTCTAAATTAATACTTTAAATTTTTGATCTCGGTGAGAAAAAGACTTCTTTTTTATGGATGGTTTTAAACTCTGAACTAAGCAAGAATTATAGAGAATAAGTTTCCAATATCTTACATATGCAATGTTTATGGTTGATTCCATGTTAAAATTCAAGGTGGACAAACCTAATTTTTTCAAGGTTAGAGACAAAAAGTTAAGGGAAAATTACTTATGGATGACAACAAGAAAAAAAAATTACTAGCGTGTTTTTTTTGTGACAAATAATTAACATGATTTTTTTGTGACAAACCATATTTGATTCTTGATTATCTAAATGGAAGTAAGTTTGTTTTTATTTTAATGGAAAATAGAGAATCACAAAAAAATATCATTAAAATAAGTTTGAATTTGTTTAGCTTGATCAAAAACAAGAAGCGTGAAATATGAATGTCATGTATTTCATTATTGCCGACCATAATATTAACGTATATGTAGGTATAAGTATGTATGATCTTATTTTCAAAAAAATTGTGAAAAAATTAAATTTTGATATAAATAAAATAACGGGAGAATCAAAACAATGAAATCTAAGAAAATTCAAATAATCAGTGTTATATTTATTGTTGAGGTTCAATTAAGAGATTGAGAGGAAAAATAAGAAGTTGAGGTAATTTTCTTGAATGACAATAACTTGGTATATGAGTTTGATTTTTAAGATTAGGTAAACGTACTTCTAGTTCAATTTGTTAATTTGCATATGTATTTTAGATCTTATTTGTCATTGCATTATTTTGATAATACAAAGTAATAGAGGTGTAGAGTGGTTTGAGCAGCTCAAACTCGAAATGAGTTACAACTTGATTTAGTCTTGCTAGGCTCGACATGCCATGATTTAAAATTGTGCCTGGATTGTGGTTGTGTTGGCCTGTGGCACCAATGATTTTTAAAAAATGAGTCATTTAAAAAAATGACATGCTCTGTCAATAGGCTATTTTTTAGCTGTTAAGGCTCCCAACATTGACAACGACAGGGCAGTAGGCACTGGGCTGAGCTCCAGCACTGCCCACTACCACTGGGATTTGTCCTAATCTGGTCAGTGGCAGAGTTGTGCAAGTGTTGGCCCAGTTCAGCACGATGTAATCTGACCCAGCATGATCCAACATGCTTGGTTCAGTAGGCATGCCTTTGTTCTGGGTTGGGCTAATTTACAATGTGGCCATTGCCATGGTGGCATGACATGAGCAGCCATTTTGTGTTTTGTTTGGCAAAGTATGGTGGGTCGATTGGGCTACAAAAATTGGAGCAATGCCAGCCTGGTTTGGCTTGTTTTATACATCTACAAAAAAAAATTATTTACAATGTAATTAACAAAAGAGGTGAGTATATCAAAGAAGTTATCACCAAAGAGGGTGATAGATCATCAATTTGAAGTAGTGTCAAATGGCCTTCTAGTGGCCAACACCAAGACGTATTATTGAATGACTCTCATGGAACTTGTAGTATGGAAATAATTATAAGAGTTGATTGCTGTTGAGTTTATTTTCCTTCCAAGACCCCTTATAGTGTTGTTCTATTTTAAGAAAAATATGATGAATTATTGTAGTTGTGTGTCAATTAATGGGTCCTCAATAAGTTAATAGTCTAGAATAAATATTTGATTTCTTTGATTGCTAAGTTGTTTGATCAGTTTAGGGATGCAATGTGATTTTTCAAACTTGATTTGTGGTTGAGGTATTATCAAGTACGAATAATTGAATGTGACGATTAAAGATGACATGTGTGATTTGGTATGTGTAGAGGTGTCAATGGCATAACCCATTATTTCTCATCCTAATCGTGCCACCATGTTGTGCCGTGCCGTGCATCGCACAGTTAAAATTATATATCATGTTAGACACGGCACAATGTGCGATCCACAAGACTAGCACGGTCGTGTTGACTAGCCATGCGTAAAAAAAACACATGACCGACCAATTAAAATTGGTCGTGTGTCTGTATTTTTTTTAAAAAAATGGACCGCCCCATGACTGGGATCTCGTCCGGTGGTCGCCCAAGCTGGTTTACTGCGTCATCGGGCCAGACACATGGGTTGTCCCTCGGCCGACATGAGGAATGATTCATGCCAGCCTAGTACGACATGAATCATGCCAAGGGGCAGCATAGCTCGACTCGGGGCATGGTTCCAGACTGTGTTGTGCCGAGCTAGGCACTACTGAACTGGGTGGGCCCCATGGCGCCCGGCCCGTTTGACACCTCTAAGTATGTGTCTTATGAATTATTGGTGTTGTCACTCGGACTTACAAATGCATTGACCACATTTAGTATATTTATGAATAAGTTATTATAGCTTTTTCTTGATTATTAGTTACATGTGAGTCTATACTATGAAGACATGTCTAAATAAGAAAGTAAATTATTTTATGATGATATTTGTAATGAGTGAATTTATTTAGATGTTTGATGTCAAGCACTCGGCATTTTTCTATAAGTGGTTCAAGATGACATTCGTATAAATTTTTATTTTATTGACAACAATATACAGATGAAGGATACACTAGCTATACATAAAGAATAATTTTTTTCATGGTGATCTTAAAGAGGAAGTATATGTAAAGTAGTCATCATGGTTTTGAGAAGCAAAGTCAGTCAATGAGAGCTTAATTTGTGATGTTTTAATAGTTAGTCACTTTATTTGATTTACACGAGTATGTTTTATATATATATATATATATATATATATATATATTTGTTTTCCTATTAAAATTCTGAAGGCAATCTAATTTTACTTGTCATGTACATAAATAATATTTTGATTAAGAGAGATGAATTGATAATTTCTAACTTAGTGAGTACCTTTAATTATAATTATAGATGAACAAATTATATAGTTATTACTCTTATAAATATTGGTAACCTACTCTAGGAGATAAGATTATTTTATCATAAAGTAGGTATATAGTCAATATTTTTATAAATATTAATTTTTTGGTTATATTCAAGTTGATATTTCATATTTGTATTGATTATTATATTATTTTTTTATTTGATGTGACTTTTTTAATTGATTTGACTATCTATAGGAGAATTATATAAAAAATTAATTATATAATTATTATTAGATCAAATTTAACTTATATGGTGAGAATAATTAGTTATTTAAAATTTTTTTTTGTCTGATTTACACTGACATACCTTTTGGACTACCTATTTCTTTTTTTATCGTATTTAAAATTTTTATGCACCAGCTTAGGGTGTTGTTATGATTTATAATTTTTACCCCCTATTTCATTTTTTATTGTATTGCATTGTGGATATGAACGCTCAACTTATGGACTACCTCATTCTAACTATCCTTTTATATAAGGGCCTCCCCATTATACAATTATGATTATGAGTTTTTATGGTTCTTTGTTTATTTGGTTTAATGTTTTATAGTATCATTGTATGAGTCTAGTGATATAACAATGGTAATATTGAATATTTTATTTTGATACTTTATAATTTATAATTTTTTTTGTTAATAGTTTTGTCATATTTTATTTTTAGTTTATTGTTTTGTTAAGCTACAATTATAATATTATTTTTTCATTATTTAATATTAATATATTAAATTGGTGGACCATGTGGATTATTTTATTCAGGATAAAGTAAGATGAATTATCCTTAATTTTTTTTCACTCACAAGATTCCCTCCAAGTGCTTGTTATAATTGATTTATTAGTTGTATACTCTATTGGACATCTTTCATTTGATAAACTAAAGGGGGTGATATTTGTTGATTGTGAGGACTATATACTTGAGTTTTTTATTCAATATGTCAAGAAAGTATTATGAAAAATACATTCACTTTGATTTATTTAGATATTTGAGAAATTTTTAGGATGATCATATATGATAATATAAGATAATTTATTATTTTTGTTTATGATTATATTTATAATATATAATTATTGATTTTCTAAAAAAGTTCTCAAATTTTATTGATTTTTATGAAATTTTATGAAAATATAAAAATTTAATTTGATTGTAATATTAAAATATTAAGAAGTAATAATAATTTGAAATATATTTTTTATTAGTTTTAATATTTTTGAGAAGTATGCAATAATTAATCAGATGTTTTATGATGATACTCATGCAAAGAATAATATAGCTGAGAGATAACATCAATATTTGGTTGATATGGCTAATACATTTTTATTATATAGGAGTATTTTTATACTTTTTTGGTGAGAATTAATGTTAATCACTAACTTTCTATTTAATTAAATGCATTCTTCTATTCATTCAAGTCGTAACTCATTAAATTTTATATCCTTGAGTAATTTTTTAATTTTGAGATAGTTTTTTGAATATATTTATTTTGTTTAGGATTTTTCGTTAGGTTGAGAAAAGATACTGCTCATGTCATCAAGTGTATCTTTGTTAGATATTCTACTCACTAGATGTCACAAGAATTATTGTGAGTATGAATATAATATTTTTAGAGGACTAGTCATTCTTAATGACTTGATCCAAAAGAATGTACCTTCGAACACTATTGTGATATGATTATTTTTATGTTTAATTGGTATTCTTAGCAAAATAATAGTTTCTCCTATTGTAATCTTTGATTTTGCACATGATATTACTAGTATCAATGGTCGAGGATAGTAATGATGCTTTTCTTTTAGATAGAAATGAGACATATCTTGGAGTTTTGTGCCAGGACAAGGAATCTTGTGTGAGTGTGATTGGATACAAGATGTGAGTCTTTTTAGAAAGGGAAATTTTGAGTTGAGAAAATTGATAATTATAGCCTAATGATACATACATGATAAATACATTCATAATTTTTCTTATATGAGTTTTTTGTCGATTTAATTGATTCTCTACAGAATAGTTACTTGAACCTTCTAATTGTTTTACAAAAGGAACCAAGAATATTTGTTATGCATCATTCGATTTAATGAGTATTTTTTTATTCTCATTTTGATATTATGTATTTAAGTTTTTATCTTCTCTTAATAGTTATAAAATCATTAATATTTTTTTGAATTACTTAGTCATTCAGGATAATGATAAATAATGATAGATGAACTGAGTGCAATATCACTCATTTGGAATTGGGATATGGCTCTGAAACTTTCAGGTAAACCTGCAGTGGAATACAAGGGCCAAAATATTTGTTATGCACAATAAATAAAATATTGGAATAAAACTAAGGCCAAGATAAAGAGATGATGAACCCAAGCCTTCATGATGGGGGGGATAAAATGAGCCATTATATGTTAATGACGTGCCAATACAAATGCTATTGATGTAACTAAGATGAAAAATATCGTAAAAAACTAAAATGGCACTCTTCCTATATTACTGATGATGATGCCACACCACATTAGTGTTTAATAAGTTATAATTTTGTTTTAGGAGAGGAAAAGGACAATGTATTGGTCATTGGTGGAGGGGGAAGAGAGCATGCTCTATGTTATGCCTTGCAACGGTCACCCTCTTGCAATATGGTGTTCTGTGCACCTGGAAATGCAGGGATCTCCATGTCTGGAAATGCCATTTGTATTCCAGAACTAGACATTTCCAATAGCTCAGCTGTGATTTCATTCTGTAACAAATCAGGTGTTGATTTAGTAGTCATTGGACCAGAAGCATTTTTAGTTTCTGGCCTTTCAAATGATCTACTAAAAGCTGGTATCCCTACTTTTGGCCCATCAGCAGAGGCGGCTGCTCTGGAAGGTTCAAAATGTTACATGAAGAATTTTTGTGATAAATATGGAATTCCTACTGCTAAGGTTTGTACTTTTTTTAAAACAATCACTTGTTCTCTAACATCTTTTAAATCAAAGTGTTTCATATTTTTGTTTATAGGTGGCAATTTGGCCTGGGCTAAATCACATAACCCAGGACCCAATTATTATTTTTTGAAGCCAATCTGGAATGCATTTGAAGCACTAGATGCAAAATGGGATTTATACATTTTTTTTTTGAATATACCTTGGTTAGGCTGACACCGACCATTCTCATCCTGGAATATGTTTTGGCTGGGCAAAGACAGACCAGAGCTGTTGCCCAAGTGGCATGAATTGACACATCTAGTTCTCCTTGTGAAAGTTGATAATACAAAATGGTGCACACGGAGGAAGGAATATATAATAATTATAGAGCACCACAAAAATTCTTTTGGCCCTATTGCATGGCATTCACTAAGGCAACTTTCAAATGCTTCCTCATAAGTTCATGTGTGTATATCTTACACATGTGAACAACAATGATGATCCCAGATCCTTGGTAAATATACTTGTATGGCAGACAAAAATGCTTATATAAGCAGTAGAAATTAAATCATATTGAATTTTTTTTTAATAGAATAATTATATATCCCAATATGTTTTTATTCATGAAGAATTTAGTTGGAAATAGAGATGGAGATTGTATCCATTGCTAAAGCTACAACTTCAATGTGAGATTTAAGAAAGATTAATATCTTAACAATCTCTCTCTTGAAAGTCTGAGAGACTGCATTTGATGAGTTTCGAACATGTGAGTTACTATCATTGGATAATAATGTTTGTTATTGCATCAAAGAATGATCTACAAATATATGTTATATAATGAATCTTCAGTTAATCAATTATCTCATTATTATTTTTGCTCAAATATATTCAATTTCATAGCCTTTATAATATATTGTGTGTTGGTATTTATGTAATAACACACAAGAATTAAGTTAAATAATTTATCTAAATGATAAGTCAAATTTAATTTTCTCAAGAAAATATCTTTTGTTTAGAGAATCTTATTTGTAATTATTTGTATAATTTTATACTTTGTTTTTATTCTGTATGCGAAGATAATATTTTATTATTTATTTTTAAGATAATTAGTAATGTCCTTCCATCAAAAAGTGGCTAATAGAATGTCTAAATATTGGGGGATGCCAAAGTACTACTTTTGTCTAAATATTTAATTATATTTGAAAATAATTTATCATTTCCAAATAAAAAAACCAATTTTTTAGGCTCAGCTAAGCCATGCCAGCATGATTTCAGAAAAGCTAGGTCCGACATGACATAACTTGATGGCACAACTGAACCAATCGGCTATGCTAGGTCATGTTGGGCTGGGTTTTGATTAGGTATAACTAGCATGATCAGGCCTCAAAACATTCTTTCATGCCTGGCCTGACCCAAAGGCTAGCTTGGGGCCGCTTCAGGCATCAAGCTGCAACCATGAGCCAATAGTCTGGTTTAGTGACCTTGGCAATGATAGGCTGGTTTGGGACTTGGCAGTCGTCACTGTCTAACTGGTATTGGCTTGACCAGTCACTAGTGGGTTGTGCCGTGCCATATGGGCAGTGGGTTGTGGCTTAGTTGTCTTAAATTTTTATTTAATTAATTTTAATTTTTATAGTTCAATTTAGTATATTATAATTATATATATAATATAGTATATTGTAATATTATGTTAATATATAAATAAAGAAATTTTATTTAATTATAAATAATAAAATGTAAACTTCATTGTAAATATTATTAATATGAAATATAAGAAAAATATGAAAATCATAACTCTAGGTTTGAAATTTTAAATCTCAAGTAAAAAAAACTCTTGAGAAATGCACTTTTGCATGTCAATTGAGTCGAGTCTAATGTCAGCTGTCATCAATGACTAGTCACTATTTTGTTTGTAATTTGGTTTATAAAAACTTGGTTTCGATATGAGTATCATCATCGTATTTGTGTAATTTAATATATACTTGTAGCTCTTTTAATTATGTTGAAGATTCATATGTTAATTCTCTTAGTCTTTTAAGCATGTCCGAATGTAAATAATATTTGGCTGTAGTGTACTATTTAGAATCATATTTAATAATCACAAAAAAATAGATACCGATACTATGCTAGACATTTGAGGGTCAGTAAATTACTTGTTATTTTTTATTATAAGAAAAAGATAAATTTATATGATATTTATTAATTTAAAATATATTAAATTTTGGTTACCTTGGGATAAGATTTGATAGTAATTAGTGTATAAATAACTCGACAAATCACTCATATTTGACATATCTTTTTGTTATTTATCCATATCTAACTTTGAAATGTCAAATGGGTCATATCGTATCAGTACGACCTAAAATTTGTGGCCTAGCTAGGCCATCTGGTCGTGTTGGACGCGGCATGAAATGGTTGGTCATGCCATGCCATGCCATGCCTGCATGGCTAGAATTTTGGTAATCCCAACATGGCTCGATGGCATGCCCTATTGAATCTGGCAAGTTGGTTCGGACTAGGTCATGTTGAGCATGCCTAGGATTGGCATGGCATTTTACTTGGCCATTGGCCAGGCAACCAAGGCCAATGCTAATTAGCCAATGGCATTGTGCTTGTGACAACAGGTAAGGCGCAAGGTTGAGGGGCCATGGGACAATGTCAAGGCCAGACCTATTGGCCAATGCCCATTGCTAATGGGCGAGCATTGAGGTTGATAACATGAAAATTGTAATTTTTAAAAAATTATATTTTAGAATTAAAAAATACACCACATTGTAAATTAATATGAAATAAATTCATAAGATAATTATTCAAAAAAAATATGTACATCTACATCAGTAAAATAAATACACATAACATATTATATTTCATTCCCTCGAGTGACTAAGTATAATATCTGTGAATCGTGATTAGTCTATGTCATAATATGTAAATATGTTAAATAATTTTATGTGAATTCAACTATTAAGTTCTTTTGCTTGGTTCATGCTAATGGATATATATCTTAGAATATTTTTTATTCCTCTCATTTTAATCCTATGATCAATACAAACAACTAAGCAATAAAGAGATAAAATATTTGACTATTATTTATTTTCATCTTAATGGTATTGATACTAAAATTAGGATGTCTTTTATATATGTTAAATACTATTAATGTTTCACATGTATTTAAGTGTAATACAAGTAGTATGAGTGTAAACAGATGAATTATTAATAATAAGTTATTAATTTTGATTATTATCATAGTCAAATATTATATGTTGGTAGCCAACACATAACTCTAGCATTATATAAGTATAATTCTAATGGTGTGTCATGTCAATTTGAATTTTTTCTTTTTAGGCATGCTAACAAATAGAGTGTGGCAATCATGTTGTTTGTTTAATGTTTTAAGGTGTTTTAATAAATTTCTTGTATTTTTTATAATAGAGAAAATAATTCTTATTTTTATTCGTATTATTAAATTAATTATGTGATACATATATCTAATGTAAAAAATATTAGTTAAGGATTTGTCTTTAATGATTCTGATAAATATGTTAATGAAAATATTATTATTTGATGTGTTATTGAATGTAATATTAAAAATTATATTCTGAATTTTTTATATCTTAAAGATCATTGTTAGATACTCATATATGACGAGACTATTATGAAGAGGCAGGATCTAATAAAATTTTAAATTTTGTATTTAATTTTATATAGAATCTATATAGTAGCCAATAAAACATATGAATGATATGTCATTGTGACTGGTCTAGATGTCAGATCTCACTGATACTATTTATTGTCTTTCATAAGTTTGTAAATTTTATAATTATTTTATAATTTAAAATATTTGATATAAAAGTAGATATGAGTAAAATTGATTATTTTAAGATTCTTAAAAATTGGAAGTAGGTTTGCATAATATTTGATAAGTAAATTGAAAATCCATTAAAGTAATTAATTTTATTATGACTTTCCTTCTAAATTTATTGTGGTAAAAGAAAAATATCAATGAATCTAGAGTTATTTAAATTTCAAAGATTTCATTGTTAAGTTGGACTTCTTAGAATTTGGTGTATTATATTTTTTGATGCATTGATTAGTATGCCTTCTAAGATGACTATTATCACCATCATTCACACACACACACACACTTTATTGAATTTTCTTCAATATCACCAAAAAAATAATTTTAATTATATTAAAGTGTGTTAATGCAATGACTAAAAATAAATGTCTGTGTCATTTATTTTCATCCATGTAGCTGATTTTTAAAAAATCATCTTCATCAGGCCATATTCAATTTCATCGATTTAGGTATGTGTGTTGTGCTTGGCACAACACAACCATAATTCAATCATTGTGGACTATACCGTGACATACTTGGAATGACTGAATCAAGTCGTGTTTAATGTCATGCTCGGCCCTCTAGCCCATTTGACACTTTTAAGATAACTAAATTGTAAAATTTTCTTCTCTAAATATGTTATTGATCTTTGTACTTGGGTACCTGATAAAATTATCATATTTATTTTTGTAATATTTAAATAAATTATTTAATTATTTATAAATCTTATCATCTATTTCTTGTTGTTAGATCTTGCAAGTGGTTATGTATTTGATGGTATAATTTATTCTTTGTATTTTATTCTTATGATTCATAAATACTGTCAAGTAATAAAAAGATAAAATGAATAATCATTATTTTAAATACTTTTTTTTTATCTTAATAGTTATGACCTAAAAATCAGGGCGTTTTATAATAATTTAAGAGATTATTATTATTGTATATAAATCTAATTATAATGTATGTGGTAGGAATATATACAAAATAACACATATTTGTCATATCATAAAAGATTTTTAAAAATTTAAAAATAAAATTCATGTTATAATTTAATTGGTCACTTATTATTTTATCAGTTTATTATTAATATAGTTGAATATTATATGTTGGTAATCAACACATGAATTTAATATGAGATATATAAAATTCTAATGGTGTCTGATATGTACTTGAAATTTTTTAGTCTTGTTGACTTACAAGAGTATAAATTTCATGTAGTCTGTAATATTGTCTTATTATATTTTAGTGTAGTTTATATTTTTTCAATGAAGTGGAAATTATTTTTAAGTCAACTTGTATAATTAGGTTAATTATGGAACATATACATAACATGAAAAATTTTACTTAAGGGTTCGTCTTTAATGATTCTCACAAATATGTTTATTATTATATTGTTATTTGAAGTGCTATTAAATATTAAGTTAAAAATTATTTTATATATCATATTCCTTAATAAATATTCATATATAGTATAATAGTCATGAGAATTGAGGATCTAATGAAATTTTAATATTTTTTTTATTTAGTTTTCATTCAAAATTATATAAGTGGTGACACATGCGAAAGCATTGCTAGTAACTATTCTAAATATTGAATATCATGTATGTTACTTCATTTTATGTTTTAAGTTTGTTAATTATTAATTTTTTAATATAATTTTTTATTATTTTAATTCTACTGGTCATTATATGAATCTTACGATAAGCGAGCTAGGTGTATATGTGCATAGGATCAAGTAGTCTAGGATTTATGAAAATATATTTGGAAGATCAATGCTTGCAATAAACCTAACCATGCATTCCCTTGCAAAATAATAGTAGTAAATAAAAAATATTAATGAACATGAAGTTGATGCATATTCAAAGATTTTACCGCTCATACTTTGTTAAATTTGTTTGCGATCTAATGTAATGTGTTTTTAGTATATTATTTGATATATATTCTAAGATATTCAATATCATTAGTATTTTTATATGTATATTTTTTGATAATATATATATTATGCTGATTTTTTTTGATATTATTAGAATTTTTATTTTTAATTATTTTAAGTTATATACTACAGATATTCATCTATTTTACTTTTTTTAGGTGTAAAGGCTAAGGTTGATCTATGATTAAGATGTAACTCAGTCAGTTAATATTGAATCTTTTAATCATGCTGTATTTTATGTTTAGATCTATATCATTTTCATGATATTCATTATTTTTTTTTAGTATTTAGAGAGTTTTGAGTATGAGAATTTTTTTTTTAATTTTTATTTATGTTATATAGACTAGGAAAAAAATAACTTTAAATAAAATAAGTGTGTATTTGTCTTTGTGTCTAGCAAGTTCACACATGCCTTAGTCCCAATGCCATTGAGAATGCTTGCCCACTAATATTAATATACAATTCTAGTTTACTCAATTTATAAATAAATAAATGTCTATAAGTCGACAATAATATTACAAGTTTGCTATTATTGAATATGATTTTTTTAGAAAAAAATGAGAGATTTATATTTTAATGGAAACAATTATAAAATGAATTATTTATAGTAAATTTTTAAAAAATAATTTGTTTATTTTTTATATATTTATTTGGATAGAAATTTAATGCCTGATAAGTATTTAAAAAATATTTTTTATTTTTTAAAATATATTTCAAATAGTGACAGTCATTGTTGTTGTCTACGTAGCTGTCGGAAGGTGCCCATTGCTAAACAATGGGTATTTGCAAATTTAAATGGGGCACGTGATATGTAGACACCTCATTTTAAGAAAAACATTAAAAATGGGCATGCTCATTCACACACACCTTTTTTAACATGCCAGCACGACAAGTGCATGATAGATGTGCATTGTGCTTGTTTGTGCTAGTAGTGCCAAAATTTATCAGCCCTAGGAATGACATATGTGCTAGTAGTTATATATTATCATATAATTAATTTTTTTTATATTCAATGATTTTGAATAAATTAAAATAATATATAATTATATATTTGAATTAATAATTTATTATAATTTTAGTAAATAAATAAAAATAAATTTAATATTATACATATTTTGAAATGTAATTAGAATTTAATTTTCAATAAATTTGAATAGTATATAGATATATACATTTAAATACTTTTTTTATTATATACATACAATAAGTAAAAAACATTATTTTTTAAAATTATTTATTTATTAAAATATAATTAAATATAATATTAACTTTATATTCAATAGATCTAGCTAATATAAATATTTATACTAAAATAAAAATTTTATTTTATTTATAATAAGTAAATAATATTATATAAAACACATAATTTAATTTTATACTATAATTTATATAATATAATATATATATATATATATATATTATTAAAATATTACCTATTTATATTTTTATGCCAAAATATTTAGAAATATATCTTGATATATTTAGATATATCTGTAAATCGAGTTATGGATATTTGTTATATTTGATATTTTTATTTTTGGTATCACTTGCACCCCATAAATTCTTTCACACAAAGCCCTAGGTGATTATGTTTCCAAGCTCTTAACTCATATAGAGTTAGATGATGATAATAAAATCTCATTCTCATAATCATAATCATAATCAATTTGTTTACTTAATAAGTATGTATGATGGTTCAAAGAGGAGATTTATTATAATTGATTTAATAAATTTAGAAGCAATTGAAGAATGATAATCTCTTCTAGTCAAAGGCTCAAAGGAGACTCGAGGAGACACATAATAGTGAGAAATTTAAATAGAATATTTAAATCTTTGTTTGGCCTAAATTCTATAAAAAATGAGTGAAGCTCAAAAAAAATTATATTATTAATTATTGGTATTCTATTTATATTAGGAGAATAATATATATATCTTTTTTGAGTATTATAGTTATAAAAAAATGTACTTTATTGTTTTGCGTGACTTCTCTTTACATTTTAGAAAGAGATGCAATATAAAATAAGTGCTCCTAAATATTTTGAGAGGTACGTACTAAAAAAATAATATCAATAGATACAAAAATTGAATAGGCACATGATGAAAAATGATTGAGAAAAATATTTGCTTGATCAAGTTGTTACTTGTTAGTGGTTAAAATTATTTCTCCAAAAATATTTTGGAACATATCTATCATATAGAAATATTCAAATAATTTCAATAAAATATTAAATATATCTTTATGCACTTTTATTTTGTGGGTTATCCTAATATTAAAAATTTGGTGAATGAAATAAAATGAATAATTGAATTGGTTTGCAATTATTTAATATGATAAAATGAAATAATTGCAAAATAAAAATAATTATGATCTATTTTGAAAAAAAGAAAAATTAATATAATGAATATATTCATTAATAAATATGATAAAATATTTTAAATTATCTCAAATATTTAAATGAATAATTATAGTTTGATTATTTTATGTTTTTTATGTGAGCACCTAATTTATGAGCTATTCAAATTCATTTTGCTTATTTTGTAATAACACTCTTGTATGATATTATTATTGAGTTTTATTTTTTTTTATTCTTTTGTATTAATTCATAACATGATATAAGAGTCAAATATTTTAAACTTTAGAGAGAGAGAGAGAGAGTGAGTGAGTGAAGGAGTAAGTGAGCTGCAATGTGTTTGGGCTGTGTAAAAAACAATAGTACTGTGTTTGAGCTGCAATGTGGAGCTGTGTGGTAGCATCTGTGCCATGATGGAATTGCAGGAAGATGGTTTTGTCAGGTGAAACACCAGGTTGTGTGGTGCGGTGTTTGTTGTGTGAAGACATACCTAGTATGTTGCAGATCTTAGTCTCGCTCATTTTATCTTTCCCCCATGCAAACTTTTTGAAGAAGACAGATTTAGTGTATGAATGGCAGAATCCGAACCTGTTGCGACTGATATAGCTTATCTGGTGGTGTTGACAGCAGGGTGAAAAGTGCAGTGATGTGTGTGCAGTTGGTGTACAGTGGTGTGTATGTTGTAATGTATGTCCAATGAAGTGTTTTTTTATTATTGTGCATGAGAGTTTTGGATTAGGAAATCTTAATTTCAGTTGATATCGAGAGGGATTATCATAGTAAAAATAGATGAATGAGAATAGTTTATTATATATACTAGAAGAGGATAATCCATACTAAAAGTAACTATTAGATATTATTTTCATAGAGAAGATTGAGAGTTTTATATAATATTAAGAGAAAAATATTGATTATCGAAGTTATCTAATAGTTTTTAGAGTTTATCAACCATAATACTTATTAGAAAAAAATATACAAAAAATCTAATCTAAGTTAATGTCAAATTTTATTTTTCTTATAAGTTTCATTTATACTTGTACTTTAGATTCATATATTATTTATATAAGAGCGAATAATCATATTATTAGTAATTATATTTTATTTATTATTTTTTTTCATCTAAAAATATTATTATAGTCAATAATAAATTTTTAAAAATTATTAAGCATAATATTTAGTTTAGGAATTTGTTACTTTTTTGTATTTTATTTATTTTTGATTGTCTTAATACGTTATTTTTTGTGAATTATTTTTTTAAATAATTTTATTTTATTTTTATTTTTATTTTTAATGTCATCTATTTGCAAGTCTTGACACTCCGAAACAAACTCTATTTAGGATTAAATATTTTGTATATAATATATTTTATCTTATATGATAACTTCTCTTTCTAATTGTTTTAGTATGATATATTAGATTTTTATGTGTATTCTCAGTTTGATCACTTATTAATGATCAAATTAAAATATGTTATCCTAGTCCTAAAGATATTTTGATCTTATAGCATGAAATATATCAGTTAGAAAATTTTATTTATCAGAATTTTCTATCTTACATATTGGTTTGACTTGGATGTGAACTCATTTAATTTGATATATTTAGACATATTAGGACTTAGTAGAGATACAATTAGAGAGGAATTTAGGCATTCAATTATTTTTGTTTATAATTATGCGAGATATTCACGAATATATCTTTTTCGAGTTAGATTATAAGTTTTTTTTTATTTTTTAGTTTTTACACAAAATAATAAAAAATAATTTAATATAAATATTAAAATTTGAGAATTAATAATATAGTACAATATATTAGATTGGTTTAGTATTTACTATATGTATCATATGATTATATAACAAATTTCTTGTGTTGATACGTCTCAATAGAATAGTTATTGAAATAAAGAATATATATTTAATAGAAATATCTTATGTACTAATACATGGAAAAAAGTATTTCAAAATATTTTTGAAAGAGAATTTTAATCATAATCTATATCATTAATTATATATTCTCTTCTATCTAATCTTAGTATATATCCTTCTAGATCTTATATTCTAGAAAGAAATTATTTTGCTTGTTTTTCATGGTTTTTAGTTTCACTTGTTTTGCCCATTGTTGTTATTTAAAATAAGACAAGTTGATATCCGAGGCTTTGAGATTTCTCTTTCTTTGATATTCTAATATTTAAAGAGAATATAAATATTTTTTATCAGAAACTGATAGGATCTTAGTAAGTGAATGTTGTATTTTTTAAGTAGAATTCCTTTTTTAACAAGTATAGAGAGAGTGAGAGTATTAATTTTAATATTACATTGAGATTTATTATTTTTTATTCTTTACTTATAGGCATGCATGAATTATCAGTTAATAGAGAGTTAGCTATTAGGTATATTTGAGCATATTGGTACTTAGCATGATATTGTATTAATAGATTCATTATATATACAAACAAATTCAAATAATGTTAGGTCTAGTCTAGAAAGAGTAAGGTTTCAGAGACATTTTTCAGGCCTAGATGATTTAGTAGTCTATGTTTTCACAAGTATAGATTCATATTGAGTCAGTAATTAAAAGACTTAATTACTAAAAACATAGAGTATATATCATAAGAGATAAAGAAACATAACCAATTTGCTCAAAAAAGAGATTAATCTCCCGAGGAGTCATATAATCTTTCAATCAATTCTTATGGTCTTGTCCTTCTGATCGCTCTCCGAAAGGGGGCATTAGAGTTGTAATGAGCACATGATTTCACATGTTTTGGTATATTCTCGTTATTTTTTTTTTTTGATAGTACTAACATACAAGTTTTTTTTTTGAAGTAATGTGTCACCCAAGATGACACTAAGTCATGATGAAAGAGATGTACTTCATCTATTCTAATGAAACTTAGAAATTAACATCATGATTATTGAGAAGGTTTCTTGTTGATTTCAAGTGAGTGTTCAATGTTAAGATATATATAGATAAAAAAGTAAATTACTTTAAGACTAGACTTGTGGCAAGATGAGTATATTAGATGTTTAGTATGAATTATGAGAATATTTTCTTTGCATTAGCCAATATGAATGTCTTAATATGGATTTTTATATCTTTTATAATATCTTATATTTGGAGGATACATCAATTAAGCTTAAATAATATATTTTTTCATGTTGACATTGAGGAAAATATATAATTAATGTAGCTGTTTGAAGATTATGAAAGATATATAATTTGAAAAAGTCACTAAGAGTCAAATTTATAAAATTTTCATACAGTTATTTTATTTAGATTGCATAGGTGTATTATAAGCTTTTTTTTTTTTTTTGGAGGGCTACTGATGGTAGAAGATTTTGCTAATTGTTTTTGTGGAATACATTCTATTTAATGTATATGACAAGTTGAGGATCACTCAACCCAAAAAGTTTTTTTCATGATTATTTTCAGATGGATCTTGAGAGTCTCAGGTACTTTGTTGGTGTATAAGTTGCTTATTTTATAAGGAGTAACATCTTATCACATAGGAGATATACACTTAATATTTTTACGGTGGTCATTATTTTGAGTAATGATTCAATAAATAATTTTGTTGATCTAAATATTATTTTCATTTTTGATATGACTCATCTTGTCAATTGTATTACTTAGATGAGAATCATAATGAATATTAACTATCTAATTATTATCCAATCATATATAGTATATGCAATTATTCTAATTAATTATTTTTTAGATTATTTTTGATAGATTTATTTTGACGTAGCTTTTTGTATATCGAGATTAGTAAAGAAGCCACTAGAACTTAGAATCTATTTTAGAGTTCATGAATTCTTATTTTGCCTGGGTATTCATATTTGAGTTGGGTGGAAATATGCATTGAGAGGAAGCCTATAACATGATTGTGTATACTTTCTTTGGGGTAATTTTTTTTTAAGTAATATATATTATTTTGAGATCTAATACAAAGATATACTTAGAATGATCATGATAGTTATTAGTAAGTTACTTTGATTGTGCCACCTTTTTTGAGTGATTGAGTATTTATTTTTTTCTTCTATTATTTTTTATTGTAATAGTAATATAGCAAGACATATATTCTTAAATCTATTGTTACATGAGCGGAAGTACATAAATATAAATTATTTTTTTTTCTAGGAGAAGTTTTAGAATAAGACTAAAATTATAATATATATTTAGATATCATAGTAATTAATAGACATTTTTATTATCTTGAAGATGTCTTAGTTTATATTTTTTTTAAAACTTGGTATTATAGACTTGTATGTATCAATTTGATGGGGATGTTGCAGGTTGATTATTGTTACTTTTTTGTTGAGACTATCTAATCTACATGTTGCCCTAGAGGTGTCAACTGGGTCAAGCCGGCCCGGTCCGGCACAAGGCACAACACGATTCGGCCGTGCCTGGGCCGGCCCAACACGGGAATTTTCACGTTCCTGGGCTTGTCCCGTGCTCGGCCACGGCACCAATCGTGCCGTGCCGAGGCCAACCGGGCCTCGTTCCGTGCCTGACCTGGCATGGTTCGGTGGCCCGTGGCATGGCCCGCCAGCATGGGACATGTCCCGAAGTCTCGCACCCCATGCCCCCAAGACCCCAACGCCCAACCCACACCCACCCCATTGCCAGCCAGAGCCATTTGGTATTTCGATTCGGATAGGGAAATTGGGAAAGGAAAACATGCGGGCACGGGTCCACTCCGACCCAACCCGCGGTCCTGCCAGACCCGAATCCCCCCCCCCCCAATAGTAAAAAAAAAATTTGAAAATTAGCTGTTGGATTTCGCCTCTAATGGCTAGGGGGCAAAATCCGACGGCCCTCATGATTCTGCCCCCTAAAATTCAATAAAATATTTAAAAAAACATAAAAAATATATTTCAAAAAAAATTTCCTTTAATCTATAAAATCCATAGTTGTGAAAGGCATGTTTAATGCACGCCTAGGCTCAAAGCATAATTACTCCTTAGCTATAACGCCTCACCTTCCAAGGCATGTGCCTTACTGAAGAGGCGTGCCTTATATATTATAGTTTTTTTTTTAAATATATTTTTATTCTCAAAATTTATAATTATATATTGAAATTTATATAATTTTATTTGTTTTTTTTATCAAAATCTATTTAAATATTAGAAATATTTATTTTTTTTATTAATAGAATCATATTTAATAAAAATATATGCGCATCTAAAGTCACATTTCACTTCACAAAAGCTCACGCCTTAAGTGTGCCTTGCGCCTCAAGGCTCCAAGAAACTTTTGCGCCTTGGTGTGCCTTGCGCTTTTTAAAACTATGATAAAATCCTCTACACCTTTCTATAATATTTTTTCATAAATATCTATTCTTGAATCTCACTCTCTCAAAATTTTTGCTTCTCTCACTCGGGACTCGGGATTTCGTCATTTGGCTCGGTTTTTCGAGACTCTCAACTCGGGTTTGGAATTTTGAGCTAGACTGTGGTGTACTGTGCACGTGATCTACCTCACTGCTTTATCAGGTATCTTATGTTTTTTTGTTTATTTTTTTTCTCTCTAGTCGCTCTCTCTCTAATCTGAAAATCTAAAATCTATCATCTCGGCTCTACCTCCTGTTTAACAAAAATCCAAAAAATAACTAATACTAATGAAACATATTTAAATTTAAAAAATAAAAATCTTACACAGATGTCTGAGACTGCTGAAATTTTGGTTTCTCCAGTCATTTCAATCCAAACTTTTAAAAAATAAAAAACTAATAGAGCTTCTGTAGTTTGAACTCATTTTAATATAATAAAATAAAAAAATGTAAGAGGTGAAGAAGAAGAAATGATTCAGTATAAATATTGTATGAGAACTTTAACTTGTAAGAGTTTATTTGGGACCGGGCATCTTAACTGGCATGCTGAATTATGCACCAAAAAATATGGTGCATTAGATCCTAGGCAACCCAACTCAGCACTGTATTTTTTGAGATTGTATTCAGTTCAGTCTCAAAGTTTACTCCTTTCATATACCACAGCGAGTTGGGTAGGGAATGCATGACTAGATTTATCACATTGATGAGTCTTCCGATCAAATTTTTGGAAGATCCAAGGGTAGTGTGTATCATGCAGACATATTTTCTGCCTGCTTATCGTAGGATTACTAGGTTCACATCTAGGAATGACATACTAAAATTTTATAAATTAGAAAAATAAATTATAATTAATGAATTTATGACATATAGTGGAGTGATGTCCATGACGTTCGATATCTGGATAAGTCACAATGAATCATCTTATGCATGTCTCATCGGTCATTATGTAAATTCTAACTGGACAATGAATAAAAAAATTTTAGGGTTCTCTGAGATTATTTATCTTCATGATAACCCGATCATTTGAGTGTATGATGAATTTTTAGAGAATATAAAATTCAAAATAAAATTTTTAGTATCACATTCGATAATGTGTCTAATAATAAAGTAGCGATTAACATATTTGTTAGGAATATTAGAGATACATCATTAGGAGTGATCTTACATGTCAGATGCATGTGTCACGTGATTAACTTGATTGTATAAGCGGGTATGAAAGTGTGTTCTCTCACATTAAATAATATACGTAATGCACTAAAATATATTTGTACTCCTCGCAGACAATAAGAGTTTGGTAGTCTCTGTTTGTTAGCTAATCTTAAAAAGAAGAAATTCCAATCGGATGTGAGATACCATTGGAATTATACGTACCTGATGTTGGAGCTATGTATTGGATACGAACACGTGATATCCGACTACGTCAATAGTAAGTGTGACGAACTTATTATTGACGGTACTGAATGGGATCAGAAATTTTATTTATGAAATTCCTGAAGATTTTTTATGACACGACAAACATGTGTTCGTCTATTTATATTATCATGACTTGTATTTATACTCAGGTGCATATGCAATATTAGTAGCATGTTTAGGAAGTATCGAGCTGACCCGATACTTAGCTATATGGTTGTAGAGATGACAACCAAGTACTTAAAGTGCTGGTCCACCATTCCATCTTTTTATTGTTTTGCTGTATGCTAGTCCACCGGGATCTACTGTCTCCTCTGGTGTCAAGCGTAACATCGGAGTCTGTTTTATCTGTTACAGTGAATGTGATTTCGGATAGGATATCGAGATTACGTCCAGATATTGTTGAGGTCTTAGTCTGTTTGAAGGATTGATAGGATTCAAAGTTTAGCATCTAAGATCGTGCTGGAGTTGGGACATGTCATACATCCGCTGCGAAAGCGTAGGAGTTGATTGCTGATAATAATTATCCATATGATAGTGATTTTGATGTTGCGGTTGATGATGCTCATGATATGCCAATTGACAATTGACCTGGTTGCTAGTTTTCCCTGTCCATTGCCAGACGCCAGTTGTCAATACCACGTAGAGATGAAAAATGTGTCCGTATCCGTGGATTTCCGACCCGATTTGATCCGGTCAAACAGTAGAAAAATCCGTTGACTGGATAATGGATATGGATATGGATAAAATCCGATTTTTTTGAATGGATATGGATTGGATATAGATTTAGGCATATCCGATCTGACCCGAACGTGTGGATATCTGATCTGATCCAATTATATTCGATCTGTTCTACCAGATATAATACACACACACACACACAGACATATATATATATATATATATATATATATATATATATATATATAATATATATATAATATATTCCATATATAATGAGAATTTTTAGATTCGTCTTGCGAATTCTGAGACAATCTCGGATGACGAAACGGATTTCGCCGTTAGATTCGTCTTGCGAAATCTAGTAACATAGAAAAATTTCTTTGAATTCTGAGACAATCAGAATATTTTACGAATTTTTAGGTGACGAGTATAGAGTAAAACCTGATAATGAGATTTTAGAAAAATCTCAAAATTTTCAAATATTTAAAGAATATCCATTTAAGATAAATGCAATTGAAACCAGAATAAAATGATGTGTTTTGAAGCTGAAATAGACTAAAATAGACAAAGTGGGACACATGGGTCCCACATTGAAAAAAAATAAAAAAAAATACAAATCAATCAAGCAGTGGAGTTACTGGAGTAGGAGGCGCACACTAGAGGAGAAATGATTTCTAATTTTTTTTTTATTTTTTTTTTCTCTTTAATTTTTGAGTTTTGGACCGTCGGAATTTATTGGGCAAAGAACGAAAGTTGCTGTATACTACGAGGGCTACGCATAGATACCAAAAGCATAGGATTTGGTCGTGAATTCAGGTAAAAATTCATAAATTTCTAATTTTTAGTTTTTTTCAGATTTACGTCATTTTAAAGGTCAAAATATTTATGACCAAGAGTTAAAGTTACTCTACGCAACGCGAGCTACTCGTGAGTACCAAAATCACGGGATTTCACCGGTTTTTCACTTGAATAGTGAATAGTGAATCGGAATAGTGAATAGTGAATCAGAATAGTGAATCCGGAATAGTGAATCAGAATATTAAATTCAAAATAGTGAATAATAAATTCGGAATAGTAAATAGTAAATCAGAATAGTGAATAGTAAATCAGAATTAGAGGTGTCAAACGGGCCGGCCCGGCACGGCACGGCCCGTTTTTCACGTGCCCAGCCGTGCTGACGTGCCGTGCCGGGCACGGCACGGTCACTGTACCGTGCCGTGCCCGGCACGGCACGGTTTTTAAAATTCGGGCACGGCACGGCCCGTGGGCACGGCAAGGCCGTGCCGTGCCGTGCCGGCCCGCTCGGGCACGGGCGCACGGCAAGGCAGGGCAGGCGGGGCGGTGCGGGTCGGGTCTGTTTGGACCCGACCCGCGGTCTTTTTACCGGGGGCGGGGCCCGGTTGGGTCACGAGTCACGACTCACTGAGTCGTGACCGTGAGTCGTGAGTCGTGACTCGCGACTCGCGACTCGTGAGTCGCGACTCACGAGTCACGACTCAGGCACGCGGGCCGACGAGTCGTGCCTGGCCAGGCACGAGTCGTGCCGTGCCAAGGCACGAGTCGTGCCTGGCCAGGCACGAGTCGTGCCGTGCCAAGGCACGAGTCGTGCCTGGCCAGGCACGGCACGGCTCGTGCCGGGCACGGCCCGGCACGTGGTTCGTGCGGACGGGCCCGGCACGGGCCCGGGCACGTTTTTTTATCGTGCCGGGCCGGCCCAGGCACGGCCGAACCGTGCCGTGCCTCGTGCCGGGCCGGGCCGGCCCGGCCCGTTTGACACCTCTAATCAGAATAGTGAATCCAGAATAGTAAATAGTGAATCAGAATTGTAAATTCAGAATACAGAATAGTAAATTTAGAATAGTTAATCAGAATAGTAATTCAGAATAGTGAATAGTGAATTCGTAATAGTATATAATAAATCAAAATAGTGAATTCGGAATAGTGAATAGTAAATAGTTGTGGGTTTAATTAAGTTATATTTGACAAATTTGATATGTTTACCTACATTTTGCATGAACCACTATACTAGTTCTAGGATTAAAGATATAGATTACTTTAATGATCATTTATGTGACTATAATTTTTTTTTTTTTTGAGCAATACAACTTATTTAGAATAACATGTATAAGGCATCTAAGTTATATTTGATTGTGGTTTTTTTTTTTGTATAGAATATGACACATTCACAATCTAGCACTTGTAGCAGTAGTGTTGCTAGCACGCAAGAATCAGCTCCAATTGGAGGAAACTCAAGTGGACTCTCCAATCAATCAGTACCAGTTGATTGTGAATTTAAACAAGAAAAAGATGGTAAGATTTTCAAAAGTCCTATGTGGACACACTTTACTCATCTGGTTGTTAATAATGAAGAGAATGCCCAATGCAATTATTGTAAAAAGCTTTTTGTGGGTAAATCATCCTATTGTACGTCGCATTTGAAGCAACATTTTGATAGGTATCCTAGAAGAAAATCAGCTGGGGGTGACATAAGGCAAATGATTTTGAAAACTGATTCAAAAGGAAATGTTAATTCTGGACCTTCTGGTGCATTTAATGAATAATAGGGAATAGAGAAATTAGCAAAAATGATTATTCTCCATGACTATCCTCTTTCGATGGTGGAGCATAGAGGATTTAGAGATTTCACAACTACTATTCAATCTCTTTTCAAGTGTCCTTGTCGTAATATTGTGAAGAAGCATATCTTGAACATTTACGGGGAAGAGATGGATAAAGTCATGAAGTTGATCGAGAATAATGATAGTAGAGTTGCTATTACAACGGACATGTGGACTTCTAGTAACCAAAAAAGGGGTTTTATGTCTGTTACAACACATTTCATTGATAAATCTTGGACATTACATAGTTTAATCCTGAGGTATAACAAATTAACATGTTCTTTCTTAAATTAAGTATATATATATTTTTATTCATTGTTTACTTTATTGATAATTTTGTTATTTTTTCAGGTTTATTTATGTCCCTTGCCCTCATACAAGTGATATGCTAACAGAGGTGTTGATAGATGCTATGCTGGGGTGGAATGTGGACTCAAAGATATCCGCTATTACAGTGGATAATTGCTCTACTAATGATAGCATGATTGGTAAGATAAAAGAAAAATTGAGTGTTGATTGCTTATTGAATGACGGGTCTTTACTTCATATGCGTTGTGCTGCACATATCTTGAACCTTATTGTTAGGATTGGTTTAGATGTGATCAAGCATGACATTGATAATGTCAGGGACAATGTAGTTTTTTGGATAGCATCTCCAAAAAGAATAGAAAGGTTTGAGGATGTTTGTAGACAAATGAAAGTTCCTTGTACTAGAAGATTGGGTTTGGATTGTCCAACAAGGTGGAACTCCACTTATCTAATGCTTAAAACTGCTTTGGCATATAAAAATGTGTTTCCTAGACTTAAGTTGTTTGAGTCACACTATGTGTTTGTGCCTAGTGAAGCAGAATGAGAGACTGCAAAGGATGTTTGTGATAGGTTGGAGTTGTTCTATAATGTCACTGAGTTATTTTCTGGGACAAGATATCCCACTGCCAATATGTTTTTTCCTGTGATTTGCAGAATTAAAATGATATTGAATGAATGGCTCATATCCTCCAATGTAGTAATTAGTACAATGACAAAGAGTATGGTTGCAAAATTTGATGCATATTGGAATGTGATCCATAAATTGATGGGTGTTGCTGCAGTATTGGACCTTAGGTATAAGATGACTTTGCTACACTTTTACTTTCCCTTGGTTTATCCAAATGACTTTAGTGAACAAATTAGCAACATTCAACAACTTTGTTATGAGTTGATGGAGGAATATTATACTAGAATGTATAAAGGGACTAATACAGAATCTGCAGTACATGGAACGGTCACTTCAACTTCAAAAGAGAGTTCAATAACTATCGATAGTGATTATCAATTGTTTGTGAAAAGGATGAAGACTAATAAAACTAATAGTTTCGGAACTGAATTGGATCATTACTTGGAGGAAGATGTTTTGCCTGAAAATTTTCAGTTTGATATTTTATTATGGTGGAAGTTGAATGGGGTAAAGTATCATGTCTTGCAAACTATTGCAAGAGACATATTAGCAATTCCAGTATCTACTATTGCTTCAGAGTCTGCATTCAGTTCTAGTGGGAGATTAGTTAGCCCTCATCGTAATCGACTTAATCCGAAGATGATAGAAGCATTGATGTGTGCTCAATGTTGGTTGTGGAGTGAAGTGACAAAACATGATGGTAAATTTATTTCATTGATCATTTATTTTTTATTTACCTATAATTTCATAATATTTATAAAATTTTAATATTATTTTTCTATTTATATATTTTTTTTCTAGGTGCAGATGACTTGTTCATTTCAGATGGTTATGCATCAATTTATGAAGAAGATATTCACGTGCATGATGAATGTATTAAATTTTATAACTAATAAATTTTAATTCATATTGCAATTTAAGTATTCAAATATTAAGTTTTTTTTTTATAATTGTAGGATTCGAGATTACACATGATCGATGACAACATTTTTATCAACTTTTATGAAGATGAAGTCTATCAAACCTTGTTGAAACTTTGTTTAAGATGTTAAACATTTTGAATTTGTCACTTGATACAAATATTTTGATTTGTGATATTTTATTAACATTAGACTTTGGTTTATATTCCTAAATTTATAAATCATGAAATTATAACTGGTGTCATAGGTTAGCAAAATATGTCTTAATATCGCATGGATAAATCTGATATTTGTGGAGAATATCCGAAATCCGATGGATAGGATATGGATTTAAATTTTTTTTTATCCGTAGTATATGGATATGGATATATTATTTTTATTTAGGATCAGATATGGATATGGATATATTATTTTTATTTAGGATCGGATATGGATTTTGAAAAATCCGATCCAAATCCGATCCGATGCCATCCCTAATACCACGTCATTCCACGTCACATATCATTTGTCATTGTCACTTGATTTTGATTTTTAATATCTCGCAGTCATGGACACAGTTGATTTGTGTTATTTATTTTTGATTCTGCTTTTTGATTTTGATATTTTGTTTTGTATTGATTGTATGCTTTTTTATTTGCGTTACATTGTATTTATTTTGGTTCGGTATTTATTGGCCAATTAGATATTTGGTTTGTTTTTATTTTTGTGACTGTAATTTTTTTTAACGAATTTTTTTGTTTAATTTAATTTTGTATTTACATTTTTCATTTAAAAAATTAAATCTTTATAATTTAATTCTAATAATATATAATATACAAAAGTCAAAATTTTGTAATTTTAAACTTTGTAATTTATTAAATTTTTAATAAAAATATTTAAACTTTATAATTTATTAAATTTTTAATAATTTTTAAGTTAAAATTTAAAATCTTAAACATTATATATATATTATATAGTTTAATCTTTAATATACAAAAGTCAAAACTTAAAATTTTAAAAAAAATTATTTTTTTAAACCAGGCTTGTACGGGTCTGACCCGGCACGGTACTATTCCCGCCGGGCAGACGGGCCATGCCGGGAGTGGCTGGAATAAACTGTGACTGGCCCGGCACAAAAGCACGGGCGTGCTCAAAAAAAATGGTCCGTGCTGGCCAGGCACGTTCCATTTGACACCTCTATGTTGCTCCCATTTATTTTGTATATTTTATGGGGATGTACTTGTTTGATGTTATTATTGAATATTATTGTATTTTTTATTATTTTGCATTAATTCATAACATGTATCTAATTAAATGTATCTTTACTCACATAATTCATGTGTTTAATATGTAAAACTTTTGTATATTTTTTTATTTGATATGTATCATAATTTAATTTAGAAAATTCTTTATATTAAGATTCAAAATTCTCGACTTGGCAATAGACAAATGACCAAGGTGAGAATGAATTAGTAAATTATAAATAATATTCAAATACTTAGAAAGTTTTTTAACCGTAGAAAAAATGCATATAAATTATTTTGCTCATAAATAAAGAGAAATATCATCCAAGCCTTTCAATATTCTAAAACATCAATAGGAGAAAACATCATATTAGCATTGAGTTGTTTAGTAATATAAATAGAAATTAAATTATTTGGGCATTCAAGAATAAATATAACATGAGATAGAAACTAAGTACAAGTCACAAGATCGATGTTACTCATATTTGACATCTTAGATTTTTTATCATTAACTATAATAATAGTAACAAAGTATGTAATAAAGTTGTAAATTAAGAATGATTAGTTTTGATATAATTATTTTCTATTAAGTTGAAATGATGAGTTGTGGGGGTTGTAATACTTGAAGGATGAAGTATTTGTTGTTGCCTAATTATTGATGAAGCACTAGCATGAACAAGTTTTGGCTAGATGTTGATGAAAAATTATATTCAAAATTTGTGAAGAATTTGTTGAAATATTGTAGCTAAAGTGGTTCTTTTGATCATCGTTTGTTTTAGAAACTTTGGTTGATTTAAATATTTTATTAGTATCAAATTAAATATGTTTTCGTGGATGAATGATTCTATTCCTTGCTTTTATACTTTTGGTATGCTCTTACAATTTGGACTTCTTGATAGTAAGCCAACAAAGCCTTCTTTTTTGTATTATTTGTATAGTTAATTATTTTCTTGATTTTGTAAGATTATTTAAGGATTATTCATTTTTCTAATTTGTGTGCGATCACACAAATCAATTTCTTAATAGTAGATCAAGAAAGTCTTCTTTTGAGTTAGATTTTTTTTTTGTATTATTGGTATAATTAATTAATTTTTTTGATTTTGTAAGTTATAATTAATTAAAGGTTGTCACTTACAAGGTATAATTAATTATTTATTTTAAAATTAATTATTTTCCTAGGAGACTAGATATATTTTAAAATTATTTATTTTTCTAACTTGAAATTTTCCTAGGAGACTAGATATATTTTAAAATTATTTATTTTTCTAATTTGTGTGCGGTCACACAAATCATTTTCTTGGTGGTGGATCGACAAAGTTTTCTTTTGAGTTAGATTTTTTTTGTGCTATTTATATAATTAATTATTTTCTTGATTTTGCAACATATTAAAGTTAGAAAATCTCATAAGAATTTTCTAATATATATGATATCAGATTTTCTAATATATCAGATCTCATAAGATTTTTAAAATTAAAGTGTTAGGTCGAGAATAATATTGGGATGATCAACTACCTGAAAAATCTTTATGTTGCATATATTTTTTGAAGTTCATGTCTTGGTGTGATTATAAATATTTTCATTTAATGGTGGTAGGTCTCGGACTCAAGACTCATGGATAGAGTCTCTTCAATTATTAGATATAGGATTATTGAGATATTAATCATGATCTCTGTGCACCTTGAAAATCAATTATTAGATGTAAGAAGTATGATCTTCATGATCTCCATTTATTTTTCTAATTTGAGTTGGACAATTGCTTCCACATATTATTGAGATTATTTACAAGTTATTGCATTTTAGATAAAATTTGAATCTTAGAAAAATTACTAAAAATGACGATATGAATAAAAACTTTGTGTCGGATGAGAATTAGTTTTTTATTTGAACTTTTTATATATTTCCATAGGAAATTTAGAAAGTGTGCATTTGTTATTTAATGAAAATGGTTTCATTTTTCATATGAATTTTATTGGATATTTTGTGGATCTTGGCTTAGTTGGTCAACAGTTTCTAATTTTAAAAATAAACAGTATCTCACGAAGAACTCTTAAAAACAGTTTCAAATTCATGCTCTTATTTGCTGTGCAGTACCAAACATTTACGGACCCATGTGCTGCAAAGAAATATATACGTGGCCAGGGGGCACCTATTGTGGTGAAAGCAGATGGCCTGGCTGCAGGAAAAGGCGTTGTTGTTGCTCGAACTCTGCAGGAAGCCTGTGATGCTGTGGATTCAATGCTTGTGGAGCATGTTTTTGGGTCTTCAGGCCGCTCTATCGTTGTGGAAGAATTCCTAGAAGGAGAAGAAGCGTCATTCTTTGCCTTGGTGGATGGAGAAAATGCCATTCCACTAGAATCTGCCCAAGACCATAAGCGCGTTGGAGATGGCGACACGGGAGCCAATACTGGCGGAATGGGTGCCTGCTCCCCTGCTCCAATATTATCCAATCATCTGCAATCTGTTGTTATGAAAACCATAATTCTGCCCACAGTTGAAGGAATGGCAGCCGAGGGTCGCAAATTTGTCGGAGTGTTATTTGCTGGGCTAATGATCGAGAAGAAGACTGGCTTGCCCAAGCTAATAGAATACAACGTGCGGTTTGGAGATCCCGAGTGTCAGGTTAGTTAAATGTGTTTGGGCTAGAATAATACTTGGTCATAATAATGAAACCAAATATTAAATATTTAAATAAATATATATATATATATATATGTTGAATTTATGAGTTGATCGTATTGATTAAAAATTAAAATATACATAATCGATCATTTTGATGATGATCATCATCAAAATATTTTCTGTATAGTTTTTAGAATAAACCATTGAAGAATTTATTCTCTTTATCCAAAATTGACATTAAAAAAAATATATTATTAAAAATTTAAATAAAAATGAATGGTAATATGATTTGAGATGTTATATATATTACTGTGCTATTGCCGATGATCTCTTTAAGATGTGTGCGGTGGTTTCCTTACAAATGAGTTGCAGGCGCTAATGGTCCGTCTAGAATCCGATTTGGTAGAAATCTTGCGTGCTGCCTGTAGAGGAGAGCTGAACGGCGTATCCCTGAGTTGGTCTCCAGAGTCTTCCATGGTGGTGGTGTTGGCTAGCAAGGGATATCCTGGTTCTTATGTGAAAGGAACAATCATTCAGTGCCTAGAAGAAGCTGAAAATGCTGCCCCAACTGTGAGGATATTTCACGCAGCAACAGATTTGGATTCAGAAGGGAATTTAGTTGCTGCAGGAGGCCGTGTTCTTGGTGTCTCTGCAATGGGGAAAGATGTAGAAGAAGCACGCAGCAGAGCATATCGAGCAATTGGGAAGATCCATTGGACCGAAGGATTCTGTCGGCAAGATATTGGATGGAGAGCCCTAAAAAGGAAGTGATTTTTATTCTTAATTTTCTTTTTGTTTTTCTTTTTGACAAACCAGCCTCTGAAATATAAATCAACTTGTTTTTGTGAAATAGAAATGAATTTGTTTTTGTGAAATTCAAGTGAATTTGTTGATCCTATCTCTCATGTTTAGATGAAATTAAAAATTGAAGGTCAAGATAATTATTTATTTGTTTACCACTTTTTAGTAATGATAAGAATGAGAATTAATAATGAACATTTTCGTTACGATGACTTATTTGATAATAAACTACTGTGAAGATTAAGTGAATTTTGAAAATAATTATAAAAAAATTACTCAAAATTTTAAGTTTAGAAATGAGTACAAACTCAATAATAAATCCAAGAATATCCAAGTGTGCCAAGTCAGCATTCCATGTCATTATGCCTCATCATTTAAAATTTTAAAAAGAGTAACATATACATGTAGATACACACACACACACACACACACACACACACACACATATATATATATAATTTTAATTAGTTTTTGGGTTGTCATATTTGAATTTTGAGTATTTTTCTTTTACATAATTTTCCTCTAATCAGAAATTTCAAGGATGAAATGTTTTAAAATTATTTTAAATAACCAACAAAATAAGCACATTAACATTGAGTTTTGTCAACTATATTCAAGGATAAATTATTATATTTTGATTTAATTTTGACTCCGTACATTGCCTCCCAACAAATTTGTGAAGTACTATGATTTTGATCATTAATGAAAGGTGTTTGTGTAAATTCCACCAGCAGCATCTTCAAAGTGAACAGAAGCACCAAATGGCATGAAACAAGCCCGAGGGGCTAACTTTTGACATAAGCATCAGTAGAATCAAATCGGGCAGGCTTCTTCCCAATTATCTACCACATCCTGAACCGTAGTCGAATTTGAACAATCTTCTCCCTGTTTTCGAGATTCTTCCAAATGCGACAGAGGAGAGCCCATGCCTGGGTCAGATTTCAAAGAGCTCCATGATGCATCTTCGCTACCCCATGAACCATCCATGGCACCTGGATCTCGTGCCACATTTTTCTTCCTCGGCTCAGCCATGGCTGCTCCTTGATATGCAGACGCATGATCCAACCTCCTCAGAGCAGTGGCTGCTCGGGCTGGATCATTAAACACAGCAATTCCATTCTTATTGTCAAGCCAAACCAGCTGTCTATCCCCACCAAATTTGTGTACTGAAGAATTTATGTCTGCCTCCTTTGGCAGATCTAGAAAGCAAACAACAAGGCGGAAATCCATGTCTATAAGAGGGTCGAATGGTGGTGGGTGGTCAGCACCCTTGAGCCCGATTCCAAGTGGTGGAGGTCTTGATTTGGGAGTCACATGGACCACAATGAACCGCTTTGGGTCCCAACCCATGGCATAGATGGCAAGCTTCCATCTCTCAGCTATCACTGTGATGGCGTCTCTCTTCTCTTTCAGCATGGGGCAAAAAACATGGAGCTTAAGGGTGCAACTTGCACTTCCTCTGCTCTTCCCAAGCACCAAGAACTTGCATCTTTCCTCAACAGAGAGTACCCATTTCAGATCGCGCCTCATTAGGTCTGCAAACATATCTGCCATGGGAGAACTCTCGCTGATTTGAAAGGATTCTAAGTTAGGAGGAGTGATTTCAAATGCACCAGCAAGTACCCGCTTGCGCTCCAGAGTAGCACACTCATCATCACACTTGAGCTTCCTCATGCCAAGAGGAATCTTGGCTCTTGTAGGTTCTACAGGTTGAAGTGACGGAGATAATTTTTGGGCAACAGAAGCTTCAAAAACAGCATCACTGTTGCTTCCTCCCGCACTACAAGGAACGGCCATGGTTTTCCTGCTGCAAGAGCATGAAATTTTTACAGGAAAGCTGCATCTCACATTGGGGCATGGAGAAGAAGGATGACAATATGCAGTGCATGTATGCTTACAATCTCTTCTAGGAGCTCCACATTCTTGCCCACACGAAGGCCTAGAGTGCAACTCGCTTTCGTGACCAGCATCACATGGTGATGGGTGACACGTCTGGTTGCACGCATGGAGACCACACTGTCTTGTCTTGCCGCAGAGTTTGTTGCATCTAATATCCTTTGATCCACACGGTATGTTCCGGATGACCACGTGCCCACCCACACACTCCTTTGATACAGGCACTGCACAGGGAGGGCAGTCTCCAAAGTGACAGCTGTGGGTAGCAGGATGACCACATGGAAGAGGAATCAGACAAGGCAGCTGACAGGAAGGACGAGGTGTTCCACATGGCAATGGAGGGGGAATTGATGTTCCGCCACAGGCACAAGTCAGATCACTGAAGATCATCTCGAGACAAGGTGGGCAGTGGCCTGAGTGACACGATGCTTCACAATAATGCTGGCCACACCTTAACTTCTTCCCACAAATCAGCCTGCAAAAGTGCAGATCTTCTTCCCCAGAGAGGCAGTTGTTGCCAAGGTTGGAAACAGGGCAGCATCTTTCATTACACCTATGCCTCCCACAGTTCTTCTTCAGTCCACAGGGTTTTGCACAGACAAATTGTTCATTCTCTGCGCTGGTTTCACGGCACTCCACAGTTCGAGTGGTCGATTTGCAACGACATTTTTGAGCAACGATGGCAGTGCAGGGTGGACAACTCGCAGCATGGCATGTCTCCTCGCACTGGTGGATCAAGCAAGGAAGAAGCTTCCCGCAGACGTTGCTGCAAGTTGGAACCGGATCAAGGCAACTGTTCCTCTTCTCTTGCGGAAATGTTTTTCCACAGCAGCACGATATCGCTGCATCCGGCAATAATTCGCAGTCCCGACATGATCCTGGATGGCAGATTTCACTGCAAAAGTGATTTCCACAGGTAAGACTTTTTCCGCAGAACGAGACACAGGAAAAGACACCATGCTGCAGCTGCAAGTCTTCCAATTCTCCTTTCACGTTCATGTCTCCGCATTGAACAGCCTGGCTTTCCCTCTGGCAAAAACACGAAACAATGAGCGGAACCTGACATGGATTACACGGCCCGAGGTGACAGATTTGTTCGCAATGATGCCGCATGCATTCAAGAAGCTTGCCGCAGCGCTTGCCACAGGACAGAAAGGAAGAGCTTCGTTCAGAGCATTTTCTCGTGATCGTCTTCTTCCCGCAAGGGCACGAACATGGCGGAGCAAACGACTTGCAGGGAGGGCACGGGCCCGGGTGGCACTGCAACACGCAAACATGGGGGCAAGCATCGTTGCTCTTGCTAGGATCTGCGGTACGAATAACCCTCCTATCCTCCAGTCGTCTCTCGCATGGTTCTCCACACGAATGGGGTGTCAAGTACAAATCGAAGGGTGGGTTAATCCTCTTCTTGCAAAAACAAGCATACTGAATATCCTTGAATGCGATGGACTGTACGTCTTGGCAACCTGGGCACCGCCAATTGAACCCATGATTCTCCTCCACGGATAAGTCAATGGAGGTTGGCGAGCGAGCCCATTTCTTAACACAATTCAAATGGAAGACCGAGTAGCAGATGGAGCAGGACCAGATGGGTGCGGACCTTCTCACTGGGTCATAACAAATCATACACTCGAGGGTGCCCCGTTCAAGTTTTTCCTTCAGTTCTTGCACCAGTGATGGCACCAGGCTTGGTTCGTTTGATGTTTCCATGGTCTTTGGAGTTGCTATCTTCTTCCTGTATCTTCCTCTCCTGTGATTAGAGACCTGGCCACGTTGGCTCATGGAGACATCACTTTCACCACTATTCCCAGGATTCAGAGCAGTGGCATGGATTTGGTTCCCACTCGTGCTGCTTCCTGAATTGATGCCTGGGGATGGATTTTCCAACACAGGACGATTGGATCCTCTAGGAATCCAAGCCTGACGGGGTGCTTGTGGGGGGAACCTTGACCTGTTCCTTATGTAACTCCGGCCATCAGAATTCATCTCTTTGCACTTCAAATTTCCTAAATCTGTTGAAATTATTGGGAAAAAAAAATACGAATTAAACAAATCGTGCCTATATTAGTGTACATGTCTTCTATTTAATGGCAGGGTCTTAGTGAAGCTATATCTGAATAACCTTATCCTCGAAAATCAGAGATACTACATTTGATATGTTTCAGACCCAAGACATACTGTTCTTAAACAAATTCAATTGTTATCACATTAAAGTATGATTTCTAATATACACATACGACACAAATTTTTCATGTGATTAATATTATCCATATTATTCTCGATCAAATATATTTTATTTCAATTTTTTTATAAAATTCAACATGGTAATATTTATGTAATCACACTTATCTTTAACTATAAAACAAACATAATGTATCTCCCAACATCTCCTTCTCAAGTTGATGTATGAATGAATGTCTTATACACTTAGAGAGAGAGAGAGAGAGAGAGGAAAAAAGAGAAAAAAGATGTGATATAATACTAAACATAAGATTATTGATATCTCATAACACATGTAGTCATACTAGTAGAGATCATAGTTATTTGAGATATAAGGTGCATTAAATTGCAAAACATTTTTGAGACTTTGAGGTACAAGACACAATTTAAAAATTATTTTTTTTGTAAATCATATTCTACCCCTTATATATATGTGTGTGTATGTGTCTGTGTCTGTGTGTGTCTGTGTGTGTATAATATTTTTACTAAATATTATTTATAATTTTCCTACAAAAGATTTGAATCTGCACAAAAAATATTTCTTATATCAAGAGATGTAACTACATGAAAACAATCTAAAAGATTATACTTCAACCTAAAACATAATTTCACTAAAATAATAGACTCTATACTAGAATATGCAATCTTGACCCCCCATAATCTTTTGCTTGGGATGGTATATTATAATATAGTTTAGTTGAAAACTTATTAATTCATAATTGATGATAATAATAATAATAATTAGTATTATTATTATTACATGTGAAAAAAAACAAACGTGCACTAAACAACAAAAAATATACATATATCTTACACCCAAATAAATTCCCTAATTTTCTACATAAATAAATAATAATAATTGAAGCAACCCATAAATTAATTGTTCTCACCGTAAATATTAAATAAGATATAAAAAAAGTAAATGTTACAACACTCATCTATCATAAATTAGCATGTAGATATACATAAAACGAAACATTAAGAAAAAAGAAAAATAACCTTATCCATTATCATGATATAGATAATTATGTCAACTAGATTTATTATATAAATATAAACTATAGTTATGATTTCTTCCAATAACTAATCTCCAAAAAATAAAAAATAAAAATTTTGCTATATGATTTATTCGCATGTAAAGTATTAGACTGAAAACCATATGTATAATTATCTGACTATCACAATAAACAATAATTAAATAAATAACTAAAAATCTAATCTTATCAAATAAATATATTATCCAAAAAATCTTAAAAAATGATGATCATGGTAATGTACTATATTTTTAGATTTTATTACAAGACTATTATTTATTTCTTATTTTTTCACAAGACAAGATTATCTTCAAGATAAACATAATAATATGTAATAGATCTATTTGTATAAAATCTAAAAATCTAATTATTGAAAATGTACATCACTGAATGAGTCCTGGATATTAATTCATATCTCTAAGCATACGAAAAACTATACCAGGATAAATCTATCATGAAAAATTTTTAAAATAACTAACTAAAATAATAACATACATTATATCTAGTCTGGTGATAATTAAATTATTAATATTTCTTATATTTTTTGTGTGAAAGAGTCAACATCATCTCTAGATATAAACTATTTGCCTATTTATTTGATTAGCACAATAAAAAATAATTAGATAAAAAAATAAAAATATATTCTTTTAAAATAAATATTTTATCTAAAGAATCTATAAGATAATGATGATCATTGTCATGTACTATGGTTAAGTATTTAATTTCAATATGATTGTATGTCTCTTATTTTTCTAAGAGACAAAATTATAACTAATATAAGTATAATAATATAACCTATCTCTTGTTTGTGCAAGCTTATGCCCCATTGAAATCTAAAAATCTAATTAGTTGATGCCCCATTGAAATCTGAAAATCTAGTTAGCTGAAGATGTACATCGCTCAATGAGTTACTAAATATTGAATATTTATTCATATATCTAAGTATATGCAATAATGCAAAACTAAAGCAAGATAAGTTTGTCAAAAAAAGTTAAGTTTCTTATAAATCTTATGATGAGGCATCAAGTAGGCTAGACAGCCCAGACATGGTCTGAGTTTGCCATGCATGGCCAGACACTGCAAGGTACAAAACCATGCTTGGATAGAAATCATGCCGAGATCGGGTAAGACATGAACCACATGCCCATGCCTGATAGGCACGATCAAAAGGCACATGACCCATGACCTGAAATTAGGTTCGGGTCATGGGTCACACTCAAAGGGTTCGGCACATTTTTTTTTTAAAAAGCATGCCCCATTACCGTCAAAAACCATGCCCCGTGGTCGTGCCCATTACGATTTCAAGTAATGGGTCACGACACAAAAAGGGATAGGCACGGCATGTCACTTTCAATGTCGACAAAAAATTAATTATTTTTTTTAAAGATCTAATGATCTATAGTCATCAAATTTGTTACCAACCATTACAGTAAAAATTCGAAGGTTTCAGATTTAAATCCTTTTAAAATAAAAAAAAATTAAAAAAATTACATATATTTAAAAAAATATATTATTTTAATATAAAACAATTCCATAATTATAGAATAAAAAATTTCTAGAATTTTATTTTCTCATCTCTTTTCATATTTTCTATTTTTCCTTTCATCTCTATACTCTATTGTTATTTTTGAGGTTGTGAAAAGTGGTGAAAAGTAGTGGCACTATAGAAAGTCGAATACAACTACAGGATGCGATCTTCTACTCAAATAAATTAACGCAACACAATTGTGATTATATTACATATTTTTTATTTGTTTTTTAAAATTTTCTTATTACAGAATATATAATTTTAAATCTAAATGAAAAAAATAACAAATAATAAGTGCAATTATAATAGATGCATTTAAAACATGACTAATGCATTTGATATCATAGGAACTCTAAAATTAAATGTGCTTAGTCGTGATCACTACTGATATGATTGACCAGTATAAATATTTATCCTATACATCTATAAATGTTTATCCTACACACTATTGATATGGTTGGGCCGAGCAGGACCAACTAGACTGGCGTGACATGCCTTGCACGACATGGTTCGTTAGAGGTTAGGTCCAAAATGAGCCCACGACCCACAATCCGTCGGGATTCGACCCGGTTCAGGTTGGGCTGAAACCCTAATTTTTTTTAAAAAATAGGGGTTTTCCACCCCACTACCATCGCCCTATCGGGGCTTGCCAAGCCTCACCCATCGAGCATCGGCTCATCGTCCCCTCGTCATGACCACGCTAGGGGTGTCAAAAGGGCCGGGCCGGGCCGGCTCATTTTTTTGAGCACGAGCGTGCCTGGCCCGGCACGGTTTAAAAAAGCCAGACCTAACACGGCCCGCAGGCACTGCGGGCAGTGCCGTGCCATGCCGGGCCCGGCCTGGCCATACAGTTCGAGCCTTGTGGGACTGCGGATCGGGTCCAATCAGATCTGACTCACTGTCTTTTTTTGCGGAAGGGGCGATCATAGGGTCGGGCTTGGGGGACACCCGACACGGGACGAACACGTGCCAGTGTGCCGTGCCACGGGCCGAACCATGCCGGGTCAGGCACGGCACAACTCGTGCCTAACCCGGGCACGGGCCCGGGATTCTTTCGTGCCGGGCCGGCTCAGGCACGGTTGACACCTCTAGACCACGCTCGGTGCATAGTCACCTGTGCCGTGCCTGGCACGACACTCGGGCCGAAATCCCTTGGCCCAACACCACACGACTGGTGCCAAGGGTGCACACGGCACATGCCCGAGCCAGCCCGGCCCATTTAACACCTCTATAAACTTATTTGTATAAAAATCCTAAAACTAAACAAACTTCAATAATATGTACTCACTTTACAATAATAAAAAATAAAAATTCTAATAATATTTAAAAAAAAATCAATATAATGTATATATTATAAAAAATATATACATATACATGTGACATTAGCTATCTTAAGAAATATGTTGATCAATACATCAAAAAATACAATACATTAGATCTAAGACAAATCCAACGGAGTGCCAGAATTTTTAAAATTAGATCGAATTCAGATTCATTGACCCACTTTTTATGTTGATTAATAATCATAAGTATTCCAATTAGATTTTTGGATGATCTTATGATAATCTGTATTATGTATACATACTTTTAGCTGGAGATGTCAGACGGGCTGGGTCGAGACAGTCCCAGCCCGACTCATTTTGAGTGGCTCAATCAGGCAATCGTGTCGTGCCTGGCACAGCATGGCTTGTGCCTGATTCAAGCTAGGTCATGCCTGGACTTTCAGGGTTGAGCTGGGTCATGCTAGATCGTGCCGCTTCAGCCCGTTTGAAATTGGGTCATCCCAAACTTTAAAAATATTTTAAATTTTAAATTTTAATACTAAATTAATTAATTAATTAGTAAAATTAATACAACAAAAAAATAAAATTACTATCACAAATCATAAGTCACAACTAACAATATATCAAAGATAAATTCATAAAGATAAAATTTCAATCCCATAAATAAATATATGAATAAATAAAGAACAAAATAACAATAAAATAATAAGCTCAAATAATAAAAATAAATAAACTAAGATAATCCAAAAATAATTACTCTCGTCAGCATATGATTATATCATTAGCAATAGGTCATAGGTAGTACTGTAGCCACAATCTCAATCATCAATCATCATCAAAATCTCACAAATCGTCATTAGCAACAAAATTCTCCATTATTGATGTAGTTGTAGCACGATTCTGGATATTCAAGCTTTAATTATTCTAATCCTTCAAACATGCTAATGTCTCAATAATATATGATCGTAATTTCAATTTCTTATCTGAAATCACATTCACTACAATAAAAAAAATAAATTCCGATGCAATACCCGCCAAATAGAGAGTTAGTAAATCTCATGTCATCTTAGTCAGTATGGGATATGTGAACTCATATGATTTCTACTATTGTAAAATATCAAGATTTTTATTATTGATATGTGACAAGATTAAATAGTAATCGATATCTAAATACCGAGACAGCTAGCTTCTATTCGACGAACCACCTCATTATTTCTTACTTGCTAACAAAATAAAAAAGTCATCATCTCCGAATATGATATTCATATTCGTATTCGGAGTCTCACTACTACTACTACCACAATATATATTATCGTATGTAAAGAGCTCAGTCAAGTTTTTGTGAATGAACCATTCAAGTTGGTGTTCCTGGTTTATACACAATGATATATATATTAACATATTTTCTACCTATTTTACCTTAACCTTAGGATCTATGCAGACAGCCATATAATAAAAAAAATGAAATGGTGGACAAGTACTTTAAGTACTTGATTTATATCTTAACAATCATGTCATTAAATATCAAGTCATCTCTAAACATCCTAAACTTACTACTAATATTACATAATCACCTGAGTATAATAGAAATGATGAGAGTATAAACTAACGAATACATATTCATCGTGTCATAAAAAATCTTTAGGAATTTCATAAATATAATTTTTATAAACTAGTCAATGTCATCAATAACAAGTTCGTTACTCTTATTATTGACGTAGTTAGATAACACATATTTATATCCAAACATGACTTCAATATCAGGTATGTGTAATTCTAATGATATTTCACATCCGATTGAACTTTTTTTTAGACCTACAGACAAACAGAGACTACCAAACTTCTATTGTCTGCAAAACGTACGAAGAAATTTTAGTGAGTTACGTATATTTTCTATAGTGGGAGAAAAAAATTTCATTCCAACTTTTACTATAAGGTTAATGACGTGATACATATATCTAATATAGAAAATATCTCCTAATAGTACATCTCTAATAGTCCAAACAAATATATTAATATTTACTTCATTGTTAGATGTATTATCGAATGTGATACTGTATATTTTATTTGGAAAATTATATCTCTAAAGATTCTCATCATGCACTCATAAACAACTAGACCATAATGTAAATGAAGAACCTCTGAGAATCCTAATATTTTTTTTATTTAATATCCATTTAGAATAGATGTGTCAAATGGGTTGGGCTAATTTTAGGTGGCCCAACAAGGCCATGATGGCCCGGCACGGCTCATCAGCCCAACAAGTGATGAAACTGTGCCGTATCGGGTCCGTACGAGCTAGTTTTAGCCCGTACAAGCCTATTTTTAATTTTTAAAATATTTAAATTTTTTTTTCAGAATAGTTAATGTTTATATATTTGTAATACTTTAAGTTTTGTTATTATTTTTAGTAATTAGTTAATAATAGTTGTTACCTATAAATAAATAATAAAATTTTAAATTTTTATTTTATTGAATTTAATAAATCATTAAATTTATTTATTATAGTAAACAACTTAAATTTTAAAAATAAATTTATATCAGTGTAAGTGTATGAATTAATAAAACATTAAAGCTTAAATATAAATAAAAATTAAAAACTAATACAAAATAAAAATACATAAAAAATAATTATTCAAATTTCAACTTTCAAGTAACAATCTACAAAGTCAAAAACTCAAAGTACTATCACACAAAAAAAATAAATAAACACAAATATAATATAAATAAGTAAATCGAAATCAAATATCAGACATCAGTATCTCAATATCAATCGTTAACCATCAACATAGTCAATCATCATATCATCTTCAATATCAATATCACACGGATCATCATCAGCAATCAACTTCTTAACTTTTGCTTTAGTCCCAGCACGATCCTAAATGTCCAAGCTCAAATCCTCTCAATCCTTCATGCATGCTAAAGTATCAACAATATCTGAAAGTAATCCCGATCTCCTATCCAAAATAATATTCACTACAACAAAAAAAATAGATTTTAATAGTACGCTCAATACCGGTGGAATCAATAGATCTCGTGTCATCTTAGATAACACAAAAAAGGTGGACTCATATAATTTTTACCATTGTAATATATTAAGATTCTTATTCAATGGTTCACCTCATCATTTCCCATACGCTAACTAAATAAAAAAAATCATCATCTCTGAATATGATTATCATGTCTGTACTCGAAGCCTCACTAGTATCACCACCATACATGATATCGTAGTATATGAAGAGCTCAATCAACTTCTCGTGAATGAATGCTTCGAGTAGGTCTTCCAGGTTTATGCACGAGGAAATGAATGTCAAAATATTATCTACCCTTTTACCTTAACCCTAGAGTCTATGCAAGCGGCCAGACAATAAAGAAATGGAATGATGAACTATATTTTAAGTACTTAGTTTCTATCTCTAGAATCATATCGCTAAATATCAGGTTATCTCGATACTTCCTAAATATTCTATTAATATTGCATATGCACCTGAGTGTAATACAAATAATGAGAATATAAACTGACGAATACATATTTGTCGTGTCATAAAAAATCTTCAAAATTTTCATAAATAAAATTTCTATAGCCCAGTTAGTATCGTCAATAATAAGTTAGTCACTTTTACTATTAACATTGTCAAATATCACGTGTTCATATCTAACATATGACTCTAGCATCAATTATGTGTAATTCTAATAGTGTCTCACATCCGATTAGAATTTCTTCTTTTTTATATTTGCAGACAAACATAGATTACAGAACTCTTATTGCATGCAATTGTGTGTGAATATATTTTAGTGGGTTACGTATGTTTTTTAAAATGGGAGCACACACATTCATCTCTGCTTGTACTATCAGATTAATGACGTGACACATATATCTAATGTGAAAATTTTCTCATGCTGGTTCATCTCTAATACTCTTAACAAACATATTAATTATTACTCTATTATTAGATACATTATCGAATACGATAATAATTTTATTTTAAATTTTATATTCTCTAAAAATTTTTATCATTCACTCAATAATAGCCGGGTCATCATGAGAATTGAAAATCTCAGTATCCTAAATTTTTTTTATTTAATATTCATTTAGAATCTATATAGTGGGTGGTGAGACATGCATAAGATGCATCATCATGACTAGTCCAGATATCGGATGTCTCGGACATCACTCCACTATATTTTCTAAATTCATTAATTATTATTTATTTTTCTAACTTATAATAATTTAGTATGTCATTCCTATATGTAAACTTAAGAATCCTACAATATGCAAGTTAAAAATATGTCTACATAATACTGACTACCATTGGATCCTTCGAAATCTAATCGAAAGACCCATCATGGTGATTTATTTGGTCATGCATTCCCTCTCCAACTCGTTGCGGTATATGAAAGGGGTAAACTCTGAGACTGAACTGGATCCAGCCTCAAAAACCTACCACTGAGTTGGATTTGCCTAAGATCTAATATACCATATTTTTTGATGCATAGATCTGTATGCTTCTTAAGATGCCCAGTCTTATACGAACTATTACATGTTAATATTTTTTTATAATATTTACATTGTATTGATTCTTCTTCGACAAACCTAAGATTTTTTTGTTTTTAAAATGAGTTTAAACTACTAAAGTTCTTCTAATTTTATATATTTTTAGATGTTTGGGTCGAGGCGATTGTAAAAACCAATGTTACGACAGCCTTGGACTTTTCTGTATGATTTGTATTATCTAAATTATAATTAATTTCATTTTTATTATTAAAATTAATATTTATTTTTTTTTATTTTTTAAACTAGAGAGAAACTAGAAGTTAGAAGTAGAAAATTTTTAAAAACATAAAATGCAAAAATGCAAATGAAACTAGAGAGAAACTAGAAGTTTTTACAAATATCTACGCCAAAGTCGAGTCCTGAAACACAAAATGCAAAAATCCCAAAAGAAAAAAATTAGAGAGAGAGAAAAGAGTAAGAGATTTGTGTTTTAAAAACATAAATCTTTAAATGAGGGGAGGGGGATATTTCATAGATTAATAAAAGAATTTTTTTTTAAAAAAAGTATTTTTAAAATTTTTTATAATTAAAAAACAATCAGAATCCTTAGGGCCGTCGAATTCTGCCCCATAGTCATTTGAGGAAAAATCCAACTGCTTAGATTGAATTTTTTTTTTACCGTTGAGTGCTTCAACCGTTGAACCGACCCAAATAGTCCATTTCTGAAGCTTGGCTTCTGGTATGGAGTGGAGGGCAGAGGGTTCTGGCCTCAAACTCAGATCAAGTTCGAGCCCGACAAAAAATTTCAGATCCATTAGGCCTCGAGTTCGGGTCAAGGCATGGGGTTGGGTCGGGGCATATCTCAAGTCATACCGAGATATCATACCCACGAGCCATAGTATAGGACCATGCTTTGCCCGCACATGGCTCGGTTGAGCTAGGCACAACACTGTATGAGTCGTGCAGTGAGCAGGCATGTCACGGGCACTGGCACATGTCATTCCCGTGCCATGTCGGGCCAGGCACGGGCTGGCCAAATCAAGTCTTTCCTCGGCCAAAGCTTGGGCTGCCAAACCCATTTGACACTTATAATTTATAATCTAAATAGTGGGCGGTGAGACATAAATAAGATGCATCATCAAGATTAGTCCAGATATCAAACGTCACGGATACTACTCAATTATATTTCTTAAATTTATTAATTATTATTTCTTTTTCTAAGTTATAATATTTTAATATGTCATTTCTAGATGTAAACATGAGAATCCTATCATATATAAGCTAAAAATATGTCAGCATAATACTGATTACTCTTTGATTGTCCAAAAATCTAATCTAAAGATTCATCATAGTAATTTGTTTGGCATTGTTTAACCTCTCTAACTCGTTGGGGTATATGAAGGAGGTCAAAATTAAGGCTGAATTGAATCTAACCTCAAAGATCATACCATTGAGTTGAGTTTGCCTATGATTTAATATACCATCTTTATTAGTACATTATTCAGCATATCTCTTGAGGTACCAAATCTCACATAAACTCTTATACGTTAATACTTTTTTATAATATTTATATTATGTCGATTCTTTATTGGCACCCTTAACATTTTTATGTTGTATAATATTAAAGCGAGTTCAAACTATTGATTTTCTTCTAATTTTTTATTTTTTAGATGTTTAGGTCGGGATAATCAGAGAAAACAAAATTTTAACAATCTAATATCTTTTCATAAGATTATTGTTATCCATACTAAAATTTTCTATGTTTACATTTAAATTAATTTCATTATCATCATTAAAATTATAATTTAACATTTTAATTTTTTTATTAATTTATTAATTATATTATTAATTTTGTTTTTTTAATTTAATATTAATTATATTAATTAAACTACAATTTTTAACTAAAATTAAAATATAAAAAAATAAACTAAACAAAATTTAAAAATTAATACCCGTAATATATAAAATCTCATTTGTTTTATGATATTCGCACCACAATCGACAGTCTGCACTCCACACTTGAATCCCAAAAGTCAAAACCAAAAAGAAAGACTAAGAGAGAGAAAGAAGAAAACCAAGAAAAAACAAAGAGATCATACAAGAAAGGGAGATAAGATAAAAATTGAGAATAAGAGGTAATATATATTTTTTAAAAATATAATTTAAAAAAAATCATTTTTTTATTTTTTGAATTTGTTATGAATTTTTAAGGGACAGACTCATGACAGTTGTTAGATTTCTACCCTTAGCCGTTGGGGCAGAATCCAATGGCTTAAAAGTTAAAATACATGTTTTTTTTGATCGTTGGGTCGGTTTAACCATCGAACTAACCCAACATTTAGATACCATAAGCTTCAGCTTCTGGTATCTATAAGTCAAGACTCAAAAGTCAAGACATCAGGCGTCGGGGTTGAGTTCGACTTCGATCTTCAGTCGGTTGGACTTCGGATTTTGGACTTTAAAGGTGGACTCGCCCAAACACCAACCTAAGATCCAGCCATCCGTGGCTAGGGAACAGAGCATTGTTCAGGTATTGCCGATGAACCATGCCATTAGAAGTAGGGTAACGTGTCATGCCTGGCCAGGGACGAGGCCCGAGTTATCTCGACACAGCACGGCACGAACAGTGCCTCAAGCCAGCCAGGCACGGTTCTAGACCATGTCATGCCTCCAACCAGGCCCAGGCTAGCCGCCCCATTTGAGACCTTTACTTTTAAATTGCATATCATATGATTCCTAATTCAACTAGAAAGAATAATATAATAAATTATTATAAATTAAAAAATAATTAATAATCAACAAATTTAAAATATATAATACAGTGAGATATATGATGTCCAATATCTAGATTAGTTATGATGATAAATCATTCACATACTTCATTGTTCACTATATAGATATAAAATAAAAACTTAATAAAAAATTTATGATTTCCGGCGATCTTCCATCATTATGATGGTTCTACCATACATAAATACATGATATCTGACTACATCAATAATAAGAATGACGAATTTATCATTGATGATTCAAACCATGCTACAAAATTTTATTGATGAAATTTTTAAAACTCTTAAGACTCGATGAACATGTGTTCTTCTATTCATATTTTCACTACTTACATTGTATTTAGGTGCATATGTAACATCAATAGCATGTTAATTCTCAATTGCCATAACACTAAATATAAAGTGTCATCGATAATTATTTAAGATAAAAACTAAGGGGAATTATGTTTTGGTGAACTCCTCACAAAATAATTGAAAAAACACAACCCAACTATTAATATTTGAAAAATATATATATACCAAACTCTTAACAAATTGAATTTTGGTGCACTCAAACATATTAATTTTAAATACCCTTAATTAATTTTCACTCCACCTCTCCACTTGCCCCTCTATAAAACTCGCCCCTCGCCCTCTCCCATGTAACTCGCCCCTCGCCCTCTCCCATCTAACTCACCCCTCGCCCTCTCATGTAACTCACCCCTCGCCCCTCACCCCTCGCCCCTCGCCCTCTTCCTCTGCACTCTCCAACAAGGTCAAGGAATTCGTTGGAGCTCCATCAAGCTCCTTGGTAGAGCTTAGTGGAGCTCGATAAAGTTCCGTGGAGCACATCGTGTGTGTGTGTGTGTGTGTGAATTTTTTGAATTTTTTTTGATTTTGAAAATTTAATTAATTTAAAATTTTATAAATCATTTATACTATATATATATATATATGTTTTTAATATAACCAATTTACAATAATTTAATTTAAATAACTTTTCAAAATCATGAAGTTTTAAATACATCTACATGCACACACACATATATACACATATACATGTCTATACATACATGTACATACACATACACACACACACACACATATATTTGTTTTTAAAATAAACAATTTACAATATTTTATTTTAAATAAATTTTCAAAATCAAAAAATTTTAATTAAATTTACACACACACACACACACATACATATATAATATATATATACATATATATTAATATGTGTATATAAGTTTGTTTTTAACATAAACAATTTATAATATTTTTGTTTAATTAAATTTTCAAAAACGAAAAATTTTTTAGATATTTTCAAACACACACACGTAGGGCTGTAACCGAGCCGAGCTACTCGCAAGCTGCTCGGCATTCGGCTCGTTAGAAGCTCGCTCGAACTCGTTTATTAATTTAAACGAGCCGAGCCCAAACATCATTTTGAGGCTCGTAAGTTAAATGAGCCGAGCCCGAGCACCCTAAAACTCGGCTCGTCGGCTCGTAAACAAGCTCGTGAATAAGCTCGTGAGCAAGCTCGTTAACCAAGCTTGTGAACAAGCTCATGAACCAAGCTCGTAAACATGCTCGTAAACATGAAAAATGCTTGATGCATAATAAATTTTTCCTACAAATGAACATGATGAATATTTTAACTCTTGAACTTCAATCAAGTTAATTGAACTTTTATTATCTTATATTTTTAATTTATTTGTATGTTGGCTATTTTAGATGAACATTTTCTTTAATTCTCGAACATCATTTTGAGGCTCGTAAGTTAAACGAGCCGAGCCTGAGCACCCTCAAACTCAGCTCGTCAACTCGTAAACAGGCTAGTGAACAAGTTCGAGACTGCTCCTTTAAAACTGAGCCAAGCTGAGCCTGCCTAATACTCGACTCGGCTCGGTTACACCCCTACACACACACACACACACACACTATATATATATATATATATATATATATATATATATATATATATATATATTTGTTTTTAATATAAATGATTTATAAAATTTTAAATTAATTAAATTTTTAAAATCAAAACATATTTAAAAATTCACACACACATAGAAGTGTCAAATGGGACGTGCCGGGCTGGCCCGATTTTTTCAGGCCCAACAGTGCTTTCGTATCGTGCCTGGCACGACACTATTTTGTGGAGTTCAGCCCGGCAATAGCCCGCGGCACGATCTGGTAGGTTCGGCCCAATCGGGCCGAACCCTAAATTAAAAAAAATTAGGGTTTCGGCACGCGTCATCGTGCCGAACCCCGAATTTTAAAAAAGTAGGGTTTCGGCGCACCCGTAACCCTAATTTTAAAAAAAATTGGGGTTTCGGCACCCCCATAAGCCTAATTTTTTAAAAAAAAAATTGGTTTCGGCACGATACCGTGCCGGGCCAAGCACGGCACGAGGCCCGATTGGCCTCGGCACAACACAATTGTGCCGTGGTCGGGCACAATACGAGCCCGGGCAGAGGAAATTTCCGTGCCAGGCCGGCCCAGGCACGACCGAATTGTGTCGTGCCTCGTGTCGATCCGGCCCTGCCCGGTTGACACCTACGCACACACACACACGCTGTGAGCTCCACAGAGCTCCATCAAGATCCTTGAAACTCCATCAGCTCCACCAAGCTTGTGGAGCTCCACTGAGGAGATTGAGGAGATCCAGAAGCTCCTCAACCTCAATGAAAAGGGCGAGCGGAGAGGGCAAGGGCGAGGAGCACAGGGAAAGGATGAGGGGCAATAAATGAGGGACAAAGGGTGAGGGGTGAGGGTGAGGGGCGAGGGTGAGGGACGAGTTTTAAAGGGGAGGGGTGAGTGGAGAGGAAGAGTTAAAATTAATTAATGATATTTTAAGATTAATATGTTTGGGTGCACCAAAGTTTAATTTGTTAAGAGTTTGATATATATTTTTTAATATATAAAAGTTTGGTTATCTTTTTTCAATTATTTTGTAGGGAATACACCAAAACACAATTTCCCCTAAAAACTAAGTATTTAAAATACTAATCCTCTATTCTAACATTGTATTGTTTGGTTGCCTATATAAATTCTAGGGATAAGATGAAAGGAGTTAAAAACATGTTAAAATACATATCTATTTGTATTAACAAAATAAATGAACTTAAAAATTTAATTCATAAAAAATTGACATATTTATATATTATGATGCTATATATGATAATTATAATGAGTCTTTGAGTATGGACGTGATCAAAACAAATATCCCCAAATATTTTGAGGTGAGCTAAATAATCTCTATTAATAATATATTATCTTAAATGATACATAATAAGAAATGATTAATAAAATTATTAAATTGATCAAGTTGTTAATAGTGAAAACTATATATCTCAAAAAAAAAAGTAATAAAAAAGTACTCTAATTAATTCAATTTAATACTTATTTTTATTACAATTGTAGTATGTGAAAATATGTTAGTACAAAAAATCAAATTGATAATCTCATGATTAATATAATTAATGCTAAAGTTATTAAATATATATTTAAGCATTATCATTTTTTATAAATTTAATATTATTAAAAAAATAAATTTTCAATCATTTTATAAAATAGTTGAAAATAGAAAAATAAGATTTGAATAAAAAAAATTAAGTGTAACCAGTATAATCATCAATAAAAATGACAAAATAATCATTTAATTTCTATTACATCATTGTATGAAAATAGACTAATCCGACAGTGAAAAGTTACACGAGTTTGACATTCTAGATTTCAAATTTTGCCAACACATCCAAATCACTTAAAATAAAAATGAATATCACTTTTACTCTAAGGTCCATCCACCTTTGACTTTTCATATACCAAAAGATTTCTAGAGGCTCTAACCTTCATGTGACCCTTATACCAAGACAGGTACCACACTTAAATGGGAACAATAAACATCTATATAAATATATAGATCTCACACTAAAATGGGTGCAATAAACATCTATATAAATATATAGATCCCACACTTTAATGGGTGCAATAAACATCTATATAAATATATAGATCCCACACTTTAATGGGTGCAATAAACATCGATAGAAATATATAGATCCCACACCCAAATGGATTCCCTAACCATCTATATAAATAGATAGAAATGATTGAGCCAACGGGTTAGGTATTCCTATACTAAACAAAAAATAAAATAAAAATAGAACAAATATTACAATAATATAAATAATATCATAAACATATACATGAACAAAAATAAATTTATATTCTGAACTTTTATGATAGAAATAAAAATAATCAAAACAAATTCATGAAAAAGAATAAAAACAAATGAAAAAGAATTAACGTACCAAGTCCTTATATATTTTATACTACTTGAAAAGAAAATTATCAAAACAAACATAAAATAAATACTATTTTAATCCACACAAGCTTCTGCTATGTGTTTGTTTGTCATCCTAACGAAAATTATGAAGAAAAATATATTTCATACCAAGTTAATAAACTATCGATGAGAAACTTCAAGAAAAAGCAAGAATAAAAATGAGTTCATTTTTACCACACAACATTGAGAATTAAGATTGTTCATAACATGTTAGGATACATTCTTTCATCACAAAGCAAGTCTTAAATCATTATATCTTTTTATCAGAATTAATCTTTACACCATATACTAAATTACAACTAACCACAAATTTCTCATACGAAGAGTTGAAGGAAAACTAGTTCTCAAGTCTTTATCTCATCCAATATGAATTTTTAGCATTTAAGACTTGTCTCATTAATAAAACAAATTAAACTAATTTGATCATGAGTAAGGTAAAAAAGAACATAAAACAAGTGACAATTTATGTTGATGCAAACAAATTGGCTCATAGTTCAATTCAATGTTCTAGGACAACCAAGCAATCAAGTAAACATTTCCATGTACCTGGCTTCCCAACATGAAGTAGCCCTTCAAAGAGAAGCATATATGCCAAAACACAAGAGATCTAGCCAGCCTAAATGAGACTCAGAGAAGGAAGCAAGCCTGGTTGAATTGCCATTCAGTGAGACGGAGCAAGTCATGTTGGTTATCCCTAGCTGATTCATACCCAACCCAATTATGATGAGCAGCAATCCAGCCCCAAAGGAAATGATAAGATACAATAATGAATGAGCTATCTTAGCTTCTTTTAGAAACCAATTTAAAGATTATGATATCAGCTTTCTAAAAGAGAATCAAGTTACAAAAATTAATAACAATGATGATAATTAAGAAATAAAAAAATTATATCAACACCCTTAGACCAACTCAATCATCTCTTTAGACATAGTTTCTCCAATTTTCAAAGAAAAGGATATCGATATATTAACTTTTCTAAGACATTATTCTAAGCATTAGCCTTGTACAATAAGTACGACCTTCTCCATAACACCCTTAAATAATAAGATATAAACTCGTCCCTTTAAAATTCACTAAAGATATAAAAATTTAATACAATAACATGAGCAATGACATTTAAAAATTTTATTACAAATTAATCTTTTAATTCTTAAATTAACATATATCTATAGTGTGCAAGTGATCAATCTTCAAGTTAGATTCAATAATACATCAATAATTTAAAAAAAAATAAAATATAAAAAATATTATTTTTATGATAATTAACATATCAACATAAAAAAAAAAGATAATTTCAAAATAATAATAAAAAATAAAAGTACAATGTCAAGATTCATTATATTTATATAATTAACATATTAATTAAATATTTATTGTGAGTACACAATAAATATTGCTTATTGAATACAATATTTTCTTTCATTTTCTATATTACTTTGAATATTTTTTTTGCTTCTCTTAAGATTGTGATTCTTATTTCTCCATGAATTTTCTTAGGTCATTCATCAAAATCAGCAACAACAATAAAGTAATTTATATAGTTCATAAGCAAGCATATCATTTCAACAATGTCAAATGAATTTCATTTTCTAAAATTCAAGTGTAGCAGGAGAAGCTAGTAGCCTATAGAGTTTGTTTGTTTAGCTCATTGTCATGGTCATACTATTGTCAAGCCCAAAAAAAAACTTATCAATGAGTTATATAAAAATCACTCCAATCATATAAATTATTTGCCATATATACCCTACGTGAACCCTACTATTAACTTCCTTGGAAAAATCTCTTGAATCTATGTTTCTTTCGAACATATAAATATTTTACTTTGGACATGTTGACTATGTTGCTAAAAATCCAAGCTCTAACTAGTACAATAGTGATAAAGTTTACAAACTTTGCCACTTCGCCATGAACACCTATATGTCAATTTGCATAATAATCTAGGGAACACAAAGGCCATATAAATAAATCTTTAGAGTAATTGAGCCTAAACTTTTCTCATCATTTCAAAGTTTATGTCGCGTGTGGCTCGTTTGTGGGAGTTTGACATATGGCACTTCCCTTATTTTTAAAAACATATTTACTTGTTCAATTGGTTCGTCTGACAAACTCATATCAAGAATATACTTACATTACTTGACCAGTTAAGTTTCCCAAAAGTTGCACCCCTTGTTCACTATTAATGATTGGAATGAAGATTTTGGGATTATAGAAAACCTTCCTATGTGATCTGAGTTTTAAAATTCTTACATGATCACTCATCACACCAATTTATTATATAAAATCTACATTTGATGATTTTACCACACGATTTTATTTTGTTTTGACAGAATTCTTACATACAACTATCAAATTTAGGAATTTTCATCTTAATTTTTTTTTTCTTGATATTGATATCTTCAAACCATAAAATTCCGTTTAGCTTCACTTTCAAACTTGCATGGTAGTTCATCTTCCTTAGAGAAATGTTGGTTGATTCAGCATTGTAAGAGGTCCATTGATGTTGTCATTACTCCACCAAATGTATTAATTGAACCATTTGTTCTCTTAATTCTTTTAGAACATGTTTAATACCATAAATTTGTGCTTATTTCATAATTAAACCCCTGAGCGCAGGTTCAGCCTCAATTTGTAAAAATTCATGCAAAATTAAACTTCAAACTAAATTTTGATCCCAAATAATTTTGAATTTCTAAGAAGAGAAATCTGGTTAACAAAATTAAATACGAATTAAGTTGAGTTAAAGAACAAATAAGAAATCATAAATAATTTATTAAAGAATAATCATCATTCTTAGATCTTTAACCCATCACTTTAGAATCCTCTAAAGATAAAAATCAATACAATAACATGTATAATAATTCTCAATTTTAAATCACAAATCTCATTTTCATTTCTAAATTACTACATGTATTACATTCACTTAAGATAGGCTTAATAATAAATAAATAATTAACACATTTTAAATATTATAAAATTCAAAAATATTTAAAAAATAACAATAATACTTGATATGGAAAATATACATCAAATACCCTTATATAATGAACAAATATAATTGAAATAAGTCATAAGTCGGATGTTCTCAACAAAAATATAAAAATAAATTCAATAAAAAAAATCATAATACACTCATAAAATCAGTACATACAAATCTATAATATCAAGTTTAAAGATAATAAAAATAAGCTAAGACCCATTTAAGACATTCGTGAAGATATTCACTAAGTACTATATTGTCTAAATATATAGTAGTAATGGTCTCACCTTATTTTTATGAATCCACATAAATAAAGAAACAATTGACCTATATATTCCGTCTGGTTCAAAAATACCGAATTAAAAATTATATGTTTCGCTACCAAACTGATACAATAAAGAGCTGTTTGAGAAGAGAGTACATATTAAATCTCCTCCAATAGATATTGCATATGTAACTACCATCATCACTCTGAATTATATCATTATATTAAATATCAAAATAATTATATATCTCTTACTTTTTATTAGAATTGACTTATACTTATCAAAGTATAATGTATTTGATGTCATAACTTGAATTGTGAAATCATGATCTAGACAAGGTAACAATATATTATGTGTTGATACAATTATAAGTCTTATGAATTTAAGTCGCATTCTAAATTATGAAATCACAACATGAATGAAATTACAACATATTTTACATTATTATGACTAAAAGACTTAAAAATTCAAGTCACAACATGAATTGTGAAATCAAGACTTGAGTAAAATTACAACCTCCACAATGTTATTGTGACTAGAAGACTTAATGATTCAAGTTATAATTTTGTTCTTTGATTTCATGATATTATTGAATGAAATCACAATATAATTATGATATAATAATTTACATCTAAAGTTTACAAGAATTTTTTGTTTTACTATATAAATAATTATAAATATAAATATAAAGAATATGAATGATATCAAAAAGTTTAAGTGATATTTCTCTCATCTCCCCCTTCTTTCTTGTGCATTGTGTGCTTTATCTATTATAATTTTTTTTTCTCTATGAAACTTTAAATAATCATCGTTCCTAGTTTAGTATCGAAAACAATTAGGCCAAATATCTAGTGTTCCTAACTTTGATATCAAAAAGATTGATTTGATATCTAAGATCCTAACAATTGGTACCAAAGGAACAGTTGTGTGGATTAAAAATTTATGCATTTAATATCAACACAAGGTCACGATCTCTAGCATTTGATATTAAAGCCAGGGTTCATCTATAGATTTTGGTTTCACGTCAAATATCGGGTTTAGAAGATTCGTCAAGTATGAATCTCATAATAACAAGTTCGGTGATATCCAAAATTGAGATCGAAAAATTTTCATAGAAAAAATTCTAACATTAAAAACTAAAGATAAAGAATAACATGTTGATAAAAATTATTGATTCATAATTTAAGATGCAAAATCAATAGCAAGTGATTATAAATTAGAAATTACTTATGTCAAGATTGTTAAATGAGACAAGAAACAAATTGAATCGAAGAACACAAATTTATTACCGAAGTTTGAGGTACTTTGTCATAGCAAGTCATTAGACAATAAATAATTTTTAGCAGTAAATTATACACATTGTACATAAAATATATCAATTATTTTATTTTACATCTATATGAATATCATATACTGATCAACTAGTTTTCATCTATTGACTGTGGCATGAGTGATGATGACAAAATAATAATTTTCCTCTGTTCAATAACATATTCATGGGATAACTTCATTATTGCAATTGGTCGGACAAAACAGAGTTATCCTATGAGATAGTAATTTTAGCATTATTGTCTGAAGATATGAGAAAACAAAATATAAGAAAAGATTTGAACAAAATCTAAATCAACTTAAAAACAAATCAAATATAAAAGAAATAGCAAAGAATATGAATAAACTAAGATTGAAGTACTAGAAATATGTTACAAGTGGACATTTCAAGAGGGACTGCCAAAAGAGTAAAAGTAATCCAACACAAGTCACACCACCTTTTCGACTCATAACCAGGTGATAGCTAGCTTGGCGAATAAGGAGCTATCTATTAGAGGCTTGTATTTTGTAGAAACATGTCACTCATATTGATAAAGATACCTAATTCATTGACATAGATATTTCATATCATTTGACTCATTTTCAGAACTAATTCAACAAATAATAATTATATGATAAAGAAGAAGTTACTATGAGAAATGACATTACAATGAAGATAATTGACCATATGAATGGATAAATGAAGATATAAAAAGTTTTTCAAATTGCTTCCAGGGAAAATGCATATTTCAGACTTTGACACAAATTTAATTTATGTGAATATAATAACTAAAGTTGATGTTCAATTTTGTTGTGATGACAAATCTTACAAGATAACTCAATATGTAATATTGATTGTTTGAGAAACAAAATGTGAGACCTTGTACAAGTTGCTGGAAAACACAATCAAGACTCCAATCATAAGCTCCATCAATTCTAAGAAGAAAAATAGCAAGAATAACAAGTAGACCAAAGAAAATAAGTCAATGTCACGACTAAGTTCAAAATCACAACATTGAAACATAATGTTGTGAGTAAGTTCAAAGTCACGACATGAGAACATGATGTCATGAGAAAGTTTGGATTTGTAACATGAGAACATGATAGCGCTAGTGAATTCAAAGTCGCAATGTGAAAACATGATATTGTGACCCAATTCAATGTCACAACATGAAACCATATTGAAGCATTAAAGAATGAAATACAATAGTGAAGAAGTTCTAGCAAGTAATGGGGTGAACATGAATAATCATACCAAAGAAAGTAAGACACGACATCTTCTAATTATGACATTACAAAATACATTAAGACTCAATTCCAATATTGGCATGGTAGAATTGAGTCTAGTTGAAAACTAAATAAAGTAGTTTTAGTGATAATCAATATTTAGACTAGTCATAATGACAAAACATTCATCTATAATAATGTCCATTTTATTGATTCTTGCTGAAAATTAAATAAAATAATATTATAATTTTGTGATATTATTCATCCACATGATGATCCTATCGTATATGAGTATCAATTGAGAATCTTTAAAAATATAAAATACAAAATAAACTATTTAATATAATATTTGATAAATCTTCAAATAATGATGTAATAAAAAATATTTTTATAAAAATTATTAGAAATAATCTCTTATCTAAGATTTTTTATGTGTCATATAATAAACGTAATAATACAATGGGCTTAAAAATTAATTTTTCCTCATTAAAATAAATACATAATGTATTAAAATATATTAAAATATCTAACATTTTATATGACTCCCACACATTTTGTAAGTTATTAGTCTAAAAAAGATTCAATTAGATGACATACACCATTAGAATTTTATATAATTAATATTATATTCATATGTTAGCTATCAATATGCAATATCTGATTACTTGAATAGTAAAACTAATAAAATAATAATTAATAAATCAATTAAGATAAGATTTTTATTTTTAAAATACAAACAAATCTTTTATAATACAAATAACACATGTTCATCAGTATACACTCCAACAATCTATATTATACTTAAATGCATAAGCAATATTAATAGTATTTTTAACCAATATAAAAAATATATTTTTTTTAATAACATAACCTGTGTTGCACGGATACGGCTAGGGAGTGCCGTGTCCACGTGTCGGACACGTGGACACGGCGACACGCGTCGGACACGCGTCGGATACGTGTCCGACCAGCCACGTGGCGTATCGGACACAAATCCGTATGCGATACGCCACGTGGCGTATCGGATACGCGTCGGAGACGTATCCGACGAGTTTTTCGGAAACAATCGTTTCCGAAAAACTCCAGACGCGTCGTTTACCTACCGACACGTCGTTAGAGGGTTTCGGGAGGGGGTTTCGGAAAATCGGGTGGAGGGGAGGGGGTTTCGGGAGGGGGGTTCGGGGAGGGGGGTTCGGGGAGGGGGGGTTTCGGGAGGGAGAGGGGGGGGGGGAGGGTTTCGGGAGGGGGTTTCGGGAGTGATTTTCGGGAGGGGGGTGGAGGGGGGTTTCGGGAGGGATTTTCGGGAGGGGGGAAAAAGGTTCTGGACGGGGGAGGGGGGAGGGGAGAGAGGATGTTAGAGGTTTAAATTTTTTTTAAATTAATTTAAAAAATAGAATTTTAAATTATTTTAAAATACTGTATCTTATATTATTTTAAAATACTATATTTTAAATTATTTTAAAATACTATATTTAAAATATATGTTAGAGAGAGTTAGAAGCTGTAACGGGAGGGGGCAGGGCCGCAGGGGTTAGAGGGCTTAAATATATATTTTTTATATTTTAATTATTATTGTTTGTTTAATATATATACAAAATATAATAAACAAATAATTTATTTTAATTTTATTTAAGCCCTCTAAATTTTTATTTACCAAAATATCTTAGCATTTTTTTTATTTATCTAAATTTATGTTAATAGATAATATTTATATTTAATTTTTTTTTCATGCCGTGTCCTAGCCGTATCCGTATCCTAGTTTTTTGGAATTTGTCGTGTCCCCGTATCCTGCCGTGTCGTATCCCCGTGTCCGTATCCGTGTCCGTGCAACATAAAACATAACTATTGAGATGAAAAAAATAATTTTAAATACTAATCTTGTTAAATTTTGTGGATCATGACATCCATAATAATGTGACATTATCCACTTTAGACCCAAGCCAGTATTGATTTATTTTTGGATTATATACAAAAAGACCTCACACTAGCGAAGTCAAGTCCACCCTTATAAATCTAACTTTTTCCCCATGAATAACTGATGTGGGTCATCGATCGTACCCCCAACAATCTATCCCTCAAACAAAAAACTATATTTTTTGTGCCCCTTTATTTTTTCTTCCTTGGCTCTTTCTTGAGCCCACCTATTTTTATTCGGTATTTCTTGGTCAACCACATTTCTCTCTGTATGACTTAAATTTGAGTTTGAGCTCTAATACCAAATAATAGATTATATGAATCATAACATTGACATCTATAATAATATGATATTATCGACTTTAAGCTTAAGCTAGCATGAATTTATTTTTGAATTATATCCTAAATATTTCACACCAATGGAGTCAAATCCACCCTTACATGACAAACTTTTTTCCCATGTCCAGCCAATGTGGGATTTTGATCATATTTTCAATAGATCTTCCATGATTTCTTTATTGCTTATTTATATACATGAATCATAATATTTAAAAAAAGAAGACAAAAAATATTAATAGATATATATTTACTTATATGAACCAATCACAAGAATCAGAGAATATGATTTATGAACAATTACATAATTTATAAAAATACTACAAAATAAATTTGATAATTTTAACAAACCTTCAAACAGGGAGATTAATATTGTATTCGAAGATAATTATTTTTTTATTCAATTAGTCAGTGATAAATAATAAAAAGATTCATCAAATAAGCAAACTATCGAGAAACTTAGATATCAATTATTGTTTCATCTTATCTCATAATAATATAAAAATTTTTGATATGCTTAGTTAGTAAAAATCATATGAATTCATATTTTTTATATTATCTAAAATAATACGTGATTACTAACTCCTCTAATAACTAGCTTAGTAATTAGTATCGAAATTTATTTTTTTCTATTACTATGAATATGATTTCAGATAGTAAAAGCATACTACATCCAAATATTATTGAAGTTTTATTATTTTTAAAAGATTGAATGAATGCATAGATTGATCTTTAAGATAAAATCAAATAATTACAAATAAATGATGACAGATACAAAAATGATAAAACAATGACTTGATGGTGTGATGATCCAAACTAGGAAAAATAATATTATATTCATATTACTTCCATTGACATTTCACTAACATAAATTTCATTTCAATCTTTATTTGTATTTTTTTACATATATAAATATAGATTTATATTTTTAATTCGACATTTGTATATTTTTTATTATATTTATTTATATTGATTTCATACATATTATATGTGAAATTTCAATTTTAAAAATAATTTATTTTAACAATATATATTTAGACATACATACATACATATATATATATCTACAAATTAAAAATTAAAAAAGGGAGTGAGCCCAACCACTGGTGCCCCCTAGCCTAGCATTGGCCCTAGTGAAAGACTATTGCCTCCAAGTAACTAACTAGAGTCTAGGGTAGGTCGTTTGCTTCTGGAATATAACCCATGCTATTTTGGGTTAGTTGCGGCAAGACCCAGGTTCAACCTGCCAGACACAACACCAACTATGGGTAACTCTAGTTATTCTTTCCACCTTAACCCTATAATATAAACAAACAATCAAGCAATAAAGAGAAAATAAAAAATTAATATTTTGAATACTTGTTTTTTTATCTTGATAGTTATGACAATAAAATTATGATATCATCTATATTTGTTAAACATACTACTAATATTATATATATATATATATATATATATATATATATATTTAAGTACGATGTATGTGATGAAAATATATACATATGAATATATGTTTATCATATTACAAAAAATCTTTAAAATTTTTAAAAAAAACTCAAACCATATAATTTAAAAAATTTAAAAAAATCTTTATAAATCAATAATAATTATGTTATTTTTACTATTAACATTATTGAACATCACGTATTAGTTGTCAACATATAATTCCCAAATGAGACATATAAATTCCAATTGGGTCTGATATCTATTTGAATTTTTTTAAAGCACGTTGACGAATATAAATTGAAACTCTTGTTGTCTGCTAAGTAAACTTAAGATATTTTATTCTTGTACATTTCATATGTTTTCTAATGTGAGAAAATTATTTTTAGTTTTATTTGTAATATTTTGAATACTTATTTTTCATCTTAATAGTTATTACAATAAAATTATGATGTCATCTATATTTATTAAACATATTACTAATATTACATATACATTTAAGTACGATGCATGTGATGAAAATATACACAGACAAATATATATTCATCATATCATTAAAAATCCATAAAAATTTCAAAAAAAAAATTCAAGCCATATAATTTTAATTATCAATAATAATTTTATTATTTTTACTATTGACATTATTAAACATCATGTATTGGTTGTCAACATATAATTCTCAAATGAGATATATAAATTTCAATTGTGTCAAACATCTATTTGAAATTTTATTTAAGCACGTTAATAAATATAAATTAAAATTCTTGTTGTCTGCTAAGTAAACTTAAGATATTTTATTTTTGTACATTTCATATGTTTTCTAATATAAGAAAAATTATTTTTATTTTTATTTGTATTATTAGATTAATTATATGACACTTATATCAAACTTTAAAAATATCACCTAAAAACCCATCTCTCTTCTAATACCAGTCAAATATCACTTTTATTATTCAAAATTTTATTTTAAATATCATATTTACTAAAATCTTTGACATAAACTAATATATGGAAAGGTTATTATTAGGATAAAAAATATCATAAAACCCTACAAATTTTTTATTTAATTTTTATTTGAAAATCCATAGAGAATAGTAACGCATGCGAATGGAATATCATCACAATTAATCTAGATATCAAATATTACAAAGACCACTCTCTTTCAACTGTATATTATATTATGTCAATCATATTTGTCGACCTAAAAATTCTATGATAAATAAGCTAAGAATAAGTTTATATGATATAAACTAATTTAAAATTCACCAAAAAAAACTAATCAAAAGATATTTATAAAAAAAAATATTCAATCATGCATTCTCTTTCATACTCATTGTGATAAATAAAAAAATTCAATAGAACTTAAAGTTAATCCAACAACAAAGATTCTACTACTCAATTAGATTTATCTAGGATCCAATATATCATATTTTATGTATTGATCATCATATCTTCTTTTACAATATATATAGTCTACCAGACCTTTTTTTATATCCCTAATATTTTTATTTTTAATTATATTAAAATGTATCTATACAACTAAAATTCATCAATTTTTAAATTTTTTGAATGCATAGATTAAGATCATAAAAAAACTTAATTTCAACTTTAAATCTTTCATTTGGGTTATCATTATTATTCATGTACAAGTCCAATTCATTTTCAAAATGTTTACTATATATCATTTTTTTTAATATAAAAGGTTGGACTAAAAGCAGAACAAAATAAAAATATTTTTAAAATTTTTTAATTATTATTAGTAATTTATTTATCTAAAAAATATTAAATAAAATAGAATATATATAACAAAATATATACATTTACTTTATGTGAGAAATAGGCACTGTTTCATCTCCACCTCGTTTTATCTTGTTTCAATGATATAATTCATTACTAAAATAACTTCAATACTCTACCAAATTAAAATTATACATGTAAAAAAAATTATGAGTACTAATACAATACTATCACAATATGAGAGCTAAAAAAAGAGAAATTATAAATAAACTATGAAAAAGAAATATATCAATATGTTAATAATAAATAATTATTAAATAATATTTTTTTTATTTTTATATTTTTTAAGACAAATTCGACAACTATCAAAGTTTTGCCATTGAGTCATTGGTTATAATGCAACAAATAAAAAAAATAAAAAAAATAATAATTTTGACTGAGATGATAGCAAAATGGCTATTTTTTTTAAATACAATCTTGCAACATTTCGTGATAATGTGTTTGGCACGGTATGAAACTCATGCCAAGCACATGATTAAATTTATTATTAACATGAATCTTTCAAATAAATTTAAAAAAAAAATCTTAGACTAATTTATTTAATACATAAATATTTTTAGTCCACCTTTCATAAGATCCTTAAAATTATTAATAAGAATGACATAATAAAAAATATAAAATAAAAATAATAGTTATTATGAATTTAGAATACAAAGTGAAATATTCTCAAAAATTTCAAACATTTAAATTAATCATGATAACAAACTATTCACATGTATGAATGCCCAATTTATTACTTCACTTTATTAAGGTGAAGTAAAGTGATAGCCAACCATATATGATGTCTATCAATGATTTTTATAGAATACAAGATACAAAAGAAAATATTTCATATAATATTTAATAATATTTCAAATAATAATGTGACAATATATATCTTCAAGAAAAATATTAGAGATGATCTCTTAGCAAAAATTTTTCATGTTATATATATGTGTGTCACATAATAAATCCAATATTACAAGTTGTCTAAAAACTATTTCCCTCTTAATTAGTATAAAAATAAAATATATTAAGATATATTAGGATATTTAATAGAGTACAAAACTTTTATTCATTTTATAAGTCAATAGGACTAAAAAAAAGAATTTCAATTAGATATTAAATATCATTTGAATCATATATATCTAATATTAGATTCAAGTATTGACTATCAATATATGATATTTAATTATATAAATTATAAAACTAATAAAATAATAAATAACTTATCAGACTAAAATATATGATTTTAATTTTTAAAGTTTATGAAAATCTTTTATGATACAATAAATATATATTCATCAATATACACTCTCATGATCTACATTACACATAGATACATATACAATATTAATAATATAATTAACTAATATAAAGAATACTAATATTTTAGCAAAATAATTATTGAAATTAAAAAATTATATATTTTATATATTAATTTTATATTTTCTCTTTAATGCTTAATTGTCTATATAGATTTTAAGATCAAGGTCAAAAAATTTTAAAATACTATTAAATACATATTCACTTGCATTAATTAACAACAAAAATCAAAAAATAAAATTTACTAACAATTAGATAATTTATTTAAATATTACAAAATTAAATTTAACAATTTTATCGAGTCTTCGAATATGAAGATCAATATCATATTCAGAGATGATGACTTTTCAATCCAATTAACTTAAAAAAAATAATAAATATTTATCAGATAAAAATAAATTATCAAAATACTTAGATAATTAATGTTCATCTTTATCTCATAATGACTAGAGGAGTCAACCGGGCCGGGTTGGCCAGGCCCGGCACGATAAAAAATCGTGCCCGAGCCCGTGACGTGCCTGGATTAGGCACGTGCCGTGCCGTGCCTGACCCGGCACGGTTCGGCCCGTGGCAAGGATTCATCCCATGCCGGTTTCACTCGAGCGGTCGAGCGAGCCTGCTTCCTACATGGCACAAGCTGCCCCGCCAAAGACCCACGCGGCTCCCGGCCCCTCCCGCAAAAAAGACCGCGGGTCGGGTCTGATTGGACCCGACCCTTGGTCCCACTTTCATGAGGCCATTTGCCCCGAACCAACCCAGAATAGCTCCCCTATCATATTCACCCAAATCCCCAACGGGAAAAAAAATAAAAAATACTAATAATATATATTTTCAGCCGTTGGATTCGCCTCCAACGGCTAAGGGGCAGAATCCAATGGTCCTCATGATTCTGCCCCCTAAATAATTAATAAAAATTTAAAAAAATATAAAAAAATATCTTTTTTTATAAAAAATTAATATATTTAATCTATAAATTCTACCCCCCTCCCTTTAACATTTATATTTTTCAAAAACATAAATTCTCTCAAATCTTTCTGTTTCTCTCTCAAAAACTTTGCTTCCCTCTCTCGGGCCTCGGGATTTTGGCATTCGGCTTGGATTTTCGTGAAACTCGACTTGAGTTTTGAATATTAGAGCTTGACTGCAGTACACCGTGCACATGACCGACCTCACTACTTTTACCGGGTAATTTATTTTACGGTTTTTTTACTCTCTCTCTATAGTTTCTCTCTCTAGACCAAAATTAGGAAAAATAAAAATCATAAAAAATGACAAATACACCTGACACAAATTTAAATTTAGAAAATTAAAATATTACACAGAGGTCTGAGGCTGTTGAAGCCTATGTTGCACGGACACGAATACGGACACGAGGATACGACACAGCAAGATACGAGGACACGACAAATTCTAAAAAACTAGGATACTGATACGGCTAGGATACATCATGATAAAAAAATAAAATTAAAAATAAAAATTATTAATTATAAATATTAGGTATTTTAAAATAATTAAAAATACTGTATTTTAAAATAATTTAAAATTCTGTATTTTAAAATAATATAAAAAAAAATTTCAACCCTCTAACACCCTCCCCCTCCCGAACCTTTTTGCCCCCCTCCAAAACCCCCCTCCCGAAACCCCCCCCGAAACCCCCTCCCCCCCCTCCCGAACCCAACCCCCCACCCGATTTTCTATTTTCGAACTCTCCCCCTCCCGATACAAATTCCAAAACCCACCCCCTCACGTGGCCTATCAGACACGTGTCCGACCCGTGTCGCCGTATCCATGTGTCGAACACGTGGACACGACAGCACTTAGGCGTATCCGTGCAACACAGGCTGAAACTTTGGTTTCTCCAGTCGTCTCAACCCAAACTTCTAAAAAATAAAAAACTAGTAAGACTTCTGTAGTTTGGACTCATTTTAAAATAATAACACAAAAAAATGTTAGGGGTGAGGAACAAGAAATGACACAATACAAATATTGTATGGAACTTTTAACATGTAATAGTTCGTTTGGGACTAGGCACCTAATAAGGCATGCCAAATTATGCACAAAAAAATATGGACCATTTGATCCTAGGCAAACCCAACTTGACACTGCATTTTGAGACTAGATCGAGTTCAGTCTCAACGTTTACTCCCTTCATATACTCCAGCGAGTTGGGTAGGGACGGCATGGCCAGGCTTATCACATTGATGGGTCTTCCGATCAGATTTTCAGAAGATCCAAGGATAGTGTGCATCATGCAAACATATTTTCAGCCTGCCTATCGTAGGATTCCTATGTCCATATCTAGGAATGACATACTAAAGATATATAAGTTAGAAAAACAAAAAATAATTAAGGAATTTATGGCATATAGTGGAGTGGTGTCCGTAATATCCGATATATGGACAAGTCACGATGAATCTTCTTATGCATGTCTCACGAGCCACTATGTAGATTCTAACTGGACAATCAATAAAAAAATTTTAGGATTCTCTGAGATTCTTCATCCTCATGATAGCCCGGTCATTTTTGAGTGTATGATAAAAATCTTTAGGGAATATAAAATTCAAAATAAAATTTTTAGTGTCATATTCGATAACGCATCTAATAATGGAGTAGCGATCAATATGATTGTTAGGAATATTAGAGGCGCACCATTAGGAAAGATCTTTCATGTCAGATGCATGTGTTACATAATTAACCTGATTGTTCAAGCGGGTATGAATGTGTGTTCCCCCGCGTTGGATAATATACGTAATGACTAAAATATATTCGCACTCCTCGCGGATAACAAAAATTTGGTAGTCTCTGTTTGTCTGCGAATCTTAAGAAGAAGAAATTTCAATCGGATGTGAGACATCGTTGAAATTACACGTACCTGATATTAGAATCATGTGTTAAATACGAACACGTGATATCCGATTACATCAATAGTAAGAGTGACGAATTTATTATTGACGACACTGACTGAGCTTCAGGAATTTCATTTATGAAATTCCTGAATATATTTTATGACACGACAAACATGTGTTCGTCGGTTTATACGCCCACCACTTGCATTACACTCCGTTGCATATGCAACATTAGTAGCATGTTTAGAAAGTATCGAGCTGACCCGACGCTTAGCCATATGATTGCAGAGATGGAGACCAAGTACTTGAAATACTAATCCACCGTTCCATCACTTTATTGCCTCGCTGCATGCATGGACCCTAGGATTAAGGTGGAAGGGATAGAAAACACCCTGACTTACATTTCCTCGTGAATGAACCTGGAAGACCCACCTGAAGGGTTCATTCAGGAGAAGTTAACTGACTTGTTCACATACTACGATACTAGGTATGGTGGTGGTGGTAGTGAGACTGTGATTTCGAACATTGATACCTTATTCGGAGATGATTTTTCCATTCAGCTAGCGAGGGAGAAACGTAGGGGTGGACCATCACATAGGAGAGAGCTGTCTCGGTACTTAGATACCGATTACTGCTCAATCCTATCACATTCTGATACTAAGAATCTTGATTTATTATAGTGATGAAAATCATATGAGTCCACATTTCTCGTGCTATCTAGGATGGCACGGGATCTACTGACTCCTCCGGTGTCGAGCGTAGCATCGGAGTCTGCTTTTTCTGTTACAGTGAACGTGATTTCGGATAGGAGATCGAGATTACATCTAGATATGGTTGAGGCCTTGGCTTGTTTGAAGGATTGGGAGGATTCGAGGTTTAGCATCCATGATCGTGCTGGAGCTGGGACTGGGACTGGCACTGCAGTCGCATCAACATCCACTAGGATAGGGGAGGAGTTGATTGCCGATGATGATGATCCATATGATATTGATCTTGATGTTGCGGCTGATGATTCTCATGATATGCCGATTGACGATTGATGATGATCTACTATTTTTTGTTTTCGATATTTTTTTTATTGATTGTACGCTTTGTTTGTACGTTGTGTTGAAACTGTAATTTATTTTGTTCGGACCTTCGGTTTCAAATGGATAATTGGTAATTTTTCATTTGTGTTGTTTATATTTTTTTAAATTTTTATTTTTACTAACATAATGTATTGATTTATTTTTTTTTGTTTTAATTTTTCTTTTAAAAATTAATAACTTTATTATATAATTAATAATTATAATAAAATTTAAACTAATTTGATATTACAAAAAAAAATTTTAACTTTGTTTTTTTAATTAATTTTTAATTTTAACTTTTTAAAAAATATAAATATATAATACTAAACAATATCTAAAATTTTAAATATATTAAAAATTTAAAAAAAAATTTCTGCCTCTCGGGCCCGGCACGGAAGCAAGATCGTGCTCTAAAAAAATGGGCCGGCCCAGCCCGGCCCGTTTGACACCTCTAATAATGACATGAAAATTTGTAATAGTAAATTTATGAAAATCATATGAATTCACTTTTTTCATTATATCTAACATGACATGTAACCTATTGACCCATTTAATATTTAACATTGTGTTGGAGTCTTTTTTTTTTCTATGACAACAAATATGACTTCAAATAAAATAAACATATTATATCCAAATATTATTAAAATTTTATCATACTTAAAGATTTAAGAGAATATATAAATTAATATTTAAAATAAAATAAAATAATTACAAATAAATGATAACATAAATGAAAATAATAATCTTGACTCTTGGAACTGTAACAATCTGAACCAGACTAAGTAAAAATAGATGATATCATATATATGTTATTGCTACTTGTGTTACACTACATGTATTATTTTCAATCTTTTTTTTTTAATTTTAAATGCAAAGTCAGAAATAGATATAGATTAATATTTTCAATTCATATTAATTTTACTTTTTTATTATATTTGTGCCCATTAATTTATATATATATTAATTATTACATGTACTGATATATAATTTCATTATTAAAATGATATGATTTTTTACAAATTAAATTTATCCATATGTATAATATATATATATATATATATATATATATATATATATATATATTATTTCATATTAACATCATTACATATTGCATAGTGGATAGTACTTACTACCTACTACCAGTGAGCACTAGGCTGTAGCCAGTAGTCAATTGGACTGGGTAATAACCAATATAGTACATGTGCTTGTATCCTATTGGTGTTAAGTTACTGGCTGGGTCCCAACCTACCTAGGGCAAGTTGTTGGAGCCAACTAGGCCAAGCACTACAGCATGCATATCCTGGTCATGCTGAGAGTGAGCTGAATCCAGCTGAATCTGACAATAACTAGAATACATATAATACTTAGAATTCTAGAATTATGAAAAATGCTCCAAGATATAAAATTAAGTTTAATGATTATCAGCAAAATCAAATAAGGACATAGTCAGATTTTAATTAAACTCCTACAATGAAAGAGAAAAGATAACCATATGCATTTATATTTTTTAACAGATAACCTTATTTCATAGAAAAGTAAAAGATAAATATTTGTTTTGATATCCAATATAAAGATAAGGTACAGAAATATGATGTCAACTACTTGTAAACTCAAATGACCCGGATACTTGTTCAAAACCACTGATATTTTACTGTAATAGCCAAATAATCTAATACATTAATATCAACCATTATTTCATAAGTGAACAAAATATAATAAGATTAATTATAATTTCATTTAGGATAAAATCCATGATTTTTTTCATTAATATAGCCAAAGTGTCTACCAATAAGAAGACTACAAACATCTTCACAAAACCTCTAAGATTATCACAAATTTCTTCCATCTCTTCCAAATTGAAAATTTGTAATACATACATCTCATTTTAAAGAAAGTTCAATTTTTTAGTTTAATATTTTTTTTATTTGATTTTTATTTTTTGGAAACACCAAACGTGTGGGATGTCTCAATCTAAACATATAGGATAATGAATATTTAATAAAAATAATTTTTATTTTTTAATAATATTTTTTGAGTATTTCTATCTATCCTCTCTCTCCATCTCCTTCCCAAAGCAAGTCGTTGGAAGATATTTACAATATTAAAATATATATATCAAATAATTTCAACACTTACTATATATATCACATGATCATATATTAAACTTCTTATATCAACACAGTCTAAATCTAAAAATATGTGATATTAATCAAAAATTGCTAGATGTGTCAAACGGGCCGTGCAGCCCATGTCTGGCCCAAGGCATGACCCAACTCGACTGTGCCTATCCCAGCATGGCACAGTCCAGACCCATGCCTGGACCCATTCTGAGCTGAATCTAGGCATGGATCATGCCTTGCCAAGGTAACCCAGGCCTCATGTCAAGCCAAGCATAGCCCGGCACCCTAACCGAAAAGCATGGTATTTAGGCACGACTCGAAGCATGCCTCGCCCCCACCCCCGAGCCCGAGCCTGACTTTTCATCAATCTCGAGCCCGACCTAGAGTCAGACCCGTCGGTCCCATCTCCCCACCTCGAGCCCAAGTATAGGTTCCAGAAACTGAAGCTTCTAGAACTTGTGACCGTTGGGTCGATTTGGCGGTCAAACTAATCCAAGAGTCAAAAAAAATCAAAATATTTAATTTTAGCCGTTAGATTTCGGTCCCAATAGCTAGGAGGTAGAATCCAACAGTTCTAGGAATTCTACTCCTTAAGGTTATTTAAAAACTTCAAAACAAATATAAAAAAACTGATTTTTAAAAAAAAAAATGTTTTTCAAATCAATAAACCCCCCCATTCATAATTTATACCTTATCTCTCTCTCTCTCGTATCTTATCTCCGTCTCCTCTCGGCTCTAGTCTTTTTCTCTCTTTCCCTCAATCTCTCATTTCAGTTTCATCTTTTGAGACTTGAGTGTGAAGTGCAGCCTATCAATTGAGGAGCAGACATCAAAAGGCAAAAAGAATTTTACGTATTATATGTATTAATTTTTAAATTTGTTTTGTTAAGTTTTATTTTTTTTTATTTTAGTTAAACCTTTAAAAATTTATTTTTAGTTTAATATAAATTAATATATAATTTTAAAAACATAAATTACAATATAATTAAAAAACTAATAAAAAATTAAAATGAAAAATAGTAATTTTAATTACGATAACAAAATTAATTTAAACGTAAATATAAAAAATTATAATATGAACAATGAAAATCCTACAGAAAGGTCTGAGGCCGCCAAATTTTGATTTCTCTGATCACTTCAACCCAAACATCTAAAAAATAAAAAACTAAAAAATTATCAATAGTTTGGATTTACTTTAATATATTACAAAATAAAAATATTAAGAATGCTAAAGAAAAATCAGCACAATACAAATATTATAAAAAAATATTAACCTGCAAAAATTCGTTTGACTTGACACCTTAAGAGATATACCAAACAATATACCAAAAAACATAATATATTAGATCCTAAACAAACTCAACTTAGTGATAGGTTCTTTGAGACTATATCCAGTTCAACCTCAATGTTGACTCCATACATATACTATAACGAGTTAGAGAGAAAAGACATGACTAAACTGGTTACCATGATATATCTTTCGATTAAATTTTCAGAAGATCCAATGATAATCAATATCAAATAGACTTATTTTCAGCTTGTATATCATAGAATTCTTATGTCCATATCTAGGAATGATATATTAAAATACTATAACTTTAAAAAAAATGATTATAAATTTATAAATTTAAAAATTATAATAAAGTAATGATCTTGACATTCGATATCTGGATTATTCATGATGATATATCAATGCAAGTCTTACCACCCACAATATAAATTCTAAATAGACATTAAATAACAAAATATTAAGATACTCAAAGATTCTCTATTCTCATAATAATCCAGCTATTTATAAGTATATGATGAGAATTATTAGAGAATATAATATTCAAAATAAAATATATAATATTACATATAATAATATATCTAATAATGAAGTAGTCATTAATATTTGTTATGGCTATTAAAAATAGACTATTATGAGAAATTTTTCACGTCGGATTTATGTGTCACGTCATTAACTTCAAAGTATAAGCGAAGATGAAGATTATTTCCCCCACTTTATAAAATATTCGTAATTCACTAAAATTTCTTCGCATATCTCACAGACAACAAAAATTTGGCACTGTCTATTTTTTTACGGGTCTAAAGAAGAAAAAATTTTAATTAGATATGAGATACCATTAAAATTAAACAAATATTATGCTAGAATCATGTGTTAGATACGAACATATGATATCTGACTACATCAATAATAAGAATAACAAAGCTATTATTGACGATACTAACTGGGCTACAAAAATTTCATTTATAAAATTCTTAAAATTTTATGACACAAAAAACATGTATTCTTTAGTTTATACTCTCACTATTTGCATTGCACTTAAGTGCATATGCAATATTAATAATATATTTTAAAAAATTTAGAGATGACTTGATACTTAGCGATGTGGTTATAGAAATAAAAACTAAGTACTTAAAATACATATTCTCATTCTCTTTTTATTGTCTAGTTGTCTGCATGAACCATAGAATTAAGGTGAAAGAGATAAAAATTATTGACATATATATTCTCGTGCATGAATCAAAAAGACAACTAAAAATTTTATTCACAAGAAGTTAACTGAGCTCTTTACATTATATAATATTAGATATGGTGATAGTAGTAGGGAAACTCTGAATATGAACATGGATATTATATTCAAATACGATGTCTTTTCTATTCAATTAGTGTAAGGAAAATAATAGGATGGACCGTCAAATAAGAATGAGCTCTCTCAGTATTTAAATATCGATTACTACTTAATCATATCATATACCGATAATAAAAATTTTAATATTTTACTGTGTTAAAAATTATGAGTCCACCTATCTCATATTGTCTAAGATAACACAGTTTTTACTGATTCTTTCGATATCGAGCATAGTAAATATAATTTCAGATTGGAGATCGAGATTATGATCAAATATTATTAAGACATTAGTATTCATAAAAGATTAGAAGAATTCTAACTTGAACATCCAGGATTATGCTATCAACCATGTATCCAGGCTCATTTGACACCTCTAGAAATTATATTATCATTCAAATATCTTCTTTTATTATTTCTCATAATATGTTTATGCAATGTATAGAAAGATTATTTAATTTATATCTCAAAATTTTTTAAATTATTTATTTTATTCATGATCTCTACTCAATATGATATAAGATTTTTAGATGTATCTTTCTTGACAACTTCAATATTCAAAAAATAATTATCATAATCTAGTAAAATATTAATGAGTGATGATAGTACTTTTATGATTATGACTCATTTTTAATGAGCCAAGGAAAAGTAAAAGTTAAGAAAATACATCTGAACCTATTATTTCCCCTTATTTCTCTATAATCCTGCTTATGCCTCTAGTAAAAAGAGATAGTCATTTTATGACTATATCTAAAATTATTGACTCAATATGATAACACTCATATGAAGTAATCGTATGTACTAATAAATAAATATTAAGTTGACTCTTGAGAGAGAAATTTCTCATTATAAAAAATCTCATTCACATTCAAACGACAAAGTAGTCCACAAGTATACTTCATTTCTAACTCATTATGAGCTAAAGGCTAGAAGGCTTGACCACTTAAATATAAATTAAAGTAACACTGAGAGAATTAACATATGCAACATATTCATATGATTGGACTCTTGTATTTTTTAGCTTCTTATACTATTTTTTCCTAGCAATACAATGTTATATAAATCTTTTTCTAAAATACCTCATTCAGGATAACGTCATATAATTTTGGAGATAAATGCACTCAACTCTAATAAAACTTAAAAACTAGTATCTCAACCTTCGTAATATTTATTTTTAATTACATATGAGTTTTTACTAATAAAAAAGATGTATATGAAAAGATAAATCAACATACAAATAAATATTTTACAAACAATATCTTATAGATACATGATACATAAACTAGATATAAAGAATACAATTCATTTATAACAAAGACTTTGGGAAGAATATATATATATATATATATATATATATATATATAGCAGTCACTTAAATTTTAAACTCATTCATATTTAATTTATTAATTACAAAAAATATTATATGACCTAAAATAATTATCGAGAACATAAATTATTATATTTTCAAAGAAAATGACCTCATTTTGCTTACAAATATGTATTATAATTTTTTTTTATTTTTTTGATAGGAACTCTAACAAAAGATTAATTTTGATTAGGCATAACATGGCCTGACCAACCAAAATTAGGCATGGAACAAACATGAGCTGACACAACTCAAAGCTAGCATGAACTTAAATTTGGTCCGTGTCAACAAGGCAAATGATTCGCACACATACTAGCATGAATTCAAACCATGTCAAACTTGACAAGGCCCATGCATAATGCTCAATTCGTGGTGAATTATCCACTGCCCCCAACTAACCCAACACGTCCCAAATTGCATAGTGGGCTATTAGGCTGTGCCAACCCAACATGGTGGCTCAACTTGGGCCATGAATAACAAGGTCTTTCAGAACTTGCACAACCAATTTTATACCTCTAATCATGAAAGATAATACAACAAGAATCATCCAATTAAATAAATATCTTTAATCATAATTTTAAAAAAAATAATTTTAGGCAACATATTTTTTGAAATTGAAATAACCTACTAAAAATAGGATTTGTTTTGTCAAAATAAAATCATGTAGTCAATAGTTTTACAAAGATTATTATTTTGGGTTGTTCACAAGCAAAAAATAAAAGAATTAGCCAACTTCTTTATTTAATTTGACTATTTACAAGAAAATTATATGAATGAGCACAATTCATATAAATGTGGATAAATTATGCATTTTGAGTTATGAAGTCAAATTAACTTGCAATGAAGAAGTCTTAAGAATTTTATATTTCTTTCAACAATCATAAACACTCACAGTTGACTGAGTATTGAATTTTAAGTTGAGCATTGCCTTGCATAAAGGGAAAGTCAACAATATATTTTTGTACTTTTCTTATAAATAATCGTGTCTCATAAAAAAAAATAATAAGCAAACTATCATTTCATTATTAAATACAAAAATAGTATATAAAACAACTAGGACAATCACATGCAAGATACTTTAATTTTGACACCTACTTGAGAAGAATGAATATTCACTTTTTTCTTTTTCTATATTTTATTATGATAGTGAAGCAATAATACTGGTAATCATCAATTTTATTTTTTAAAATAGATTGAATAAACAGAGATAAACTAGTTTTTAAGAAATAAAATTCATGATAAACAATTACTATAATTTATATTCATTTTTTCAATTTTCAATTTGTTTTTTATTTTTTTATTTCATAAGGATAAGAACACCTAACATGTGAGAAATCTTAATTGATTGACTTATTATACAATATAACTATTTATATGTTATTCACATTTCAATTATATTCATAGTTGAAGTTTTATTTCATCTCAATTTTCTATAATCTCAATTTTTATTACTAGCATAAGCAAAAAAGAACATAAAACTATCAACTCAATAGACAACCAAAATAATACAAGATATCAAGCATCAATTAGTACTTAATTTGATTGTTAATCAACAATTGAAAGATTGGAAATGATTAATTTTTAAATCAAATATGTATTCTAGAAGATAATTAATATTATTTTAATTCAATGAGTAGTAATTTGTGTGCTTGATAGATTAGTTTTCATCTCAATCAAAAATAATAATAAGTAACAGTATGGACAATATACCCGAATATTAGAATAATGAATTCCAAAAAGCACAATACAAATATGCAATAAGTTAATAAAACAAAAAATAATAATATAACCCAATTGAATAGTAATACACAATATATGTAATATATAAAAAAAAGGAATAATAAAATATCATTAGTAATGTACAATATAACAAGATGTACCTTTGGCAACAACTAGACAAAATTAGTCTACACTCTAAACCAATCAAATGAAAGCTAAGCAGGTTGCACTAAGCCAAGTTGACATGAATCGAGTTAGATCCACCACCAAAAAATATTCATCAATGTACCTAATGAGAGCCAATAACTTTCTAAAAAAAATACATAAAAAGTAAATCTCAAAAACACAAAATAAAAATTAAATTCTTTAATATCATTTAAAAAATGACCAAAACAATTGTCAAATGATTTCAAATTATTTCAATCCTTAAAGAAAAATAAAGAGGAGAAAATTTTATTCTTCTTGATGAAGGATAAGAAAAAATCAACTAACAAAATAGCAACATTCACAATTATGATGACAATGATGACAAAGACAATAACATGACTATGAGTCATTTCTCAAACATCATATTGAAATTATTAGAATAAAACATAAAATTATAAAAAATATAAGACTGATATATTAAAAGATAATACAACTCATGGAACTCATATATAAAAAATAATGGATACATCAATGTATAAATATTCTGCTTATTGAAACACTATCTTTGATAATGAACACTCCTCTATCTAATGTCTAGGCATAAATAAAAATTATATATGACAATATTATAGATCTCACAAAAAAACTAAAAAAGGGTCATGGACAGAATTTTATTACTTATTAAAGTTATGGAAGGAAAGGATTCAATCAAAATCTAATGCTGAAAATCAAATCACCTTTCTAGGGTTAGCATCATAGAAAATCTTAATATGACTGGAAGAACATTTCTAGCAGTAACTATCCCAAAGTACAGTCAATGAGATCATTTCTACTAGCTGCAGAGGAATCAACAAAAAAGAAAACCCTGCCACCAATTGTTTAAACTCTACCAGCAAACATTTATGTCTCAAATTTACTACAAGGATTAGAACCATATTCTGAAATCAGCACGCTCTCCTAAGAAACAAATTGTATTTAATTGACCAGATGAATCCTTGTTTAGTAAAAATAACAAACTTTCTAAGTCTAAAATTTATCTCTACTAGCTGCTACTAGAAGCACACAGGAGTCAAGCAACAAAAGAAGTACATAAGAATAAACAAAAAAGAAAACCCTACCTTCAATTGTTTAAACTCTATCAGCAAACATTCATGTTTCAAATTTAAGACAAGGATTAGAACCATATTCTGATTCAGTACTTTCTCATATGAAACAAAATGTATGTACTTGACTGGATGAATCCTTATTTAGTAAAAAGAACAAACTTTCTAAGCCTAAAATTTATCAGTAACCTTCAATTAGCTAAACTTTTTACCATCGATCAACTAAAACCAAGGCGAAGATCTAGAAACATTTAAACTTGAAATTAAAAAAAAAGAAAGATAGAAATTAAAACTAACAGTTACATTGTTTATGATATAACATCAACCTATGAAAATGTATGTGGTCGATCATGATTAAAGACTGGAATCATTCAAATGAAGAAAACGAGCAAACCTTGAGAGATTATAATACAGCCTCTGAGATGGGACGATTGAGATATGTCCTTTACTAGTTTCTGATTGAATTTACCAGATGCTATGGTTCTCTGATACTGATTGTATGCTGTTTCAGGAGTTGGCGACAAAATTTTCTAAGTTCGTGACTTTAGTTCATACTCCTCGGCAATAAAGTTTATTTTAAATTACAACTAATATTTATTATTATGTTAAAATATAATTCAATTTCTTGCAATAATACATTATTTTAAAAATTAATTAAAATTTAAAGAAATTTATGAAATTTTATATCAAGCTGAAAAAAAAATAATAAAATATCAAATTTTTTAATAAAGAATTATGCATTTTAACTCAAAAATAATTAATTTTGGGATACTATACGCTGAAATTAATATTATATTGTTGCATTATTAAAAAAATTTTACTTATGTTCATTTAGAAAAAAATAATTAAATAAATAAAACGAAACGTCAAATTGCGATATCATAGTGATGTATAAATATATATATAATTGTGTGTGTGTATCTCAAGAAATTTATACAGGAATATATATATATACATGTGTGTGTGTGTGTGTGTTGATAATAGCTTTTGCATATAGAGGTATTGACATAAATATATATGTACATATACCACATACATAACATCATGTGTGTGTGTGTGTGTGTGATTACTTATCAACAAATGTATATCACCTCTCAAAAATTATATGCACGCACACACACACACACATATTTTTGGGTCAAAATGGAGCATTATTACTTAAACTTGATTTTTGAATATTTCACATATTCACAATTTAGTTAATTTTTTTTATTTCAAATCCCCTAATATATTCTTTATTTTCAAACACAATGGAAATCAAACAATATATTTCTAGTTTTAAAATATATTTTGAATTTCTTTTAAAATTAAAATTCTATTTTAAATAAATATAATTTTTTATCATGATAAAATTTTCAATTTTAGCTCAAATTAATTTTCTAAGTTGCATTTTTTATTTTTTTTAAAGTTGACAAGTTTATTTCCAATTCTACTTAAATTAATTATATTTAATAATACAAATTTTGATTTTGGCACACACATTATATAATATATATATATGTATTCTAAAAATATATATTATCAATTCTTAAATAAGTATCCTAAATTATTTTTAGAATAAATCCAAATTGTCCAATTATTATTTAGCCTAAGATTGACAAAATACACAAACAAATACAATAAAACCACAACTAAAAAAATAGTTTAATATAACTACAAGTTCAAGATAAAATATGATACTGTAAGTTATAATTGAATATATTTGATATTGTTTGAAGAATTTTGTTTAAGTATTCGAGCATATTAATTTGGTGCTCCTCCTTTAGTCTGAATAAAATTTTGATTACCCTCAACACAACATGATCACAACACACTCACTGCATGATTTGCGTCACAATCCTCGGGACTATTTAATGCACAATTCTCTACATTATCCACTCATCAACCACACAATTCACCAATTAGGGAAAGGAAGATAAGCACATAGGAAGAGAATAAAGCATGAAGCTTTTTGGAAGGTTACAAAATTCCACACATTAATTTCTGAAATTCTTTCTGATACAAAGGGTTTTCAAAGACAACAAACAAAATCGAGGCCTTATGTGTGAAGGTTTTTTGAAAAATCTTCACCTTACTCTTGAAGGCTTTTTGGAAAATCTTCACCTCAAACATCACATTTTTTTTCAAAGCCTTAAGTGTTTTTGGGAAATTAGGATTTTTAAAAGATTCTTCCCTTTACTTTTTATTATTCTCCCAATCCACGAGTAACCCTTTTGTTGTGTCCCTCACATACATACCATTTATTAAATTTTAATACACCTAAAACAAACAAAATTAAATCAAGTTTAACTTCAATTAAATTAGTTTTCCAATTTAATGGGCTTGGTTTTTGTGGTATGACTTTAGCAAGGTGTCTAATTTTTAGGATTAGACAATTTCTTAAAAACTCATTGGGTGATAGTCTATCAATTAATATAGATTTATAAGTATATGGGTCATATAAGTAGTAACATAAACTTTCGTCCAGATATTAATCTTACAAAGATTATGTATGTCATTTGATCAATCAATAGTGAGTCAACTACTATTTTAGTCAAAAGAATAAAATTAAGTTTTTGGTAACTCTTAGATTCTATAGTTGGTCTCTTTCATTAAGCATAATGGTTTGTCTAAATTATTTGGTTATTATTATGCATTATTATAGAACAAATATTAGATTATTATGAAAATACTCTAGTATCCTACTGACATATAAGATGGTTGCTATATATTGAGCCCTCCCTAATAATGATATCCTCATATATGTCCCCTTAATACTTTACCACTAAAATAATAAATTATTCATACTTATAGTTTATTCACAAGTCCCCACCTTTTAGGTAACTCATCAACTGCCTTTAAAGATTATTTTTTATAAGCATTATTATTCTCCAATCTTATGTCTTTCATGAATTCTCACTAGTAGTAGTCATGCAACAGAAAAGTAACTTACAGGTCTATTACTCTCTTATGAATCATTTCCACTTATATAGATCTCACAGATTACCTATTACTATCTACCAAGATGATACTTGGCTCCCATATTAAAGGTGAAATCCTTAAAAAAATATTTTATAAAACTCTCATATTAATTAAGGGTTAGTTCATCTAAGATATGCACAATAGATTGACTTAAATAAGCATTTGTATCTTTAGCTTCATAAGCATCATACTCATATGATTAAATTTTTCTTAATGTCAGGTTTTTACTAATTTGTTTGTCTCATACAATGCCATTGGAAGGGAAGATCTATCATTTCCTTTCTACAATTATGTGTAAGTATGGTTTATAACTTACCTATCACCAACCACCAGGATAACATATACAAACATACTAATAGTAATACCCTAATTTCAATTTTAAATAACTACCGCATCTATCAGTATTCATACTAAAACACAAACTAAACATAAAATCCATTAATTATATATCAATAAAAGTAAATAAAATATATCAACCATGGACCTCAATTTATCATAACAATGAGGAGGAATTTACATAAGATAATTTAAAAAATATCTCATAGAATTTTGGGTTCCAATGATAGCCATTAATAGTGTATATGAATCTAAACTCTAAATACATAATTCTCATTTATTCACCTTGGATATGCTCTGAGATGGCAATTGAAATTTTTGCTCCCTCATTAGGGTTTATATGTGTGTCATGCATAGCCTCTCTGTTCATGGATTTTTTTAGGGTTGGAAAAAGTTTGCTCCCAAACCATAGATTTTCACCTATTTTCTCGTATCCTTCTCCCTTTTGGTTTTTGTTCTAAGTTTTGCTTTTATACTCAAATAGTTATATTTGTTAAATAAGAATTTATGATGCTAGGGAAAGGAAGTGGCTTTTTTTTTAATACAAAGTCATAGTGTTGAATAATGGTCATGACTTTGGTCTAAGAGTCATAGTCACAGTAACAGTGAAAGAGGATGACCGTGGCTTTTAGTATTAGTAGCATACTTGTCTAATGCAACATAAAATCAATGTCATAGTTATAAAAATATTACCAAGCTAGTGTAATTATGATTCTAAGATAGTTTTATAGCCAGAAAAATATGTTGCATATTAAAATAATTGTGTCGATGATGTGATCGAGTCATAGTATATGAATTTTGTCACAACTATTTCTATAGAGCTTCATCCAAAATAGATGTTAAAACTACTATACAAGCTCATGAAGGTATAACAAATTTGTAACATGAGAAATACAACAACATTATATGATTTTCTCTTGCATCTTACTCAACAATTCAAGTAAGTCTTGTATTTTACATAAAAACAAACTAATTCCATTATAATTCATGATAATCCATCAAAATTACAATTTAGAAAAAAATTCAATTTAAAATATTTTTCATGTAAATATATTATGCATAATCACCAAAATAACAACATTTAGTATTTAACACACACATAAACTCACACACTAAAGCAATTACTACTCCCTATGCAAATAATTTCCCTCAAAAAAAATTTAAATCATTATCCAACCTACATAATTATTTGTTATGATTGTGTTTGAGTATTGTAGTATACCTAAATGGTGGTATTATTTTTTTATGAATATGTAAATGAGAAGTGGTGGGGTTTAAGTTCCAAAACTAAATTTGTAGGTACATAAAGTGTACATAATAATATGTGTGAATGAATACATATTTTTTTTATTTTTTCATACCGTACAAATAAAAATATTCTTGGGTTGACTCCCAAGAAGTACTATATTTAATATTTGTAGCTAGAGCACCAATGAGATGTAACCTATATCAATAATATTAGCTTTCCATGCTAATTTTGTTGTATGGTTCTTCTCTTTCTCTTATCTTTTTGAATTTTCTTTCAGCATTGAATCATATCATATACTTTCTTTTTTCAAGGTTTCTTTCTTTTACTTCTCTTTCCCATGATGCCATGGCTATTTTGATTGTTGTTCAGTATTCAAATTACCAAATATTATTGAGTATTTTTGATACTATTAGATGATATGTAAACACGAAAATAAGACATGCTTAGATCAATTTTATAACTTTGGAATTTTTGTGGATTTTAATAAATAGTCATGAAATTAGTATTTTTTTTAGAGGTAAGCTTGGCAATATATGGATCATTGAGCAATTTCAATAACATTACAACTTTATTAGCACAACTCTTCAACTGTGCAACATATTCTTTGTGACTACAATATTATCATAGTATTGAAGTCATATTTATCTCATAATAACTAGATAATTGTGACTTTATACTTACTAGGTCTCATAATAATTAGATAATTAGATACTTATATCATAATAATTAGTAAATTTTATATCATAGAAACCAAGTATCTCACTGGTGCTAAAAGTTATAATCAATTTATAGCATCATGACTTTATCTTTACCAAGTCTCTGTATTCTCAAGTCAAAGTCACAACTATTTCTCAAAGTTAAGATTTTTGAGCTATAAAAAGCTACAATGTTAAAACTACTAGGCAAAGCCATGATAATTACCTAGTGTATTGAATTTTGGATAGAATATTATAAAATGAATTATACATGTGTGACTAAGGTCATGACTCATTCCATCAAGAGAAGAAAAAACTTTAAATTTTAAGTATGAGCTAATTGCTCAAGGTCATAATGCTGTGACTTTATTATGCCACATAATTTTATTGATTATTTAATATCTCAAAAGCTTTTCAATGAAAGTATCTCATTAATAGATGTTTGCAAGTGCATGGATCATACATATAATAAAGATGACTTTTATCTAAATAACAATTTCACTGAAATTATATCAATAGTTTAATTTGTTATTTGACAATGAAACAACTCTTCTCTAATAAATTGATATTCAGATTGTGAGACAATTTTAGGTCCATGAGTTTATTTATTTATTTGTGTGATTTATATTTTTATTAGCTTGACTTATATTTTGTTTGGACATAGAATGAAGGTTGGAATGATGTGCAATAACTATTTTCCCTAATGACACTCAAGGTGATTGTCACCATTGAGTTAATCCTAATTGTGGTCCTTTCATAAATGCCCCCTTGGTACAACACCATTGAGACAACAAATCATACCTGTGCATGTCCATATGACATTAAAGATAATGATATGACTTTCATATTAATATTAAAATTATTAGGAAAATATTTTATATGACATTCATCCTAATTGAAAACTAGTTTTTTAAGATGTGTATAATAGATTTACTTGTAAAAGTATTTATATTTTAAACTTTGCTAAGTGTCATACTTATAATGATTAATATACCCAAATTTTGGATTTAACATATAGATTTATCTTACACATTATAATCGAAAGGGTTATCATTTCCTTCATACCATATAAATAAGTGAACCTCATGGTTTATTTATTTTTCTATCATGACAATCTCTCACGAACCTACAAATAATCAAAATCATAGTTCAAGCTATATTTAATCACCTATTTATCATTATCCATAACACAATATAAATCAAACATTTTTATTAATAAAAAAAATCTTTATCCCATCACATACATCAATTTACATGAATACTAAACCACATGCTATTTTAGTAAATATTCATGAATTTATCCAAGAAAGTGAGGGTTTGAAAATTATGTCCCCCAACTCTATTCATTATATTAAATCTGACATTATTTGCTTGCTTTTGGAGCTCATAAAGAGGGTAAAATTCACCTTTAGGATTTTTTTTAATTATATTATGGCTTTGCTCGTGGCATAGAAGGAGAAAAAGAAGAATGATATTTTTTTTCTAAATTTCTCTATGTTTTACTTTTATGCTCGAGTAATTATGTATTACTTTGAATATGAAATCATGACTTTCAAAAGAAAGTGAAAATTTTGGCATTCGTCTATTGAGCTTGAGATAACAACTCTAAAAATTAGTTGTGACTTTGTAATGCATCCAAATCTTTCTATAACATAAAATTATATTGCTAGGAAATAATATTGACTTGGGTCTAATATCTTTGTAACACAAAGTTGCGATACTATGAATTGGTTTTAGATTTGTGTATTTGTCTTTTTATTCTTTATAAAGAGTCATGATGCTAAGAAATGTCATGCTATGGTGAAGGGCCTCTCATATTGTTATTTGGTCATGACACTATTAAATAGTCATGACATTGACATTAGTCTTTTTTGAATATTATATGAATCTGGGACTAGAAAATAGTCATAGCACTGAGAATATTATTTTTTTTGTATCTCATGGCCATAATGCTGAGAAATAATCATGACACAAATTTTTTTTTTATATGTCTCAAGTATCTATGATACTATGAGTGGCTATGGCACTAGCCTTCATTTTATTCATATATCATGTTATCATGGTACTACAATGATATCACAATACTAACAATTAGCTAATTTGTAAAAGTTGTGACTTTTCCTTTTGATGAGATAAAGATTTGTGGCCTCGGGGAATAAAAATATTCAAGCAATGTCCATTATAATATTTAATATCTAAAAAGTATAGTACTCAATAAGTATCATAGCTTTGGTATGAGTAGTTTTGGCTCTACAAGTTTATATAGCTCAAAACTCATAATTTTGTAAAAATATTTGACTTGACTTGAAAATATCAAACCATATTAAAGATAAAGACTTGATACTTGGACTTTATCATGACTATTAGTACCAAAGGGGTACCTGGTTTCTATTACATATAATTAATATTATAGTCATATAAATTTTATGAGTTAAATATGGTTGTGATTCAATGATAATATCGTAACCATAAAGAATATGTCACATAGTAAAAGGATTGTGCTAATTAATTGGCAGGATCATAACATACAATAATTGTCATTAATAATTAGGTATAGTGTTAGCCAAGACTCTATATTCTATCCCATCAGCTAAATACCTCCAAAAATTTATCGATTTTGCGATTATTCATCAAAACTCATCAAAACTCCAAACTCGCATACTAAAATAATTGATAATCCTCAAGCAATAACTTCTCCCTTTTAAACAATTTCTTCAACATCTATAAAAATTTTATGATTTTGTTTGAGTGTCATAGGATTTAAAAATTATAGAGTAACTTCAAGTAGATATATTTATAGTCATAATAGGGTTTTAGTTGTGTGACTATACTTGTGGGTCATTGGATCTATACATTCATTTATTTGGTAGATATAGGTATATATTACACTAATTATGTAAAAATAAAAATATTTGGGTTACCTTCCAAGTAGCATTATGTTTAATGTTCATAATTATACTATCAAAACCTCTTTTTTTTATATGAGATCTCTAATGTTCATTCTAGCTTCTCAAAATATTTTTGTACATCCATGTTAGTTTCATCCTTTAATCTTGTTTCAGCTATACTTTTTCTTCGAGTCTTTTCTTTGTTGGATACTATGACTTTTTTGAATGCCACGACTTCTTATTCTATGCCGACTTGTTCATTTTCTTCATGAATTGACAAAGGCATGGCATTGTGTAAAGTAGTGACTTTGTCTTGAAGTTTTTTATTGTCCTTTCCACTATGTAACTCCAAAGTTGTTATAGTGTTCATAGTCATAGCATTATCTTTAAGTTTTTGATAGACTAATTCATTATGTATCCCTAAGGTCATGGTACAAGGAACAACCATGACCTTGAAGCTTTCCTTAGCCATTTTTATTTGGTAACATCAAAGTTGTAGTATTGTGTATAGTCATGAAGTTGTCTTTGATTAGCTCCTCCATGATTTATGTCTCAGCTTTGTCTTTCTTCATTGTTCTTTAGCTTTCATGGAATGTCAACATAAGATATCTCCGAGATCATGACTTCAAAAAATATCATGATCTTATAGTAGTCATTTTCCTCTATTTTCTCATGATCACAACTCCAAAATAGTTCTTCTTCTTACTCTTATTTTTCATCTTCAATACTATCACAACTTCAGAGTTATTCTTCTACTTTGTTTCCATCTTCAACTAGTTAGTAATCTTCAACAAAATACTTTTAATAGAAATATACCTTTTGATGTATTGTGGTATAGAAGAGATTATTGTTTAATATTCAAACAACCAAATTTTCATAAGTTTTTTGGTACTTTATGATATTATGTATGCATGAAATGAAAAAATTATGGATTGATTTTATGACTTTGTGATTTTAGCAAGTTTTGATAAATAGTCATGAGATCAATAGTTTTTTTGGAGGTATTTAGCAAAGAGGGTAAAATAATAAGTATTGCATTATTTTTGTATCCATTCTTGTTCAAAATTATCTAATTGGTTGTGATATTCTTTGTATGCAACGAAACTGTCACTTATTAGTATGATCTTTTCATATTATGATATATTCTTAGTGGCGATATATATCGTAGAGTCACATCAATACCTATCTTATGGAATTTAAATAGCTAAAATATTAATTTTATATTGCAGTAACCAAGTACACAACTAGTGCTCAAGGTTGTGACCAAGACTAATGTCATGATTTTATATTTATTATGACTTAGCAGTCTCAAGTCAGAATCATAGTCTTTTTACAAAGACATGACATATAAGCTAAATAAAGTTATAGAGCCAAAACTAATCAGGCTAACACTTTGATAATTATTCAGAGCACAAGACATGACTTTTGGGACACTAAAAGTTATAAAAGAAATAACTCGAGTATGACCATTTCCAAGGTTGTGACTTTTATCCTCAAAGGTAAGAAAATTCATGACTTTTATGCTTGAGCTAATTAAAGTGTTACGACATTCTTATAGTATTGTGAAAATATGACATATGCAAGAATAGAGGATCAATGTTATGGCCACCCAAAATGTCGTTGACACTTTAAAACATATGAAAGGAAAAGTGTGTCATAATCATTTTCTAGTACCACAACCATAGGATGCACAAGACCATCTCTATGGTGTGGCTATATTATAGTCTTGTAGTCATATAATTATCAATAAGAACAAATATTAATATCATAGTTTTATTAAAGATAAATTGATAAATGCATGAAGCCATGATCATATCACATTGCTTCAACTTCATGTTATGGATATATTAGGCACAAGTCATAGTCATTGTTAGTGTCATGACTTTGGATTATAGAAAGATCATGATACAATCTAGAATCATGAGCATTTTCTAGAGTAATGACCACAAGCATAAGAGTTGACAACTAAAATTGTAACTTTCTTTTAAAAATCATGACTTTATACTCAGAGGAATATAAATTCATCTAAGTATAAAAGTATAAGATAAAAAAATAAGAAGATATCTATCTCTCTTATTTTTCTTACTCTCTTTAGGCAATAAGAAAAGCCATGATAATTTCCAAAGCCCAAAAACAAATCTCTCATCTATCCCTATAGTTGAGCTCCACAAGCATGCAAGGAATAATATGCAAGGAATAGTATGCAAGGAATAGTATGCAAGAAACAAGAAAAGCCCCAAGGGTTCTACAAGCATGCAAGGGATGCTAGACTTAATACAATCCCTATAGTTGGGCTCGCAGCTCTCAAATCTCTCATCTATAGGATAAATTCAAGAATTTTTAACAAAATAGTATGGATCTAGAATTTATGTAATTCAAATATATATGATGTGATAATGGTTTTTGTATATGAATGAATGTGTTTGATTTATTTTGTATTATTAATATTTATAGATGGTGACTATCATTGTATGTGATAATATGTAAACCATGAGGCTCAATCATACATATTGTAGGAAGGAAGTGACAGCCCCTCCAATAATGATGTATGAAATAAACCCAAATGTTGAACCCAAAATTTGGATACATTAATCATTATGAGTATGATGCTTAGAAAACCTAAAGTACAAAAGTTTTTATATATCAATCCATTGTACATGTCTTTAAAGAATCAATTCTCAATTAGGATGAATATTATATAGAACTTTCTCATAAGAGATTCACATTTAGTGTAGAATTTATATCATCATCGAGGATAATGGTAACAAGCAATCATCAAGACATGCATGAGTGTGTGGTGATTCACAATGTAGTAATAGCCTTTGTGAGTTGCTTTTACTTATATGGTTCCCATAAGTAAAACTTGAGGGAAGCATATATTAATATATGAGTATGGTGTTTATGAAAGATGAAAGTGAAAATACTTACAAAGCATGTCAATATTTAATCTTTATGATACTTGAGGCTAAAAAATAAGAATTTTCTTATGAAGCAACTATCGAGGATAGTTGACAAAGTTACCTAAAAGGTATGAGATTATGAAATACTCTTAGAAAAATATGAATTATTATCTCAATGGTGACATACCAAAGGGATATATATCTATATGACTCTATTGGAATGAGCTCAATAATGACAACCACTTTGTGTGCTGTGAGGGTAAACATTTATTACACAACACCTAAATCTTCATTATTTGTCTAACACAACATAAGTCAAGAAACATAAACATCATCACATAAATTAATTAAATAAACTCATTGGCTTAAGATTGTTTAATAATCCAAATATTTAAATTTACTAAAAATGAGTTATCTCACTATTAAATAATTAAACTACTGATATTTCTTCATAAGATAAATATTTAGCTGAAAGTCTACTTTATTACTTGTATGATCTATGTACTTGTAAATTTCTAAGTCTTATTAACTTGTTTGAAATTAGTTTTGAGTGTTCCTCTTCTTTTTTAGCCACCAATCTACATAGTAAGAATATTTATCCAATCTTTCTCTGAATATCTAATGAACTACCATAAGGAGCTATGGAAGTAAAATGATGCAAAGAAATTTGTTTTGAGAAACATGCAGTAGAAGTGAGTAAGAACATCCCAAACTATCATTATAATGAGACTTATCATGCTCGAAAAAGTGACTTTTATTATGAACATTATGGCAACTAGTATCAACCCTATTATTAGTCAAAAGAGAGTTATGAAAACTATGAGTATGTGAGCCAAAAAAAGGATGTTATATGAAACTCATCCATATTTAAAATCTTATTTGTCAATTGAACTTGAAGAACTGATGAGAGAATTGAGAAGAAGCAAAGCTGCTGAGGAAAAAGGTTGAGACAATTGAAAGTGAAATATAAAGTCATGGATTAAGTTAAGTACAAACCTCCATCAAAAATCCATGTGGCTAATGCTGAAATGGTTATGGTTGAAAATCTACAAGAGGTAATTGAAGATACTACCTTAATTATTCAAGTATAATTGGATAGGAGTGAATGATGAAATTTCCATAGTTAATACAAAGATACTTGTGATAGAAAAACTTGAAGAGAAGATTCAAGATACGACCTCTATTATTTAAGCTAAAGCAAGTGATGAAATTCGCATGGATAATATGGAGAGACTTGTGATTGAAAATCTTAAAGATAAAATTGAAGATATGCCTCAATTTTTCAAGGAGAAGAGGATGAAGGGAGTGAAGAAATCCCAGTGGCTAATACGAAGATATTTATGGGAGAAAAGCTAAAAGAGAAAATTGAAAATATAACCTCAATTATTCAAGAAGAAGAAAATAAAGTGAACCCTGATGTTTTTGGTAGCTTAAAGATAATTGATATTGAAATTATAAGAATGAAAGAAGTAAAATAGTATACTAAGAAGCTAGCATGAATAGTGAATATATTTGGTAGAGAACATAAAGTTTTGAAGTTCTAGCTAATAATTGTTGAATTTATTACTGCTTGGTAGGAAATCCATGAATTTTTTTGATGCTTGTGTGATAAAGTGTGATTGTTGTGAGAATAAATATTACATATATGTATTTACACTTAAAAGCCCTCACACATAAAAGAATATCATATTCAAATCAATTGTTATTCTACATTTTTTGCCCAAAGCTATGGTAATTTTCAGAGTCATGATTTTAATGATATAGAAAAAAATAACCCATCAAAAGATATATAAAAAAATCATGACAATTTATCATAATTGTGATATTGGTGTTACAAGAGGAAAAATATCATAGAAGCTACATGACGAGTTCATGGTAGTAGTAAGAGTTATGACATTTGCGTTATAGAAGAAAAAATATTATAGAAATTATATGAAAATACCATGCTTTTGATACAATGTCATAAATTTGAAGGCACTACTTTTCATAAAACAATGACCTTTATTTTACAAAAGAAACACAAACCTATAGAGTTGCATCTTTCAATTATCTTGTAATGACCATAAATACCAAACTCTCCAATCTCTTCAAAAAAATTCCTAAATTTTTAGCAATACTACAACAATACACTTAAATATTCTCAATTTGTTGACTCAATAATGAAAGGACATAAAAAGAAAGGGAAGAGACATAAATCTAATACTATATAAATGCCACCCGAAGTCACAACACTCATGGTGACTTTTGTTACAGACATTGGGTATAATTGAATGATTTTCATTATGTCCAAAAAGAGATTTATTATAGAGAGGAGATTTAGTGAATTCTTTCTTATGTTTAGAGATATTATTAGAAGGTGAAATTGGATATTGTTTTTCACACATAGAGAATGAGAGAATGCTCCATTTGTGAAAAAGTTCTATGCAAATTTGAAGGATAGAAGGGGAAGACTTGCTATGTGAATTCTTAATTGTTAAAGATAGAATGGATTTTAAATCACTCAATAGGCAACCAGATTTTCCAGATATTACTCAATTGTTGATGAATGGAAATGACATATGTAAGGTGACATCCAAGAGCGCATATAGAAATTTGATGAGGAGAGAACTCATGGGAGTGAGTAAAGTTTGATTATTTTTTATATGCTCATTTATGTTGCCAACTCTCCTATGTGTCTACAATTATTTCAGAGAAAGTGATTTTCTTATATGCCATCTTCGTTGAGTACCATTTTAATATGAAAAATATTTTGGAGAAAATAATTCTTAGGTTCCTCGAGGGTAAATTTTTTGACCAACTAATTCACCCTTTTTTTATTACTTTGTTGTGTCTAGCTGAGAAAGTTCTTACAAATAAACAAGTTGATACAATGTGTCCAATGTTATCCTCTCTGATATTGTTAGGCATAAAAAAGGAATTAAAAGGAGAATACATAGAGAAGAAGTTGATGCTTGATGAGGAATGACTAGCCAAAATTTGGGAAGATGACTTATCTTTCACCATAACTAACATACAAGAGATGAAGATAAGGAGAAGAATGCAGGAAGAAGAGCTAGCCCACATTGAGCATTCCTTAGCTGCACATGATGGCATGTTTATGAATATTTAGTATATTATGGAAAATATGCAAAAAATTATTGAGAAAATCAAATAAGAGCTAAAAGGGGAAATTCATTCCATATGCATGGGAGTAGTGGAAGAGGTTGGAAACTTGATATGATGTGAGAAAATCATCCCTATCAAAAAAGAGATGGTTTTTTGTCATGATGCAAGAAAAGATTTAAGACACGATCTAATAACTCATGGAAGAATGAATGAGATGCATAAATTTGACTTGAAGGAGAATATCAAATCATTTGGAATACTAAACGAGGCTATCATGATAGATTGGAAAAAAGAGAAAGTGAATAGGAATGAAACAACATTTCAAGACCTTTAGTGTATATAAGAAATAAGAAATTGTACGTAGTACAAATAAAAATACTTGTATTTTGGAATGAGATATTTTGAAGGTGTACTAAATTCAATTAAGCAAAAATAAGAGGATTTTTATGATCTTTTGGCAAAAATATTGGATGAGTTAACTACATAGAAGTAGAGTTGGCAAGTGGGTCGAAAAACCTGAGCATGACATGAGGTACGGCCTGATTGAGCCATGTCTGGCCCGACATAGCATGGTCCAGAACCATGCTTGGACCTGGGTCATGTTGGCCCGAGGAATGGCTCATGCAATGCTGGGCTAGGGGGTATCATGCTTTATTCCAGGCTAGGCATGACTCGGGCGCCTGACCCATAGGTATGATTCACTGGCATAGTTATTGTGACCAAGGACCATGGAACGAGAAGAGGGCAAAATCCATTCGCCCTTGTCTGCCTTGCCTAGTCCGTTTTAAAAAAATACAATTAAAAAAACCCTTCCTCACCTTGTACACATGGCATGTTTTTTTTAATGAGCCTGCCACATGGTTGGCTATGTGCATCCGTGTGGCACGACCCAGGCGCACACAGACACACCCCCCTAGCCCAAGCCCGAGTCATCCCAACTAGGCTGGCAGCCTACAGGCATGACCCAGCATGACTCGGCCCGATTCTACCCAGACTCGAGCTAGCGGGCCATGTCGAGCCGGCATTAATCAAGTCATACTGTGCCAAGCATGACACGACTACCTTATCGAGTCATGGTCGTTTGGCACCTCTACATAGAAGAAAGATTTATAAAGGCTATCTACTCCTCTTCTAGCATTTAAGCACACGATGTCAAATTTTACACTTAAGGAGTATGATTCTAAAGAGAAATTATATCAACTATCCTTATCACAATCTTGTATTGTATTTTTGTTGTTTGTTATCATATCATGATGATGTACTTATTGCATGTAATTGATTTGAGAGGTGTTGTACATGTAATTTGTTTTTACTTAATAATCTGTTTTAATATTTTCATGTAAGTGCAGGAAAGGAAATATTAAAAGTCCGGGGATGCAGCAGTAACACAATAACGGAGGTCCCGCTGTCCGGTCAACGGGCCGAAATTTTTGGAGCAGAGCCTAGCCCGGTCCATGATCCGACCCACTTCGATTAAATGAACTGGCTGTTTATTTTTGTATAAAATGATTTGTATTTATTTTTCGGGCGGCTGTTTTTGACCCGGTTGAACTGTTTATCTTCGTTCTCCTCTCTCTCTGCGCGATTTCGCGACTACCGAATGCTGCATACTGTAAGACATACTATTCTTGGTTTTAATCTGTAACGCATACGCATTTTCTGGTGGAGGTAGCTAGTCGTACTGAGCGACTAGCGAACCACGTTATTTCTGTGTTGATTTCTCGTTTTGATTCTATCGTGGATGCTTGTGGATTGGGATATATATATATTGCTTGTTTCTGTGTTTTCTATTGTTTTCTGTTACCCATGGAAGCGCGATTGCCCAACAAGAGGTATGATTATTGTTATTTTTTTCGATAGAAAAGTTATTGTTTGAGGATGAGAAATTATATTAGAATGTGAGTTTGTTCGGTATTCAAACTATTGAACATTTCATGACTATTATGAAGTTATGTAGGCATGGAATAGAAAAATTAAGGATTGATTTCATGCCTTTAGAGTTTTAGTGAGTTTTATTTAATAATCAAGAAATTAATATATTTTTTGGAGGTGTTTAGCATAGGAGATAGAATAATGATTCTCGTGTAGTTTTGACAGCAATTCTTAAGTGTAACTCTATCTAATTAGTCACAGTAATATTTGTATATCATGGTCCTATCAACTTATTAGCACAATGCTTCTATTGTGTAACAAATTCTTAGTGGTTGTGATATCAAGAAAGAGTTATAACCATACATATCTCGTGAAATTTAAATAGCTACAAAATTAATTCGATGTCATAACAACTATGCACTCCACTGATGCTCAAGGTCATGATCAAGTCCAAATGCCATGACTTTATCTTTAATATGGTTTGGTAGTCTTAAGTTAGAGTACCACTTTTTTTACAAAGTCATGACTTTTGAGCTATATAAAGTTATAGAATCAAAATTATACAAGCCAAAATCATGATAATTCTTTAGAGCCATGACTTTTGGGACACTAAAAATTACATATAATATTACTCAAGTATGGTTATTTTCTAAAGTTGTGACTCTTATTCTCAAAAAAAAAACTATGACTTTTATGCTTGAGCTAATTACAAGTATCATGAAATTCTTCTAGAAATATGACAACATGATATGAAAGAAGAGAAGGCCAATCTCATGGCCATCCACACCATTATGGATACTTGAAGACATATGAAGGCCAAATTTTCTCTTGTAGTCATTTCATAGAATTGTGGCCAAAAGATACACAAGTCCTTCTTAGTGTTGCGACTATATTATAGTGCCATTATCATATAATATTTAAAAAGGACCTATGCTAATGCCAATGGGTTTATCATAGTGTCGGAGGCCATATATCAATACGAGAAGCCCTTCACTATGTCATGGCTCTATTATTGCACCACATCCTTTATTAGAGACAAGAAGATAAACACATGATGCCATGGTCAATTTATAGTGCAATGACTTCTTGTTAAAGAGATATTAGGCCAAAGTCCTAGTCATTTATATTCCTCAACTATGTGTTATGAAAAGATTGAGTTGTAGTCCATAGTTACAACTACCTTCTAAAATCACGACCTCAAGCTCAAGAGATGAAAATTGAAGTTGTAACTTTCTTCTGAACGTTGGGACTTCCTAGTTGGAATAATATAAAATTACTTGAACATAAAAGTGAAAGATATAAAGATTTAAAGATATCTATCTCTCTCATTCTTCTTCATCTCCCTTCATACAATAAGAAAAGTCATGATAACTACCAAAATCTAGAACCAAATTTCATTCTCTCTAGTTCTACAAGTAAGCACAGGATGCAAGACTTAATGCAATCCCTAAAGTTAGAAGACATGGCTCTCGAACCCCTTATCTCTAGGGTAGATTTAGAATTTTTTATCAAAATAGCATGAGTCTAGGATTTGTGTAATTTAAATAAATATGATGTGATATTGGTTTTTATGTATGAATAAATATGCTTATTTATTTTGTAATATGGGTATTGACGAATACTAATTAAATAGAACTTGAACTAAGATTTTAATTATTGCTAGATTTGTGTGAGATTTTCATGGTGTACAATAATAGATAAACCAAATTCATAATGCTATAAGTTTTTCTTTATATGGCTCGGTAGTCTCAAGTCAGAGTTGTGATATTTTTACAAAGTCATCATTTTTGAGCTACAAAAAATTACAGAGTGACAACTACTTATTCCAAATACATGAGAATTATTCAAAGCAATGATTTTTGGGGCACTAAATATTATAGAAGATATTACTTGAGTATAATTACTTCCATGGTTTTGATTGATATCTTCAATGGAAAGCATAACCTTGACATGTAAACTCAAGCTAAGTACCAATGGCATGACATCCTAATAGTGTCGTGATAGCATAATATAGGAAAGAAGAGAAGGTTAGTACTATGATGATTCACAATGTTATAGACACTTAAGAGATATAAAATATAACCCCTACCATAGTCATTTCTCAATGTCACGACAACAACCAACACACAAAAGACATTCTTAGAATTGTGTCTATTTCTCATCAATAGGTCATATAAATATCAAGAAAGACCATTTGTCAATACAATGGCCTCTACATAGTGCAATGACTATATAACAATATAATAAGTTATCTCCACTTCATGGCCACTTCTCAGCATCATAAACCATTTATGGATAATACATAGATAGAGGAATGAAGCCATGATCATTTCATAGTACCGTGAATTTGTATTACAAAGAGATTAGGTCTAAGTAATGGTCATTCCTAGTACTATGACTATGTGTTATAGAAAGAACAAGATGCAAACAAAAGTCATAGCTATTTTCTAGAGTCATTACCTTAAACCAAAGAGATAAAGGCTCAAGTTGTGCTTTTCTTGTGAAATATGTGTTTTCCTACTTGGAGTAGCGCAATATTTCTTGAGTATAAAGAGGAAGATAGAGAAAATTTGGAAAATCTTTAATTTCTTTTCCTTCTCCCTCTTGCAACAAGCAAAAACACAATAACTACCAAACCTTGAAAGATATTTTCACGCTCTTTAAGGGTTGCACAAACAAATAAGAGATGCATGATTTATGCTAATCTCTAAAATTAGAAGGCATGACTTTCAAACCTCTCTCCTATAGGGATGAATTTGAAAATTTATACTAAACTTGTGTGGTTTAGAGTTTGTTTAATTTAAGATATGTGATATAAATTGGTTTTATTATGAATTGGTTTTATTATGAATGAATGAATATTTTGATTTATCTTATGTATGGATTGGCATGAATGAATGAATAGTTTTATCATGTTAGATAGTAATAGGTAATTCACAAGGCTTACTCATGTATATGGTAGGAAGAAAGTGTCAACCCTTCTGATTGAAATGCATAAGAAAAACCTATGCATAAGAAAAACCTATTCATGAGTATGACACTTACAAAGCTAAAAGTAATAATATTTTTATTTGTCAATTCATTAAACATATCTTAAAAGAATTAGTTCTTGATTTAGATAAATATTAGATACAACATTTTCCCAATGGGATCACCTTTAGCATGGTAGTCACATCATTAATTAGGAGGACAATGATAGGAAATCTTTGAGACATATATGATTATGTTGTTCCTTGTGAAGTGGTGATAGCCATAATGAGTTACTTTTACTTATTTGATTCCACTGGTGAAACTTGAGGCAAAATACCTTAATTATATTAGTATGATACTTATGAAGTTAAAAGTATCAATGCTTACAAAATATGTCAATCTATGATCTTTATGACATGTAAGGATGAAGAATAAGAGTGCATATAAAAAACCATGATGGATAGTTGAAAAAATTTTTAAATGGTATGTGATTATGAATGACTCTTAAGAAAAGATGAATTATATCTCAATAGTGATGTATTGAAGAGGTAACTACTAAAGGACCACCATTAGAATGAGCACAATGGTGGAAACTACTTTGTATGTTGTTAGGCCAAGAAGTCATTGCCAATACCACAAACCTAAGTAAGGATTTGGAGAAGATCTCTTGCTCTTAGGTCTTTGTTCCTGGTTGAATCCTTAGCTGTAGCTCAGCAAAAAGAATATGAAGATTCAATGTTCTATATCCAACATAATATAAGTTGAGCATCATAAACAATATCACATTGATTAAATGAATAAACTATAGACCTAAGATTATCTGACAATCTAAATTTCTATTTTACTAAAAATAGGTTGTCTCATTGTAGAATATATAATTATCGATATAATTTTTTTGGGATTGATATTAGAATAAAAGTTTATTTTACTACTTGGTATGACCCATGAACATGCATATCTTAGTTGATGAAATACTTTCATCAATGAGCTTTTGGGACATCCAAAACTAATAAAATCAGATGGAAAAATGAAGTCACAATATTAACCATATGAGTAAAAGTAACTCGCAAGGGCAATCAATGCCTTATGAGTTAACACACACATGCACATGTCCTGAAGATTATTTATCATCATCCTCATAAATAATGATATGACTCCCACACTAATGATGAACACTATAGAAGGATTTTTTATATAACATCCATCTTAATCAAGAACTAGTTATTTTAAGAAGTATACAATGAATTGACATGTAGGGGCATCCAAACTTTTGGTTTTTTAAGCATCATACTCATGATGATTAACTTACTCAAATTATTGGTTTTATCATATAATTTTATCTTATGCATCATAGTCTAAAAGACTATCACTTCCTTCCTACTATATGTATGAATGAGCCTCATGATTTATCTATTACCATTTAATAAAATAATCTCACATAGTCAAAATCATAGTTCATCTTTTATTTAATCACTAGTCATCAATATCCATAATACAAAATAAATGAAACATATTCATTCATATATAAAAACCAATATCACATCACATATATTCAAATTATATAAACCCTAAACATATGTTATTTTGATACACATTCTCAATTCTATTTTAGAAATAGGGGGTTTAGAGTCACACCTCCAACTTTAAGGATTGTAATAAGTCTCACATCCTTTCCTTGCTTGTGGAATCTTTAGGAAGGGCAAAATTCACCTTTATGATTTGATAGTTACCATAACTTTTCTTATTATGTTGAGGGAGAGGAAGAAGAATGAAACAGCTATCTTAAATTTTGCTATCTTCATCTTTTATACTCGAGTGATTTTACATTAATCGAAGTAGGAATTCATGACTATTAGAAAAAAATTATAACTTAAATATTCATCTCTTAAACTTGAGGTCGTGACTCTAGGATGTTGTTGTGACTCTGAACTACATATTGATCTTTTTATAATACAAAGTTGTGGTACTAATAATGATTATGACTTGAGCCAAATCTTTTTGTAACAGAAAGTCATGATGCTATGATGTGGTCACTATTGTGACCATGTTATACTGCTTGATTTTATTAGTTATGTAATATCTCAATAGCTTATTAAAAAAAGTATCTTATCAATAGAAATCCAAAAGTGTACAAGTTATACAATTAGTAATGTAGACTATCATCTAAATATTAATCACACATGGATTTTATTAGCATTACAATTTTTTATTAATGAGATAACTAACTTTTTTTATAAAATGGATATTCAGATTATTAGAAAATTTTAAGTCCATGGGTTTATTCATTTATTTTATATGATATATATTTAAATTTTCTCAACTTATACTTTGTTTGGAGTCATAGCAAAGGTTAAGGTATTGTGCAATAACTTCTTGCCTTAATAGCATACAAGATAATTGTCATCATTGATCCCATCCTAATTGTGGTCCCCTCATAGCTATTCCCTTGATAATTCATTATTGAGATAATAATTAATCTCTACTAAAGAGTCTTTCACAATCTTATCCCTTTGTGATTCACAATATACTCATGCATGTTTCAAGAATTACTAATCATCTTTTTCTAAGTAATGATGTAACTCTCACATTAAAGGTGGATTCATTGGAAGAATGTTTCATATAGAATCCGTTCCAATCAAGAACCAATTCTATTAATATGTATACAATAGATTAATGTGTAAAAATATTAATTTTTTTAGCTTCATAAGTGTCATACTCATGAAAATTAACATACATAAATTTTGGGTTTCAATGAATAAGTTTATCTCATGCATCACTATCAGAAGGGTTCACTTCCTTCCTATCATATTTTCAAGTGAGCATCAAGGTTTACCCATTACCATCCACCACTAAAATCTCATACAATCTTATCAATAGTTGAAGCCCTAGTTTAAGTTTTATTTAATTACCATCTAATGATATCTATAATATAAAATATAACAAATACATTCAATTATTAATTAAAACAAAAGTCACATCACATTTCCCATTTTACACAAACCCTAGACCCATTTTAGTTTAGTATAAATTTCAAAATCAATCCTAGATAAGAGGGGTTTAAAAGCTATGCCCTCCAACTCTAGGAATTAACTTAAATCTTGAGTGCCTTGCCTACTGGTGGAATCCCTAGAAAGTATAAAATTTGTCCTAGGGTTTGGTAGTTGTCATTACTTTGCTTGTTGTGTCAAAGAGAAAAATAAGAAAATGTGAGATCTCTTAGAATTTTTCTATTTTTCATATTTATACTTAGGCGACCTTATATTACTCAAAGTACGAAATCATGACATTCAGAAAAAGGTTGCAACTTCTACCCACATCTCTTCGACTTGAGGTTATGATTTTAGAAAATATTCATTACTTAGTTCTATATCTTGATTATTTTGGAATATAAAGTCACAGTGTTGGAAATGACTATGACTCCCGCCTAATGTTTTTATAACACAAAATCATAATATTTTGAAGTGACCATGACTACACGTCTTTATCATCTTATCATTTGTAAAGGGTTGTAATGATGGGATGTGACTATGGTGTTATGTAAAAGTTATTGTGTTGTCAATGGTCTCTCGAGTTTTATATGATAATAACAATAAGAAATAGTTGTGGTGCTAAGGATGTCTTTTGTTTGTTAGTCATGGCCATGTTGATGGGAAATGCCTATGACAAACAATATTTCCTTCATATCTCTCAAATCTGCAAAGCACTATGGATGTCCATGAAATTGATATATTTTTCTATCATATGAGGATGCTAGGGCACCAGCAATTAGCTTCAGCATAAGTCGTGCCTATGCATTCATTGGATGAAACGAGTCACAACCTTGGAAATAATCATACTTGAGTAGTGCCAAAAGTCATAGCTATAAATAATTACCTTGGATTTAGCCTAATTAGTTGTATCTGTGTAATTTTCTGATGTTCAAAATTAATGGCTTTGTAAAAAAATCATGACTCTGACTTGAGATTACCAAGCAATTTTAAAGATAAAGTTTTATGACTTGAACTTGAATGCAACCTTGAGTACTAGTGGGGCACTTTTTTATTGCAACATAAAATTAATATTGCATCCATTTAATTTTTTAAAGATAATTATAGTTGTGACTCTATGATAATATCTTAACTACTAATAATATTTCACATATTAGAAGTATTATGCAAATGAGTTGATATGATCATGACACACAAGAATTTTCCTAACTAAGTAGAATATATTTTTGGCCAAGAATAGATGTTAAAACTATGCAAGACTAAAGGTGTCAAATTGGCCAAGACATGTCGGCATGGCCCAATTTTTTGTGGCCTAGTCAGGCCACCATCTCATGCTATGCCAAGCATGACATGACATCCTAATCGCTTGGCTCATCATGGCTCATTTGAATTGTAGCCAACACTTCTGTGTTAGGTCATGTTAACTCAATTGTGTGTCATGCCAGTTTTGGGCAGCTTTATTGCCTAGTTAAAATTTTTTAAAATTTTAATTTTTATTTATTAGAAATGTTTCATTTAGATATCAAAATAATACAATTAAAAAAGTACGTTGCATTTAAAACTTAAAGGAATTAAAATAAAATTTATAATAAAAAAATTTATTTGACATTCAACTCAACTCAAAAATAAAAATATCATAAAAAAATACAATCCAAAATTTGATACATAACATAAAATGAAGTAGAAATAAATAAAATATGCATGGCAAGAAGCCATCACATGAATCATCAATATATGTCTATAGTATGGTGCATGTGGATATAGATCATTATCATCATGTATAATTTTTAAGGTAGTACTAGTGGTGATCTTAATATTCTCGATGTACCATGAGTCATCATCCACCATCAACTCTTTCACTTTATCCTAAATGCCCAACCTTGAATCTTTCTATTGCTTCAAATATACAAGTACCTCTATGATATTTGGTCATAGTTTGGATCTCCTATCTAAAATAATATTGGCTACCACATAAAATGTAGACTTCAATGCTATACTAGATACTAAATGGGTCAATAGATCATTAGCCATCTTAGATATCATTGGATAGGTAGATTCATATGATTTTTATCACTTCAAAATATCTAAATTCTTATTATCATCATGTGATAGGATGAAACAATAATTAGTATCTGAGTACTGAGACAACTTGCTCCTATTTGATAGACCACCACGTTATTTGATCCTAACTAATTGAATGGAAAAGTCATCTCCTTTGAATATGAAATTCATGTCCATATTCATAGCCTAGCTACAACTAACATATCTAGTGTTGTAATAAGTAAACATATTAGTTATTTTTTTCTGGAATAAAGTCTTCATGTTCATTTACATGGTTTATGCAAGTTTGTATATATCTTAGTATATTTTCTACCCCTTTCACATAAATCCTAGGAACTATATAGTCATCCAAGCAATACAGAGTTGGACTAGAGGAACCATATTTTAAATATGGTTTCCATCTCAACATCCATGACACTAAATATAGGGTTTCCTCCATACTTACATATGCTACTAATATTATGCACACACCGAAGTGAATACAAGTGATAGGAGTGAACACAAACAAACACATTTTCATTTTATTAAAAAAAATCTTTAGGAATTTCATAAAATAAATTTTTGTATTCCAGCATGAATCATCAATAATAAGTTCATCACTCTTACTATTTAAATTACTGGATATCATGTGTTGGTAGCCAATACTTGACTCTAACATTAGTTAGTTATAATTCTAATGGTGTCTCATATATATTTAGAATTTTTTCTTTTTTTAAATCTATTGAGAAACATAGACTACTAAACTCTTGTTGTCTTTTATGTATCCAAAGATATTTTAGTGAATTTCTTATTTTTTCTAATATGAAAAAAACTATTTC